>CM067369.1:208126520-208156520 GCA_034401795.1 Chaetoderma sp. LZ-2023a | reverse complement strand
TAGGTCCAATTTAAGCTTGTTATCTTCTTTGTATACCATTGTGTCCAAAAATTGGATTTTATCTGTTGAATATTCCAAGTCAAATTTTATTATGGGATGCTCTTTATTCATGTGTGCGTGAAATTCAAGTAGTTCGTTCTCACTGGTGTTCCAAATGAAAAATATGTCATCTATGTATCTAACTAAGTGAGATGGAGTGCTGCCCATCCATGTTGATAAGATTCTGCTTACTATGGTGTACACGTAAATGTTAGCATATTTGACAGCAAACTTGGCTCCCATGGCTGTTCCATGTGTTTGTATGTAGTAGTCTTCATTGAATTGGAAGCTGTTTTTTGTAAGAATGTATCTCATTATTTGGGCCAATTCGTCTGTGTAGATGTGTGCAGGTGTGTGGTTATTGTTGTTTGTGTTTGTTTTTTCAAGTGTATGTCTGTAATGTTCTGTGACAATCTGTATGCCTTCTTCGTGTGGGATGTTTGTGTATAGGGATCTGACATCCATTGTGCATAGGATTGAGCCAGCATCCACTGTAGTGTTTTCTATATGTTGGATGAATGCAGTGGTGTCTTGTAGTAGATTTGGGATATCATTTTCCGTGTCTTTTAGTAGGTGGTCTGTGAATTCATTAATGCGTGACGTGGGGCCCTTGCAATTGGATACAATCGGGCGTCCGGGTGGTGGTATTTTGCCTTTGTGTATCTTAGGGTTAATGTAGATGCGTGGAGTTCTGACTTTGAATTCGGTGAGATATCTGTGTGTCTGTCCTGTGATGGCTCCGGTGATTAGAAGTTCGTTAATGTATGCATCTATGGTGTCTTTATATTCTAAAGTGGGATTTTCACAGAGTTTGGTGTAGTATGCGACATCTGTAAGTTGTCTGGGTGCTTCTGCAATGTAGTCTGTTTTGTTGAGAATGACTATTGCGGAGCCTTTGTCTGCTGGTCTGATGACTATGTTTGTGTTATTAGCTAATGTTTTGAGGGCTGTTTTCTCATGGTGTGTGATGTTGGATCGTGGTGACTTGTCGGGTGGTTTGGTGATAAGCTTGGTGAGTGATGACCGGAGTTTGTTGATGGCATTGGGTGTTGTGCTTGGTCTCCATTCTGAGGGTAGTTTGAATTTGGATGGTGCTGTGGGTTTTTCAAGGTTGTTGCTGTAAAAGTAGTATTTGCATTCTAACTTCCTGATGAATTGATCTATGCAATGTATTTGTGTGTCTGGTGATATGTGGTGTGGTGTCGGTACAAATGAAAGGCCGTTGTTTAGAATGGAATTTTCTGTTTTGGTAAGTTTGTGGTTGGACAGGTTAACGACAATATCTGGTGTTGTTTTTTGTTTGTTGATGATGCGTTGCTTTCTGCGTTTTTGTAGTTGTGTACCTGATGTTAAACGTCTAATTGGCCGATTATTTCTAAAAGTAGTTTTTTCACATTTTCGTTTTTGGATTGTTTTATGGCTTCGGCATATGATTTGGTTTGTGGTGTGCTTGTACTTGTCTGTGGTGTTGTTTGGATGGGTTGGGTTCTGGGTTGGTGTGTTGAGTGTGTGATAGGTTGTGTTCTGGGAAGGTACATCTGCTCTCTTGGTGGTGATGGATGTGCGTGGTGGATGGGAGGTGGTTGTCTTGAGTAGGGTATTATAAAGTGTCGGTTGTTTGTGTAGTGGCGGTTGGTTTGTGATGTTTGTTTTGGTGCAACTTGCCCTGGTTTGAAGGTGGTTTGTGGTGAATGTGGTTTGTTCTGTATGTGTGGTGCTCCTCCGTTTTTTGGCAGGGGAAGTGGATTACTCCTCGGTTGTCTCTCTGTGTTGATCTGTGGTTGCTGTTTCAGCTGTGTAGGTCTAAACCATTGAGTTGTGGTTTGGTTGTTCTGTGGTGTTTGTGGTCTTGTGTATGTATGTGGGTTTTGCTTTGTGTGTTGTCTTTGTGCTGGTTGAGGTGTTGGCAAAAGCGGTGGTCTGTGGCGTCTCTCTGTTGGTGCGTGTTGTGCTGGATGTGCTTGCTTCTGCGTGTGGTTTATTTGATGTTGTGGATCCATCAAAGGCGGGATGTTTGCCTTTCGCATGACTGGGTTTTGTGTGCTTTGTTTGTGTGTGTCATTGTGTGTCCTGTTTGTGTTTGTTTTGTGTGTCTTTATGCTGGTTGTGGCGAACTTAGCAGCTATCATGTGTGCCTTAGCAACAGCTCTGTCCGCTTCGTATGTGTGTGAGTCTAACAGATTCCCTTCTATTATGTGTGCTTGCTGTTTGTGGTAGTGTAGTTTTTGTAGTTATGTTCTAGGATTGCGTGTTGGATGCTGTTAGCCGCGGCTTTTAAGATCGAGTCGATCTCTGCAGTGGTTTCTGTGTTGGGGTCTACGATGGCTAGTGCTATGTCTGGCTTAACGATATGTGTGTTGTTCTTGATGGCATGTTCTATGTTCTGTATGTGGTGCTGCAGTTGTTCTGTAATGTATAGGGATTTGTATAGTTGCTGAAATGTGTTTTCGTGCTGTTGGTTGACAGGGTGCTCTAAATCGGCTTTGCTGAAGATTGGTGGTAGGCGGGTCTGTGTTTCTGCATCCGTGTGTGCTTTTGTTGTTAATGTGGTGGTGTTAGTAGTGGCTGCAGAGGTGGCCGATTGTTGTGGTGGTGGTGGTGGTGACGGCGGGGTAGTTGCTGTTGGGTTGTGCGTTGCAGTTGTGTGTTCTTCTGTCGGGTTGACTGATTGTGTGGTTTGTATTGATGTGCGTGTGGACTTTGGGTGTAACTCTGTCTGGCTCCTGGTCTGTGGCCTGTTATCCTCTGGATTCATAGTGGACAGGTGCGTGCGCGCGCGTGTGTGTGTGTGTGCGTGTGTGTGTGTGTGTGTGTGTGTGTGTGTGTGTGTGTGTGTGCGTGTGTGCGCTTGTGCGTGTGTGTGGTTAAAAAACAAGATTGGAAGATATGGTGTCTGTTTACGAAGATATATTATATTGAAAGCAAAACTAAAACATTATTACAGTATATATATTACAATAAAAACTTACGTTTGTTGATTTCTGTTGGAGGCCATATTTCCTAGATTATTTGCACTAAAACACTAAAGTGGCTAAGCTATTATGTAACACTAATCTGGCAAAACTGTTATAAAACCCCAATCTGGCTTAAACTTTTGTCAAAACTTATAATAAGGTGGTCCTAAAGTGGCTAAGCTATTATAAAACACTAATCTGGCAAAACTATTATAAAAACACTAATCTGGCTAAACTATTATCAACACTTATAATAAGCTGGTCCTTAGGATCCTTTCGGCTGTTGTTACCTTCGTCAGAGGACATGACAAATGCTGTGTTTAAACATGGTATTTATAGGGGAGGTTCTAGGGTGAGGTGGGGTGAGGGGGGAGGGGAAATTATTAGTTTGATTGTATGTGGGTTGACCATCAAAGGATGTTTATAGAGTTCAAAGTACTATTATTCGCAATGGAGTGAATGTGGGTTGGCCATCAAAGGATGTTTATAGAGTTCAAAGTACTAGTATTCGCCATGGAGTGATTAACACCTGGTATGGGTTCATAATCCAAAGGGGTCGATAAGGATTCAAAACTAATTTGGAAAGGATTAACCGCCGTTGGTGGTGATGGTGGTGATCGGGCGGCTATGTTCTAAGGGATTGGAATTCATATTGATTATGCTTGTAGGTGAATAGGTTAGACTCGAAAATGATTAAACATTATTTGTTTGATGGGCTGATCTTTTTTCTAAATTCGTGGGCTTTGAAAATTTCTTTTAAACTTAAAACGATTTTTTGGATAATTAAAAATGTTTTGGATAAATTTAACAATATTATGGATAATTTGTAAATTAAAAAATGTTTTGGATAATTTTAACACCATTATGGATGATTTTTAAATTATTTTAGCTAATTTGCCAATGTTTTGGACAATTTAAAAAACGGACGTGTGAACGAGCGGACGAACGACCGGGAGAATGAATGAATGTATGAACAAACGAGCCTACGAACGAATGGACGAGCCTATGTACGAACGAACAAGAGTGTGGGTGAGTGAGTGAGTGAGTGAGTGGGTGGGTGGGTGGGTGGGTGGGTGGGTGGGTGGGTGGGGGCGTGAGTGAGTGAGTGAGTGAGTGAATGAATGAGTGAATGAATGAATGAATGAATGTATGAATGAATGGATTGATGGATAGATGGATGGATGGATGGATAATTAAATTTACACTTTATATATGGCTTAAGGTTTGGCTGTAAAAGTTATATGGAATTCTTATTGATTATTCTTGTAGTTGAATAGTTAACAAGCCTATATTATTCTTATTGTAGTGATTAGATTCGGATAAATTTTACAATATTATGGATAATTTTTAAATTAAAAAATTAAAATGTTTTGGATAATTTTAACAATATTATGGATGATTTTTAAATATTTTAGCTAATTTGACAATATTTTGGACAATTTAAAAATTGTGCGATCATTTTTCAATTATGTGTGTGTGTGTGTGTGTGTGTGTGTGTGGGGTGTGTGTGTGTGTGTGTGTGTGTGTGTGTGTGTGTGTGTGTGTGTGTGTGTGTGTGTGTGTGTTGTGACAATATTTTTGGCAATTTAATATTTTGGGCAATTTAAAAACGGCTGTGTGAACGAGCGAACGAACGAACGGCAGATGAATGAATGAATGAACGAACGAGCCTATGAACGAACGAACGAGCCTATAATAATAATAGTCATAATAGTCCATTTGTAACGCGCCAAAATCCATGCGCAGCATGCTCTAAGCGCTTAGAAAGCTTATCTAGAATATTCTAGAAAAAAAAAAAAAAAAAATACAGATCAAGGTGTTGGATAACGTTTTTGAAAGTAACATGTCTTGAGTCTAGATTTAAATGTGCTCAGGTTTGGGGATGTTTTGATGTCCAAAGGCAATTTATTCCATAGGATGGGAGCTGAGTAAAAGAATGTTTTTTGGCCATATGTATTCATTCGGAATTTAGGAATGTTAAGTTGTTTTTTGCTTTCTGATCTGAGTGAACGGCGGGGACTGTAAAGTACTATGAGTTCGGCGAGGTAGGCCGGTGCAGTACCTTCTAGGCATTTGTAAGTTAAGCAGAGAATTTTGAACTCGATACGTTTATCGACGGGTAGCCAGTGTAGATTACGGAGTATTGGAGTAATGTGATCGTATTTACTACATAGTGACACGATTCTTGCAGCTGTGTTTTGTATTGCTTGCAAACGATTGATGAGATTTTTTGGCGCACCGACGAGAAGGACATTGCAATAGTCGACACGTGACATAACTGTCATTAGAACAAGTGTAGCGGTAGCTTCTCTTGTCAGATATTTTTTAATGTAGGCGATGTTGCGTAATTGCATAAAACATACTTTACACAGGTAGTTAACGTGATCTTTCATGCTTAAGTCGGTGTCCAAAATTACACCAAGATTTTTTACTTTATTAGAGATTGGAATTGAGATATCTCCTACAGCAAGACTGGTTAGCTCAGCTTTGTCTCGTCTAAGTGATGGTCCTATTAACATGGCTTCAGTTTTCTCATCATTTAATTTAAGCATGTTTGTCGACATCCATGACTTTACATCAGCACAGCAGTCAGTGATTTGTTTTGTAGCTGTTGCTGTGTCGTGGGCTGTTGGTGGGAAGCTTGTCATGAGCTGCGTGTCATCAGCGTAAAAATGATGCTGTAAACTGTGATTATCAATAATCGATCCTAGTTGCTTAGTATAGAGAGTGAAAAGCACAGGCCCCAAGATAGAACCTTGTGGGACTCCGCATGTGAGTTCCATTTGGCTAGAACGTATACCATCTATATATACAGATTGGTATCTCTGTGACAAATAAGACTGGAACCATGTCCATGCGACACCATTCACACCAAAGTCATCTCTCAATCTCGATAGAAGTTTAACATGATCGATTGTGTCGAATGCGGCGCTTAGATCCAGCAGAAGCAAAAAAGACACATTACCATCGTCGACACCATAGCGGAGATCGTTTATAACTCGAAGTAATGCTGTTTCGGTGCTATGCCCCTGCCGGTAAGCTGACTGAAGTGGTTCATACAGATTATTCGTTGCAATATGATATGCCAGTCGCTTATTGACAGCTTTTTCAACTACTTTAGAAATGAATGACAAATTAGACACCGGCCTATAATTTTTCAAATCATCCCCGTCAAGACTAGGCTTTTTGAGTAGCGGATTGACTAGCGCGCACTTAAAGGCTGTTGGCATAATGCCTGATTCTAAGCTCGAGTTCACGATCAAAGTGATAATCGGTGAGAAGATGTCTATATGCTCATAAATCATCTTTGTGGGAAGGGGATCGAGTGCACAGTATGTTGGTTTTAGTTCCTTTAGAAGCAACCTGACATCATTTTCTGAGTATGGTTGGAATTGCTCGAGGCAGTGAGAACATGCTGCAGTATCACGAGACAAGTTGGATGAGTCTAATGAGGTATTTAACTGGTTACGAATCACTTCAATCTTGTTATGCAAAAATTCTGAGAAAGACTGTGCGATTTGTAATGGATCGTCAATATTTGGGAGTGTGGAAGCATTGCTCTTACCCATCAGTTTAGACCATATGTTGTATAAGACTTTGGGATTTGATGCACTTTCTGTTATCTTATTATTGTAGAACGTCTGCTTCGCCTTGGAAATGGCTTTAGTGACGGCGTTCCTCGTGGTAACGAAAATTTGACGGTGCACTTCCAGACGTGATTTTCGCCACCTTCGTTCAGATTTTCGCCTCTCGGCTTTAGCTCGACAGATCTCTGGTGTGAAGAGCCACTGAGACTCTGGCCTCTGTGAGATTATCTTCTGTTTGACCGGGGCATGCTTATCCAAACGTTCAGATAGCTCGGTATTATAGAGATCAGCTAATTCCTCACAGTCTTGTGGTGGGCACTGCATTAGATTGGATTGTTGGATATCGTGGCGAAAAGTACTCGGGTCAATTTTCTTAATGTTCCTACATGTTACTGACACCCGGGGTGGAGCTGGTTTGGTTAAGTTAACACTTAGTGTTATCAGGTAATGATCAGACATTTGTAGATCTTTGACAAAGGCATTCGTAACGGTATTATCCGATTCACGGCTGATCACCCAATCAATAATATGGCCGTTCTTATGCGTCGGTGTGCTGACGTGCTGGTGACAACTGTGCATGTCCAGAAGATTCATCATCTTTTTTGTCTCGTAATGGTCCTGCTCGTCATAGTGTACGTTTATATCGCCAAGAATGATTAGTTTATTATTACTGACACCGATGTGGTCCATTAGGCTCGAAATATCATCATGGAACATTGTGCTTGTCAGTTTATTCCGTTTAGACGGGGGTGGTCGATATAGATATATGAACCGCAGAGATAATTGACCATGAGTTAAAGAATAATCAAGAGTTTCGACTGACTGAAAGTTAGGAAGAGTGCTATCACGAATCTTAATTTGTAGATATTGTCTATAGATTATAGCTATGCCTCCACCACGCGAAGATTGTCTAGGATTATGTTTCAGTCCATAGCCATCCGGGGTGATACACGCTATCTTAGATTCATCACCACTCTCTTGTAGCCAAGACTCAGTCATAATTAGAATATCAATGTTTTCGTCGGTAATCATATCGTTAATGGCAATGCATTTATTTGGACAGGATTGAGCGTTCCACATACATACTTTTAACATTGGCGAGGATTCTGACTGATTGCTCTGTAAGGCATTGTTCCGATAGGATATATACTGTGGTTTGGGTGAGTTCCGTTTTAATCGACGTGTATTACCGGATGTGTTAATTGAGTTCCTTGTCAATCGAGGACCTGTGCATTGCGACCTAGTCAATTTATGCCTCACTAGACGTCCTGCTCTAGAGCCACGCTTAGTCACAGGTTTTGAATTAATTCCGTATGTACAGAGCGTGTTGAAAGTTTTCTTGTCTACCCGGAGGAGTGAGTTGTCGCTCATTACAGTTTTCTGAATGGTATATAATACACTGGCGGCGTACCTAATCATAGCTGGCCTTACAGTCCTACGCAATGTATACGTGTTTACTATACAGTTCTCGGGCAACCTACTTTGCTCGAATGGCGGACACTGCTCGAAACTGAATGCAGTTATAATAGCACTTCTGTTCCAAATTGTTAATAAACCGCATAAGACAACACACCACATATTAAGCAAACTTAATCTAGACACACTTCTACACATGTTACTAAAATTTACTTAACTCTAGATTTCACCAGTAATGATAAAAATTTGTAAATAACGGAGAGAAATTCCTCCATGCAGCCTAACTGGCGCATGCGCATACTCCTATGCACGACCGGACAACAGTATGGGTGAGTGAGTGGGTGAGTGAGTGCGTGGGTGGGTGGGTGGGTGGGTGGGTGAGTGAGTGTGTGAGTGAGTGAGTGAGTGAGTGAATGAATGAATGAATGAATGGATGAATGGATGGATGGACGGATGGATGGTTTTTAAATTATTTTAGCTAATTTGCCAATATTTTGGACAATTTAAAAAACGGACGGTTGAACGAGCGGACGAACGAACGGGAGAATGAATGAATGTATGAACGAACGAGCCTACGCACGAACTAACGAGCATATGTACGAACGAACAAAAGTGTTGGTGGGTGAGTGAGTGAGTGGGTGGGTGGGTGGGTGGGTGGGTGGGTGAGTGAGTGCGTGAGTGAGTGGGTGAATGAATGAGTGAATGAATGAATGAATGTATGAATGTATGAATGTATGAATGAATGGATTGATGGATAGATGGATAGATGGATGGATGGATGGATGGATGGATGGATGGATAACTAAATTTACACTTTACATATGGCTTAATGTTTGGCTGTAAAAGTTATATGGAATTCATATTGATTATTCTTGTAGTTGAATAGTTAACAAGCCTATATTATTCTTATTGTAGTGATTAGATTTGAAAATGTCTTTTAAACTCAAAATGATTTGCTTATGCAATTTTTTCAATATTTTGGATAGTTTAAAATTGTTTTGGATACATTTAACAATATTATGGGTAATTTAAAAAAAATAAAAATGTTTTGGATAATTTTAACAATATTATGGATGATTTTAAACTATTTTAGCTAATTTGACAATATTTTGGACAATTTGAAAATTGTGCGATCATTTTTCAATTATGTGTGTGTGTGTGTGTGTGTGTGTGTGTGTGTGTGTGTGTGTGTGTGTGTGTGTGTGTGTGTGTGTGTGTGTGTGTGTGTGTGTGTGTGTGTGTGTGTGTGTGTGTGTGTGTGTGTGTGTGTGTGTGTGTGTGTGTGTGTGTGTGTGTGTGTGTGTGTGTGTGTGTGTGTGTGTGTGTGTGTGTGTGTGTGTGTGTGTGTGTGTGTGTGTGTGTGTGTGTGTGTGTGTGTGTGTGTGTGTGTGTGTGTGTGTGTGTGTGTGTGTGTGTGTGTGTGTGTGTGTGTGTGTGTGTGTGTGTGTGTGTGTGTGTGTGTGTGTGTGTGTGTGTGTGTGTGTGTGTGTGTGTGTGTGTGTGTGTGTGTGTGTGTGTGTGTGTGTGTGTGTGTGTGTGTGTGTGTGTGTGTGTGTGTGTGTGTGTGTGTGTGTGTGTGTGTGTGTGTGTGTGTGTGTGTGTGTGTGTGTGTGTGTGTGTGTGTGTGTGTGTGTGTGTGTGTGTGTGTGTGTGTGTGTGTGTGTGTGTGTGTGTGTGTGTGTGTGTGTGTGTGTGTGTGTGTGTGTGTGTGTGTGTGTGTGTGTGTGTGTGTGTGTGTGTGTGTGTGTGTGTGTGTGTGTGTGTGTGTGTGTGTGTGTGTGTGTGTGTGTGTGTGTGTGTGTGTGTGGGTTTCGACAATATTTTGGGCAATTTAATATTTTGGGCAATTTAAAAACGGCTGTGTGAACGAACGAACGGGAGATGAATGAATGAATGAACGAACGAGCCTATGAACGAACGAACGAGCCTATGCACGACCGGACAACAGTATGGGTGAGCGAGTGGGTAAGTGAATGAGGGGGTGGGTGGGTGGGTGGGTGGTTGGGTGGGTGGGTGGTGAGTGAGTGAGTGAGTGAATGGATGAATGAATGAATGAATGAATGAATGGATGGATGGATGGATGGATGGATGGATTGATGGATTGATGGATTGATGGATGGGTGGATGGATGGATAATTAATTTTACACTTTACATATGGCTTAAGGCTTGGCTATAAAAGTTTGATAGTTTAATTGTGCCTTCATTGGTGATGTGTAATCCATCTGTGTATAGGTCATGCATTGTTTGTCCATACTGGAGAAATGTTCTGTAGGTTCTGAGGAATTTGGTGTTGGTTATGGCTTTGTAGAGATCGTTGGTGGTCTTGCATCTTGTGTCAGTCTTGTGGTGATCTTTTGGTCTCAGTAGGATGGAGCTTATCGCTATGGTTGGGTTGTGCTTTGTTGATGTGTTGCTAAGATTGATGAGTGCGATCATCTTTCTGTGGATGGCAGCAGGAGGGTCTCGCTCGATGTGGTTGGTCCCTATGTGCATGATGATGATGTCGGTGTTTAGCAGGATAGTTCTCTTCAGTATTTTCTCTGTGATCTTTTCAAAGGTTGCTCCTGGGTACATCTGTAGTGTTGTTCGGTCATTTGGCAGCGGTATGTTCCTACAGATGCTGTCGCTGATGATGGTACACCTGGGAAATAAAATAGTGTGGCGAAATAAAACATTCTAGGGGGGTAGTAGATTGGGGGGCATAATATACATATTGAAGATTTTTCGCTTCTCTATCTTCAACTTGATGATGCTACAGAATGATTATCTGATCTAACTGATTATGAAGTCTTTTCCGTTTTACGTAAAGTTTGTATGATAAGTTGCTGCGACAACTCTCTTTACCCAAAACACAAAAGACGGATACATGCTCGCCTCGTAACTGGATGTACTGTACGATATTTGTATAAGATATCCGGGCCTGATCTAACTAAATCTCAGAAGGATAAGGTAAGATACGGTGGTCTTCCGTATGCTCCAGAATTAAAAGGCACAACACAACTATTGCCTTGAGGTTATCAAGGTGATGACTTTTAATACTAATTCTAACTGTACATTCATTAAAGAAGATGACTTTTACTGTCATCAATTACGAATAATATTTATATGAATTTGAATACTTGTAACTATTATCGAACCGTAATATTTCTATTCAATTCTATGCTAAAAGGATTACTCTCAGTCGAGCTGATCTGATATCCTAACTAGTCACGTACCATTCCTGCCTACTACCATAATTTCAACCAGAGCTTATCCTCAATACAATTTTTTGGATCCCTTTTTTAAAACCTCAGTGCTTCTTTTATACTCTCTGAGTCCCCGTTACCGCGTTCAGAAGTCCCTCTGCCATTCTCTGATTATGACGTTTCCCCTGCCCAAAACTACTTCCGTTAACGATACCACACTGAACGTGGTCCAACTGGTTCGTGCCGGTTCTGCTTTGATGCGATCTGTCGGTTTCTATCAACAATTACTTATTTCTGATAATTAGCCTGCCCTGCCTGATCGACGCATAGTTGATATACAAATTTGTTCTCAACAGGATATTATGTTTTTGACTCTATTCTGTCCAGGTCCTCTTCCCTGCTTTTAGGCCTTTGCCTGTAATTTAGGAAGGTTAATAGCACTGGAGCTATATGAGCTCATCACCAGCTGGTGTTGTTGTGCTTTCTATTGATTCTCGGGTCAGTCTGTTCGTTGTTATTTCGCTCATTATCCTTAACGATTCCCATCGATTCCTCTCGATTTCTACTAGCTTACTATTTTGTAAACCACTGCCCTGACCAACTGCTGAATACTATCAACTATTTGCCGATCCCATGGCAACAACTTTCATCCTTACTTTTCCACTTACTGACAGATATCATCAACTCAGCACCGTCGATTCTCCCCCTACTTTATTTCATTTTCAGTTTTAATACTACTCTCAGTCTCTATACTAGTTTCGTATCTGCATCATCGCTGGTGACGTCATCCAGTCACCCAGTGCAAACCCCTACTACTCTGTACTCTGCCAATACTATGTTATCCCTCTCCTATCTCAACTGGTATTTTCAAAAGATAATATTTACTATGGTCTTACTTGTAAATATAAGATTTCCATCGGGTCATGACTCCCGCTAGACAATCCGATATCTACAGATGCCCACCAACCGAAGTTAATTAACCACCTCTTAAGGCCTTAAGGGTGCGTCAATTAACTCGTTGTATAACATCAACAACAAAACCACCTATACCAGCACCTTCTTGGATGGATAACTACAATAACATCATACCCCCAACCAAAACAAAATCATCTCGACGTACCAATGTAACTAACAATCCAATATATTAACACACATACATGTCCGAGTAGCGGAATGCTCGGCAATGCTTTAGTAAAATTTGTTAGTGTATAGACGATAATTATACATACATACATGTCCGGATACGGAATATCAAGCGCACTTGACCGCTCCGGAAACACATTAATACCATTATTAAACCGTGGACGTAACCCGTCTCACGCGTAACTTAACAATAAAAGCGAAGCATACCACTAAACAATAAACGATAAATATAATCCTTAATCCTACAGTGCAAATTCATTACAGGTCATATAATCATTTTTCTATAGTTCTATAGTTCATAGTTCAACCATTTATATAGTTATAGTTCATCACCATTTCATGTTCCATACACAGCAAATGAAGTTATTCCCACAACGTCACATGGATATGTCCAGTCGAGCCACCCCCTCATCAGGATCCACCACGTCGTCGTACAGTTCTACCTCCACCCATTCGGCAGCCGTCGGGTCGATCTCAGTCCTTAGAATACCATTAGGCGACGACCCGGTTGCCAACCTCAGCGGCTCCGGTATCACTGCAGTTTTCCGGGGCCGCTGGGCCTGAATTGCTGGTGCAGTAATATGAATGGCAGTGTGTTTGTCACTACTATGGGCCGCATGTGGCTTGCATTTTATCCATTTCCACATGCGCGACAGTAATCCGCATTTATATAACACAATTATAATCACGAGCACAATCACGAATGAGCCCGTCGAATAGGAGACAAAAGATCGTACCCCAATGCCATCGACCATCACTAGGTCAATCGCGGACAATGGTGCTAGCGGCACATACTTAGATTTCTGTAAATGATCCCAGGGTTGCACTTTCAAATGCTCTACTATCATGGATTTATCTAGAACGCCGGTCACATCCCAGTGGGGCATTTCAATGGCCAGGCTAACTCGAGTGTACGTCCGACTGTAAGACGCTACCGGCTCGAATTGCCAACCCTTCCCGCTATAACCACATTTTCCAGACATCAACGCATACACACCATTACTCACGTCACACCGGTCTGTCAGTTTTCCGTCACAATGAATCTCCATAGTTTCACCGAATGTTTGCAAAACCACCCCGATTTTCCTATTGGCAAATAATCTACTTGCGGTTACGTTGGACTCCGATAGTTGAATATTGCAATTTTTATCCGTTGTGTTTGTTAATATGCTTACTATGCAGGGCACATGGGTCTTGTCAACCCTTAGCTGACCCTGACATACCCTAGGTCCTTTACCTCTACACCCGGATACCGTAAAATACCATCCAGATTTGGTGTCCAGGCCAATGCTGGTTCGACCCAGCTCCACCTTCATATAATAACCTTTTTCTGCTAGCGGTTCGGCCCATGAATGTAGCCCGTACTCTATGTACCTTCCTCCGTCGATTAATGGTAACGTTGCGACATAATGTAATTTAGAATCATCTTTCCACAATGGGTATACTATCACGTTTCTATAGTACCATTGGTAGGGACGTATCAACCGATTTCCCACACCGACCTGTTTAGAAACCGATCCCATGTCAACGGGACTGAACAGTTCCTCGGTCAACCTACCCAATTCTAGCGACGCAGTTTGTCTATGAAATTGTTCGGCCGATTTTTGGTAGTCATATACCATATACTCAGCTGAGTCAATTATATGCCCCAGGCGTACCAGGGCGAACAGTTCATTCTGTCTTGTTTCGTGTATACGCAACAGCTTTCTCATGTTCCCTGTTACATCCGCTAGGCTATCGCCCAATTCATTTATGCGGTCCTTATTCATATTAATATCATGGAATGCCAATTTCACATGGGATGATAACTTATTAGCAAAATGTACCACTCTATTAACATTACCCATTGCTGTCTTTACCACTTCACGTAGAGCATCCATGTCCCCCGAGGTAGCGGTTCCAAATAACGACGATGCTATGTCACCGACGAAATTAAACAATCCCCGTTTCTTCCTGCGGTGCGTTCTCTTTACCATAGTTTGCTGTGTTTTTATGGCGATCTTTCGCACTCCTCTTATTCTATGCTGGAGGCCAAATATATCCGCTCTGCTTAAGAATGAAGTCTTTCGACTTATTTCAGCCACTAAACCAGCCATTTGGGCTAATCTTCCCAGGAAATCACTCGGTAAATATGGATGGTCTATGGAAACTATTACCGTCCATTCCGCTCTGATTACTGATACTGATTCCGGTTCGGTTATCATAATACCGTTCGGCAATCGGTGTACACTGGAATCCTTACACATACCTAACACCATACTAAACACCGTTACTACAATGCTCAACTTAAATGCATACATGATGCTATACTACCGCGACGTTTTACTTTTACTACTCTATCGGATATTATGATGTAAATTTTTACCGAATATGCGATGCTACACTAGTACGATGCTTACTGGTACAGGGTATAATTCATAATGATCATTATCTGCGGCTACGTCGCAGTATGATTGCATCTATACGATCGATGAAGTCATCGTATAGAGCACGCCCAAACGCGCCGATCTTGAGTCTCTTAATGTTGGTTTCGACATCAGGCACCCGACTGCGCTTGCGCAGACAGTATGGGTGTGCAGGAAACGTTTCCATTGGTTCCGGCACACTCTCGGGTACCTCCTCCGATGTGTCCATCATCTCATTAGGAGTAACCACATGAGTTTCGGTTGGTGACTCATGGTTTCGAGTCCTACTCGTACCAGGTTGACTGATGTTATTATCAACCCTCTTACCCACCTTGCTCACCCTTGGTTCATCGTCAGAAGCGGGCCACTTCCTACGATTTATCCCACTAGGGGTCGCATTCTTGCCGGCTACCGGCAAGGTTTCAGACTCAGGGGTCTGCATCATTCTCGGATGATGGCTAGCTTTCGTACCTTTTATGGGGTTACGAACAGGGCATGGCCTTATCTTGTCCCAGCACATCTCGGAGTCGACTACGTGTAACTTGGCTATATTAAGTACATGCACCTTCCCAGATCTCTGATGTCGGACATGAGCCACTGGCCCGTTGATCTTAAAGATCTCATACTCGGGGTCACTGCGAGAGGTCAACTTCATCCTCTCCTCAGCCTTTACGACCACCGAGTCCCCCACCTGGAAGACACCAGCGTTTGCACGCTTGTCAATCTGTTCTCGGTGAATCTCGCGAGACTTTGCCGTTTCACTACGAGCACGTAGCAAGGCATTATTGAGACACGTCAGTCTCTCACTAAGATCCTGCGAAGCATCTACGGGAATCGCAAATGGAAGTCTCGCTCGTCGACCATACGTCAGATAGAATGGCGTATATCCGGTAGTGGAATGACGAGTACTGCGGAACGCTGTCAACGCTGCACCCAACTCGTCTTCCCATGTACGAGACACATTATTCACTCCTTTTTGGATTAACTCCTTCAGAGTTCGATTGAACCTCTCGGTACGTCCATTCGTCTGTGGATGGTATGGACTCGATCGCCTATGATCTATACCGTGTTCCTTAAATCGTTCCTCCAGAGATTTAGAACAAAATTCTTTTCCCTGATCAGTTACCAATATCTCAGGGACACCATGATGCGCGACATACTCATTGAAGAACTTGTCTTCAACATTCTGAGCTGTCTTAGCCGGAATCGGATATGCTTCTGCCCACGCAGAACAGTGATCAACGATCGTCATGATATACACATTACCCTTACTCGATTCCAACAGTGGACCGATCAAATCCATGCCTATTATCTGACTCGGATAATTGGCCATGGGCATCTCACTGTACCTTGGTCGAATAGTGACAGGTCGATTGACCTGGCACGTCGTACATCTCTCAAGCATACATACCACATCTTTCCTTAAAGATGTCCAAACAAACGAATCCCTTACCATACCGATAGTCTTCTGCAGACCTTGGTGACCAGCTCGTTCATGAGCCATCCAGAGCACCTTCTCACGGAACATGGTAGGTAAGACAATTCTGGGGTACTCAGCGTCCAATGCTGAGGGCGTAACTAAAGAATACAGAATACCGTTCTTAATCATGTACTCTTCAGGGGTGTTCTTAAACCACTCCGGGTATTCCTTGGTTTGTTCGGTACACAATTCGTCGTGGGGAATATCGAATGCCTCTAGAGGGACGTGCGGTAACACACCCTCGTCCACATCCGGTATGACAAAATCGCCAGTATCTAAGGTGGCGACCTCCGCTGGACGACGTAACCTGGACAACATGTCCGCTCGAATGTTCTTCGAGCCTTGGATGTATTCTATCTTACATCCGTATTCGGCAATCAGTACGGCCCAGTGCTGCACTTTCGTGTTCTTAACCTCTCCCACAAACAAACTCTTTAGGGGTTTGTGGTCCATATACACGGTAAACTGCGCACCAAATAGATAAGGTCGAAGCTTCTTTAACGCATATATCACTGCGTACGCTTCCTTTTCTATTACAGGCCAATTCAACTGGCTGTCTTTCAGAGTAGAGCTCACATACTGGATTACTCGCTCTACACCATTATCATCTACCTGTACCAAGATTGCACCTACCGCATAGCTAGACGCATCGGTATACAATTTATACGGGGCATTCAAATTTGGATAGGTGAGAACCGTCTCACTACACAGCAAGTTCTGTAATTTCTTGAATGCTTGCTGTTCATCCGCACCCCCATTCGAAACGTTTATACTTCTTGGTTAATTCTATTAGAGGCTTAGCAATTTCGGCATAGCCTTGCACACAGGAGCGGTAATAACCTGTAGCTCCAAGGAAACTTCTTACTTCGCCCACATCACGTGGGGGTGACATTTCCCTAATGACTTTGACCTTTTGAGCCTGAGGAGCTACTCCTTGTGCGGAAATGCGATACCCTAACAAATCAACTGATGGCTTAGCAAAATCGCACTTCTTTTTCTTAACCTGAAGATTATACTCTCGTATCCTACGCATGACCTTGCGCAAGTGCTGTGCATGTTCCGTCGGATTTCGTGAATATACGACTATATCGTCAACGAAAACATGCAGATATTTTCCCACGAATTCTCGAAAAATATCATTCATTGCCCTCTGAAATACGGCACCTGAGTTCGCAAAACCGAACGGCATCCGAATCCATTCGAACAAGCCTTCACTGCAGACGAACGCTGTCTTCTCTATGTCTTGGCTGTCCATTGGTATCTGCCAATAGCCAGACTTCAAGTCCATAGTAGAAAATATCGTTGCGCCTCCCATAGAATCAAAAATGTCCGATATATTCGGCAAAGGATAACTATCCTTACGACATACAGAATTCAATTTTCTGTAGTCTATACAAAACCTGGTGTCCCCGTCCTTCTTAGGAACCAATGTAATGGGTGACGCCCAGGGTGATGACGACGGTCTTATGACGCCCGCTGCCAGCATCTCAGCCACTTGGTTTTTTACTATATACTGCTTGGCTAGCGGTAGACGGTAGGCCTTCTGCCTTATAGGAAACGCGTCTCCTGTTAGTACCGTACACTTCACTTTGGGGACCAATCCAAGCGTTTTTGGACGAGCCGTATCAAAGATATCCGCAAAGTCCCCCAAGACTTTGTCGATATCTTTATATCCGGTCGTTTCCTTACAACTCTCATAGACATAATTCGTCTGTTCTCTATAAGGATACCTAAACGGATATACCCGGCCAAACCATACTACTATTTTGGCCTGATAATCAATCTTTGCATTTCCCAAGTGCAAAGCATCCGCTCCAAGCAAACATTCATGCCTCAATCGTGCTACTACCGTACTAGGAATAGGCCGGGCGTTCTTGAATTTTACTTGGGTTTCTCCCAACAATTCTATGGGAGAACCATTAACAGCTAAAAGCGTTTTTGCTCTTTTCAATGGCCTTGCCTTTAACATGCTACGCCATATATCTTTACGAATCAAGGATGTGCTAGCACCAGTATCCACTAAGGCATGCAGGTACTCACCCTTATCCGTTGGACCATTAGAATCTACTTGTAGACGGATTAAAAACCGTTCGGTCGGTGCTTGCACCAGCGGCTTTCTCCGTCTTAGTTTACCGGGCTCCTTCTCCCTCTCACTGCCTCCGCGTACGAATCTCGCCGAGGTGACGTGTCGCGTCCACCATATCGCCCATATGCGTCAGTTCCCGGACCCGTTAATACGAAACCGTCCCTGTCCTCGTATTCACTGTCTCGTCTTCGCGAATTGTTATAATCCATTCTTACATTTCGCGAACACTCCCTAGGAATAATATGTTGCTCCTTATGGCTACTATCCACTTCGTCTATGTCCCTATCATCACTGGCGGCCCGTTTTGTCGCTCGGCGCATTATCTTACGCTCTGGTCGTCTGATAGGCCGACCTGACGGCTGTTGTCCGCGTTGTTCTTGCCCGTTATTCGGACAATCTCGAGCATAGTGTTCCTCATGTCCGCAGCCAAAACACTTGACTATTGACGGAGTATTTCCGAACATGTTATCCTCGCAATCTCGGGCCATGTGGCCTTCCCGCCCACACAGAAAACACGTCATTGGTGGCCTCTGGGGTCGAGGACGCGGCACTATCTTCTGTAGTGCACTACGGGGTGGTTGTATTGGTTGTCTACACTCACTTTTGTAGTGGCCACCCCTACCGCAATTGTAACACGTAACTTTGCTCATATTTCTCGACGGGGCGGTTCTTTCTGCGGGGACAGGTCTTTTCGGTGGTTGTTGGGCCACCCTCTTCGCAATTTGCTTTCTTTGATTCATTGGCTTCGGTGCTTCTTCCGTTTTCTGTAAGTCTTTTACTAGCCCACACAGCTGCTCAATCATCTTAGATTGTGCTGCTATCTGTTGCTTCAGCTTCTTGACTACACTCCATATCTCCCTTTCTTCAGCCTCCTCCAACATGTTTACCTCCATTCTTTCTTCGTGTCTTTCTTCTATCTGCATCGCCCATGATAAATCATTGCAAGTTTCTTCCTCCTCGGCTATTTCTATTGCTCGGCCAGGGTGGTGGTTCTTTTACGCACTATGCGTTTGCTTAACCCTTGGTCGCCCAAAGCTCTCAAATAAATACCAAGAATGGTACGGCGATTGTCTTCATTCTCAGTAGGGTATGCCCTACTGCTAGCTTCTTTGTATCTCCGGTTGAAAGTAATCACTGTCTCGTTTCTTCTCTGCTTCATGCTTTCCAGATCATACTTGATCCATTCACTTTCATTTGTGGATACGAAGTTGGTTGTAATGTAGCCAGCCAACTCCTCGTATGATACGTCTTCTCGTCTTTTCCCAATCATGAAACCGTCGATCGCTCTCGACAACTGTCCTCTAGCCGCTCTCGTTACCACATACACCGGTATTCCTTCTAACCATCCTTCATTGGCTACGCATGCCCTCCTGGTTTCATCCAGAAAGGTACGCACCTCTTCAGGCACTACAGCATCACATGGCTGTATTCGGTATATGGTATCTCGTATTTCCCGTCGGTATACCCTAGCAGTTTCTCATCTCTCACTACTTGTTACAATTTACCCCGCCATGGCTGTCCCCATTGCTCGCATGGCGGCTATCGTCTCTGGTCTAAGTTCCATCGGTGGTAGTCTATCTATCGGTGGTAGCTTCGGGTCTGGTTTTCCTCCCCTGTTGCCATTTTGTCGCTAACTGTAGTGAATACTAATTACCACCCTTGCCACCCTCGGATGCTCTGGACAACTAATAGCAATGGTTATCTTACAAACTGAATTGTTCCCGTACTCCCGGTGTTGTGTTACTTGGCAGCCTTCCGACTGCTGCGCTGCTACCAAGAAATCTGCTACCCTGTCAGCTACGTCTCTGACCACTATAGTTGTTGGTCGTATCCCCTGTTCCTGGGCCATCTATTCTTATGTACTCACTGTTTAACTCTGGATCCTGGCAGTTGAAGCCACTGAAGATTTTTCGCTTCTCTATCTTCAACTTGATGATGCTACAGAATGATTATCTGATCTAACTGATTATGAAGTCTTTTCCGTTTTACGTAAAGTTTGTATGTTAAGTTGCTGCGACAACTCGCTTTACCCAAAACACAAAAGACGGATACCTGCTCGCCTCGTAACTGGATGTACTGTACGATATTTGTATAAGATATCCGGGCCTGATCTGACTAAATCTCAGAAGGATAAGGTAAGATACGGTGGTCTTCCGTATGCTCCAGAATTAAAAGGCACAACAAAACTATTGCCTTGAGGTTATCAAGGTGATGACTTTTAATACTAATTCTAACTGGACATTCATTAAAGAAGATGACTTTTACTGTCATCAATTACGAATAATATTTATATGAATTTGAATACTTGTTACTACTTATCGAACCGTAATATTTCCATTCAATTCTATACTAAAAGGATTACTCTCAGTCGAGCTGATCTGATATCCTAACTAGTCACGTACCATTCCTGCCTACTACCATAACTTCAACCAGAGCTTATCCTCAATACAATTTTTTGGATCCCTTTTTTAAAACCTCAAAGTGCTTCTTTTATACTCTCTGAGTCCCCGTTACCGCGTTCAGAAGTCCCTCTGCCATTCTCTGATTATGACGTTTCCCCTGCCCAAAACTACTTCCGTAAACGATACCACACTGAACGTGGTCCAACTGGTTCGTGCCGGTTCTGCTTTGATGCGATCTGTCGGTTTCTATCAACAATTACTTATTTCTGATAATTAGCCTGCCCTGCCTGATCGACGCATAGTTGATATACAAATTTGTTCCCAGCAGGATATTATGTTTTTGACTCTATTCTGTCCAGGTCATCTTCCCTGCTTTTAGGCCGATGCCTGTAATTTAGGAAGGTTAATAGCACTGGAGCTATATGAGCTCATCACCAGCTGGTGTTGTTGTGCTTTCTATCGATTCTCGGGTCAGTCGGTTCGTTGTTATTTCGCTCATTATCCTTAACGATTCCCATCGATTCCTCTCGATTTCTACTAGCTTACTATTTTGTAAACCACTGCCCTGACCAACTGCTGAATACTATCAACTATTTGCCGATCCCATGGCAACAACTTTCATCCTTACTTTTTCCAGTTACTGACAGATATCATCAACTCAGCACCGTCGATTCTCCCCCTACTTTATTTCATTTTCAGTTTTAATACTACTCTCAGTCTCTATACTAGTTTCGTATCTGCATCATCGCTGGTGACGTCATCCAGTCACCCAGTGCAAACCCCTACTACTCTGTACTCTGCCAATACTATGTTATCCCTCTCCTATCTCAACTGGTATTTTCAAAAGATAATATTTACTAAGGTCTTACTTGTAAATATAAGATGTCCATCGGGTCATGACTCCCGCTAGACAATCGATATCTACAATATGTGCATTTTTACATTATAATATTGTTGTAGCTAAAATGATTTTGTATGTCTCACTTTGACCGAATCTATCTACTGAGTGAGTGAGTGAGTGGATGCGTGAGTGAGTGAGTGAGTGAGTGAGTGAGTGAGTGAGTGAGTGAGTGAGTGAGTGAGTGAGTGAGTGAGTGAGTGAGTGAGTGAGTGAGTGAGTGAGTGAGTGAGTGAGTGAGTGAGGGGGTGAGTGAGTGAGTGTGGGAGTGAGTGAGTGAGTGAGTGGGTGAGTGAGTGAGTGAGTGAGTGAGTGAGTGAGTGAGTGAGTGGGTGGGTGGGCGGGTGGGTGGGTGGGTGGGTGGGTGGGTGTGTGTGTGAGTGAGTGGGTGAGTGTGTTATGCTTTTTGTGTGTGTGTGTGTTTGCCTGCGTACGTATCTGCCAATCTTATATGGGGGCGGGTGATGTGGGATG
The DNA here is from genome assembly GCA_034401795.1 of Chaetoderma sp. LZ-2023a. Classification (NCBI taxonomy): domain Eukaryota; kingdom Metazoa; phylum Mollusca; class Caudofoveata; order Chaetodermatida; family Chaetodermatidae; genus Chaetoderma; species Chaetoderma sp. LZ-2023a. The sequence continues at coordinate 208,134,450 of CM067369.1, read as the reverse complement.
GATCCAGATGTTTACGCTTGGTGGGCGCATGTCTCGCTTGGTGGGCGCATGTCTGCCAATCTATGGTGTGCGTGCATGCGTGTGTGTGTCATGGTGTCTGTCGAGAGTGTGCGTGTTTGTGTGCTTGCCAATCTTTAAAACATCTTAAAAAGGATGTGTTGTGGGATCCAGGCATTTACGCTTGGGGGCGCATGCCTGCCAATCCCTGGTGTGTGTGTGTCTGTGCGTGCGTGTATATGCGTGCATATTTGTCATTGTTATGGGGGATGGATCCAGACATTTATGCTTGGTGGGCGCATGTCTGCCAATCCATGGTGTGTGTGTGTGTGTGTGTGTGTGTGTGTGTGTGTGTGTGTGTGTGTGTGTGTGTGTGTGTGTGTGTGTGTGTGTGTGTCATGGTGTCTGTTGAGTTGAAACAGATTTATTTACGTTTGGGGGGGGGGCATGTATGTCTGTGTGTATGCGTGTTTGTGTGCTTGCCAATCTTATGAAGGGGCGGGGGTTGGTGGGATCCAGATAATTGCGCTTGGAGCGCGTGTGTGTGTGTGTGCGTGAGGGATCCTCATGGGCACAGACAAGTACAAGCACACCACAAACCAAATCATATGCCGAAGCCATAAAACAATCCAAAAACGAAAATGTGAAAAAACTACTCTTAGAAATAATCGGCCAATTAGACGATTAACATCGGGTACACAACTACAAAAACGCAGAAAACAACGCATCATCAACAAACAAAAAACAACACCAGATATTTTCGTTAACCTGTCCAACCACAAACTTACCAAAACAGAAAATTCCATTCTAAACAAAGGCCTTTCATTTGTACCCACACCACACCACATATCACCAGGCACACACATACATTGCATAGATCAATTCATCAGGAAGTTAGAATGCAAATACTACTTTTACAGCAACAACCTTGAAAAACCCACAGCACCATCCAAATTCAAACTACCCTCAGAATGGAGACCAAGCACAACACCCAATGCCATCAACAAACTCCGGTCATCACTCACCAAGCTTATCACCAAACCACCCGACAAGTCACCACGATCCAACATCACACACCATGAGAAAACAGCCCTCAAAACATTAGCTAATAACACAAACATAGTCATCAGACCAGCAGACAAAGGCTCCGCAATAGTCATTCTCAACAAAACAGACTACATTGCAGAAGTACACAGACAACTTACAGATGTCGCATACTACACCAAACTCAGTGAAAATAATGACACCATAGATGCATACATTAACGAACTTCTAATCACCGGAGCCATCACAGGACAGACACACAGATATCTCACCGAATTCAAAGTCAGAACTCCACGCATCTACATTAACCCTAAGATACACAAAGGCAAACTACCACCACCCGGACGCCCGATTGTATCCAACTGCGATGGCCCCACGTCACGCATTAATGAATTCACAGACCACCTACTAAAAGACACGGAAAATGATATCCCAAATCTACTACGAGACACCACTGCATTCATCCAACATATAGAAAACACTACAGTGGATGCTGGCTCAATCCTATGCACAATGGATGCCAGATCACTATACACAAACATCCCACACGAAGAAGGCATACAGATTGTCACAGAACATTACAGACATACACTTGAAAAAACAAACACAAACAACAATAACCACACACCTGCACACATCTACCCAGACGAATTGGCCCAAATAATGAGATACATTCTTACAAAAAACAGCTTCCAATTCAATGAAGACTACTACATACAAACACATGGAACAGCCATGGGAGCCAAGTTTGCTGTCAAATATGCTAACATTTACGTGTACACCATAGTAAGCAGAATGTTATCAACATGGATGGGCAGCACTCCATCTCACTTAGTTAGATACATAGATGACATATTTTTCATTTGGAACACCAGTGAGAACGAACTACTTGAATTTCACGCACACATGAATAAAGAGCATCCCACAATAAAATTTGACTTGGAATATTCAACAGAAAAAATCCCATTTTTGGACACAATGGTATACAAAGAAGATAACAAGCTTAAATTGGACCTATACAGAAAACCTACAGACAAACAACAGTATCTTCACAAACAATCAAGCCACCCTAAAAACACAAAACATTCCATAATCTACAGCCAAGCATTAAGATACAAACGCATCATCACAGATCCCACTAGATTAAAACAACGCACACAGGAACTCACAGATGCATTCATCCACCGGGGATACAAAGAGACAGAAAATTAAAGCCATCATAGAAAAAACCGAGAACACACAGAGAGAAGAAATTCTTTACAAACAACCCACACAAAAACAGCCTAGGCCAGCTTGCATACTACAATACCACCCGTCATTAGAACACATAGGCAAATCCATTCGGACCTACTGGGAAAAGTACATCTTGTCTTCACCAATCTTAGCACCAATTTTTCCCAACTACCCAGTAGTAGCATTCAAGAAAAATAAAAGCATTAGGGACCACCTAGTCCACTCTAGCCTAATTAAAATAAAAAATCCAGATGCTAACAATAAGATCGTACCGACACCAGATGACACTCACGACATAGTAGGGACACTCCAACAATGCAACAACAGCAATTGCATCACATGCAAACAATACATGAACACTGCTGACAAATTCACTAGTTACGTCACTGGTAAAGACTACAAAATCAACACACAAATGAGCTGCAATACCACCAACATTATTTACCTCATAGAATGCAAACAATGCAGCTCTCAATACATAGGAGAGACAAGTCAAACACTCAGCAAACGACTCACACAACATATCCATGCAATCCGACACCAAACAGACACGAGAATCTCATGGCATTTCAACCATCCAAGACATTCTATGAAAGACATCACGATAAGACCAATTGAAAGAATTTTTACAGATAACAAAAAACTAAGATTAAACAGAGAACACTACTGGATCAAAGAACTCAAATCGATTCACCCGTTCGGAATAAACAAAAAAAGCATAACACACTCACTCACTCACTGACACACCCACCCACCCACCCACCCACCCACCCACCCATCCACCTACTCACTCACTCACTCACTCACTCACCCACTCACTCACTCACCCACTCACTCGCTCGCTCGCTCGCTCGCTCACTCACTCCCTCACTCACTCACTCACTCCCTCACACACTCACTCACTCACCCACTCACTCACTCACTCACTCACTCACTCGCTCGCTCACTCACTCACTCACTCACTCACTCACTCACTCACTCACTCACTCACTCACTCACGCACTCACGCACTCACTCACACATAGGAGGTTTGACGGAAGTTTGCAGACTGACAGGTATGCATAGGTAACTATGTAAATACCTGGGTCGGCGTTTTTAAATAATAAATCTAGCTACCCCCACTGGCACACTTTTTCCTTACCACATGGTATCTCTTTGGCCATCATTGACAGGTACAGAGCATTTCCGTCGTATCCGAGTAGATGTTGGCAGACACACTCACTCTGGCGGATTCGAGTCACACAGGCCTCATGGTATCTGGTGAACACGATGCTGGGACCGCCAACAACAGCACCCTTCATCATCGTGTAGGCTTCCTTGTCCGGTGAATAGAGGCTAACATCCGGCATGTGTTGAGCGGTTCCACATAGGAGGTACTGGAGTGAAACACCTGGGAGAGACACCGCTTCTTTGAGGATGTCTATTTCTCGTTCTGTGTAGAACTCCCGCATCTGCTCTAGGGCTTCGATGAATGGACTGACGTCCAGGTTGTTGTAGTATTGCAGCCAGTGGGCGAATGTCCGCATTCCATGCTCGCTGAATGTCTGGTTACACTGTTCCTAATCTGTTCGCGTCAAGAGATAGCCACCCTTGAGCTTAGATGTCCATGCTGAGTAGTCAGGAAGCCCTGGATAGTTGAGCTTCTCATGTGTGTCAAACCATTCATATGGGAGCCAGCTCTTCTGCTGTGTACACCCGTAAGCATTGACCCATACCTCGTACGAGACTCCTGGGCCGAGGTAGTTCAGCACATCGAGAAACCGTAGCTCAGGTGTTATGAGGAACATGGTTGACTAGCCTTCTTGTCGACTTTCCCTGTGCCTGTACTGTCAGTCAGCTCATCGACAAGGTACTTCTTGACGAGGTTCAGGTCATACCGCCCAGCGTTGAACCCCAGTACAGGCACTTGGTCACACCACTCGTTGATCAGTCGCTGCTGTTGCTTTGGGAGCTTGTCCAGGTCTGTCGGTATGTACTGTGCCCTAACCCTTGTCTGGATTAGGGCTGCTCGCCGTTGGATCTCCAGCATGAACTATCTGATCAGTTCATTGGGGTCAGGATTACAGAGGTGAGTGGGATCACTCATGGCGCCCTCTAAGGAGCAGCCAACTGACACAGAGATAGGTATGTGAGTACTTTCGATCGTGAGAGTCTCTGTAGGATGAGTCTTGATACCATTTAGGAGTGCTTCGAAGTCATAAACTATGAAGTGTGGGTATGGGACAGTCCGAACTCGTTTATGGACGCTTGGACAGCGTGGTATACAGCATTCCCACTGTATCACATGCGTGCATCCAGAGGCTCTCAGCTTCTCCTCTATCATGACTGTCTTGCGGTATCTTTGTTCGGCATCCTCACCTCGCTGGTGTTGTGGACACCCGTGCCAGTGCCAGTCATGGAACTGGTAAACAGTGTTGGTGGTCGAATCATAACCATCTACGGGAGGGCCCTCGATCCAACGCTCGCCACCGTGCCCACACTCTACATGGTGTATGTGTACGCCTCTGTTTCTCGACTCATACTCGATCCAATGAGTAGCCGCTGAACTGGATGGTTGGGGCGGATAGAAGGCTTTCTCATACGCAGACTGTGGCACCTCAACCTTCTCGCCAGGACACATGATTTTTGTTTTACCACCTGTACAGTGATCAGCATGGCGTTGAAAACTGTATGCCTGTGTACACCACTGATGACAGTGACTGCAGACTAGTGTATGTGCCAGCTTGGAGATGTTCTTGATGTAGAAGGCGATGGTCATGGTGTCATGGTAGTGAGCCGCTTGTCTGATCATGTACCAGGTGCCCTCTTCGTTTGGTTCATACACACGAATCCCGATCTTGGCGAAGAACTCTACCTTGTCCAGCTGATCCAGCGAGGTCGTGCGGACATCAGGTACTGTCTTGCCGTGGAACTGTGTGGTAAGCTCTCATGCAGGAGCTGTACTTCTATCAGCTCTCGCTCCTCGGTGGACTGCTAGACATCTCCAGAGATACATATTGTCCCTGTAGGTGTCAAGGGCAGTCATACCCTTCTTCTGTCGTAGCCAGTCTGAGAGGGGGGCCTGTCCCAAGCAGAGGTTGCCGGTCGATGACAGCCCTGACCTCAACGTTGATTGATCGAACGAAAGCCCACTTGGTGTTGAGTCGATCGATATTGTCTGTGTCGAGGCGGGCTTGCTCTCTTGCTGTCACCCAGTCCTGAGCTGCTCCTATCGTGTTCACCCACGGGCTCCCTGGAGCATTCTTGTAGAAGAGCATCACCATACCGTCTTCGATGTGACGGATGCGATAGGTTTGGGTGTAGTGGAGGTAGAAGGCGTTCTGGACAGTCTGCTGGATCCTTTACATGATCTGGCCTGTGAGGTCTCCTTCTAGACCTCTGAAGAATGTCCAGTGTACTGATCGGTGTCCTCTATCCTCTGTCTCCCTTTCACCCAGACGCTGGTCGAGAATGTGTTCGCCTTCTCGCCTTATGCTGCAGGCTAAGGGCTCAGACCTCGACCCCCTCATCACTCACTTAGTGATCCTGCGTAGGGGAGGTAAGCGCTCCAGTGGATGGTCTGCCATCTGCCTCGCTACAGTCTTGGCTCGCAAGCTAGCAGTCACCTCCTCGTCCAACTGACGAAGCTCACGGATCCGCTGTGCTTTCTTGTGGGGATTCCAAGGATCATATGTGGTAAGCGCTGGAAACCTTCCCGTCTTCATTGCTCGGGTGAGTCACTTCTGCCACTCCTCGGCATGGGCCTGTCCGATCATCTGGAGCAGGTCGGCTTTCTTGACCATAGAGTAGCCTCTAAGGCCGAATTGCTTTGCAATAGCGCGAAGCTGGGCAACAGTAATCATCATGGTGTATATTCCTGTGGATGCCTGTCTCTAAATGGGCGTTCAGACCCTATTATGTGTGGTGCTGGCGATCAGACCTGTGGGTGGTGTGTATCCCATTGGATGACTGTCTCTAAATGGGCGTTCAGACCCTATTATGTGTGCCGATCAGTACCCGTGGGTGGTGTATATCCCTGTGGATGCCTGTCTCTAAATGGGCATTCAGACCCTATTATGTGTGGCGATCCCTACCTATGTGTGGTGTATATCCATGTGGATGCCTGTCTCTAAATGGGCATTCAGACCCTATTATGTGTGGCGATCCGTACCTATGGGTGGTGTATATCCCTGTGGATGCCAGTCTCTAAATGGGCGTTCAGACCCTATTATGTGTGGCGATCCGTATCTGTAGGTCGTGTATGTCCCTGTGGATGCCTGTCTCTAAATGGGTGCGCAGACCCTATTATGTGTGATGCTGGCGATCCGTACCTGTAGGTTGTGTATATCCCTGTGGATGCCTGTCTCTAAATGGGCGTTCAGACCCTATTATGTGTGGTGCTGGCGATCAGTACCTGTGGTGGTGTATATCCCTGTGGATGCCTGTCTCGAAACGGGCGTTCAGACCTGTTCAGATGTGTGTGGGGTTGATCACAAGGTGGTGCCCGATGCGACTCTGGCAGAGACTAAGTGTTTGTCTCAGCCTACACAGAATAGTGCGAGAGAGAGTCCGGCTCTTCTGGTGTGGTTGATGGTGATCAGTGGTGTATATCACTGTGAAGGCGTGTCTCTAAATGGGCGTTCAGCCCCTGGTGGTAGTGGTGTCGGGATGATCCTACCTCCCTGGAAGCCGTTCCGCAATCCGTCGTGGCCCCCGTCTCAACAACCTATGCCCCAGTGATTGAGAGAGTGGTGGGGGCTCATTTGTCTAAATGGAAATCCAGTTGAGAGAGGTGGGGGCTCATTTGTCTGAATGGAAATCCAGTTGAGGGAGGTGGTATCATTTTACTACCGACACTACTACTGTTGTAGTGACTAGAGAAACGTTAATTCCAAATGTTCAGAAGATTTCTTGCCTGTTGATGGGCCCAAAATGAGATGGCGCCCATACCTATTTATGAATCTGTATGATGACTGCTTATATGGCTGACAAGCACACTTTGTTAAATAAACTTCACATTTGCAACTTCATTCTCACAGGCATACCGGTATATATGGCCCGCATAGAATTATATACACGTGAAACGATGACTGCCTACATCATAATTTCGCTAAGGCGCGACTAACTCTCTCGAAGGCCAACCACCGAATGCTCGCCGAGGCTACGATCTTAACACATGCACACAAAGCATCGTGATCCATCTGCATCACGTGGATACAATACCACATGTTGATTTGTAACGCCTACATAATTGCTAAATTAATCAATAGAGATTCCATTCATATTATAAATAATGAAATCTGCATTGATTATAACCTAATCATAATAACCAATATAATTATCGTAACTCTAACTGCTATAATTTTGTATAAGTGTAAATCTCGATTACAAATATCCCATACGATTTTATAATTGACATGAAGTAATTTATTTCATTAAATCGACAAGAAAGCATGCAAGACTGGATAACAATCTGTCTACCTATATTGTAGCGGATTTGGAGCCCAAATATGTTGCGGGCTGCATTAGGGGCCTCGTGCAAAAACGTTGGGAAGCCCATTCGGGGGGTGTCAGGGAGGGGGTGCCTCCCCCCCCCCCCCCCATGAAAGCAGGGGATTATGGGGGGAATTTTGAAATTAGTTCTGAGAAGTGTTTTCCTGCAAACACACGTGTCATG
>CM067369.1:207798476-208126020 GCA_034401795.1 Chaetoderma sp. LZ-2023a | reverse complement strand
TGTTTAGTTATTCATTTTATTTTAATAACATTATGTGATTCTGTCCAGCATCACTTAAGGCTAAGCTGTGGTTGTGTTGAGGAAACCTGCATATACATAACTACCAGTCATTAGATAACACATTTAATATCAAAATTGCCCCATTTAGTAAATAGAGAATCAGAAACTCATTGACATTTAATATCAAATTTATCAACCGAGTCTACTAAATATTATTTGAATGAGTTTTACTAAGTTAAAATGATGTTTACGAGAGGAGGTTGATAATTTTGATATTAAATGAATGATTGAGATTCTATCATAAACCATAATTGGATTGTATTATCGAATGTAAAATGACAGTTTTTTAATTACTGTACTAAGTACGCCGGAATGGATTGTTAATTATACTGTTCAGAACTTTTTGTGTATTGTAACCAAATTAATTTTAGTGTAAAAAGTTCAAGGATCAATGTTTTTGTAATTGCACTTCTGAACAGTAACTTGAGATCTACTGACATGATTCTCGCCAAATGGAATGCGACGTTCCGTTAGGGGCAAAGCAATGCTACTGATTTAGAGGTCAGGATCATGACAAGTGAATTATTGAAATTTTTCCTCCAGACATAGGTATCACTTACGACGGCGACATCAACGCTAAGCGTTTAGCAAACGTTAACAGCTTTATATATTTCAGGACAGTTTGATCCTATTGCAACTAAACTTGATACATGTTTAGCTATAATGTTTTGAAACAGCATGATGGCCTTTGAAGTCAAAGGGCAAGGTCAATGGCCTTGGTCCAAAACTGTTTTTTTCAAAGTTAAGTTTTTGCATTAAGCAAAACTTATCACCTTGTATTTCAGGATTGGTTAATCCGTTTGCAACTAAACTACATAGACACATGGTTAGCTATAAGGGTAGCAAACAGCATGATGACATTGTGGTCAAAGGCCACGGTAACTGTGACAAAGCATTAACAGGCGAGACATAATTCCACAGAATTCTTGTTAGGGCTATTATTATGGCCTGGAAATCGGCTGTTACGGCCATTGATGCTCACTGAATGTCCTGCTGACCTCACAATATGAACACTCAACCCCATTATTTATGGCCATTTGAGCCCATCATTATGGCCGTGAAACCCGCTGTTATGGCCATTGAAGCTCACTGTATGTCCTGCTGACCTCACAATATGGACACCCAACCCCATTATTTATGGCCATTTGAGCCCATTATTATGGCCTTGAAACCAGCTTTTATGACCATTGAAGCTCACTGCATGTCCGGCTGGCCTCACAATATGGGCACTCAACCCCATTAGTTATGGCTAATGGAGCAAACCCATTGGGTTATGGCCATTGAAGCACACGGTATTCCCTACTTATCTCACAATATGGACACTCAACCTCATTATTTATGGTTATTGGAGCCCATTATGGCCTTGAACCCCACTGTTATGGCATTGAAGCTCACTGGTATGTCCTGCTGAACTCACAATATTGACACTCGACCCAATTAGTTATGGCCATTGGAGCCCCTTATTATGGCCTTAAAACCCGCTGTTATGGCCATTGAAGCTCACTGGTATGTCCTGCTGACCTCGCAATATGGACACTCTTAAGGTGCTACTCGGAAGTACGTTCAGTACAGTCATGCACCCCATTAGTCAAAATTTGCACAAGTGTACTCTCGTTGGTCCGTCCTTCCGTCCGTCCATCCGTCCATCCGTACGTCCGTTCGTCGTCCGTCCGTCCATCCATCCATCCATCCATCCAGCCAGCCAGCTCTCCATCCTGACCATCCATCCTGACCATCCATAAATCCATCCATCCATATATCCATATATCCATCTACCCATCCATCCATCCATCCATCCATCCATCCATCCATCCACCAATCTACCCACACACCCACCAATCCATCCATCCATTCATCCATCCATCTATCCATCCATCCATCCATCCACCAACCCAACCACCCACGCACACACCCATCCATCCCTCCAACCGCCCGTCCATTCAGGCCATCCATCCATCCACCCATCCACCCAGACCATCCACCCAGACCATTCATCCTGACCATCCCTCCATCCATCCACCCAGCCACCCAGCCATCCATCCATCCATCCATCCAGCCATCCACCCCTCCTGACCATCCATCCATCCATCCATCTATCCATTCATCCATCCAACCGCCCGTCAATCCAGGACATCCATCCATCCATTCACCAATCCATCAGACCATCCAGCCAGACCATCCATACATACAATCCATCCATTCATCCAACCATCCATCCAGAATTCCGGAATTATGACAGAAAATGTGCATTCCTGTTTACAGTTAGTGACCACGTGGCCTAGATATGTGGCCCTTTAAGCTGATACTTAAAGTAATTCTAACAGTACGATTCTACCGTATCGCATTCTGGAGAAACGACGCGGGCATACAGATGGACAGACAGATGGGCGGGCGGACGGACGAGCGGGTGGGCGGGCGGACGAACGGACGGACGGGCGGGCGGGCGGGCGGGCGGGCGGGCGGGCGGGCGGGCGGGCGGGCGGACGGACTGATGGACGGACGGGCGACCAGGGGGGAGGGGGAGGGGGAGGGAGGTGGGAGGGGGGAGGGGGGGGGGGGGGGGGGGTGGCAGGTAGGCTGGCAGGCAGGCAGGCAAGCAGGCAGATAGACATACAGACAGACAGCCATATGGACCGATGTATGTGTGCGGTAGTGCGTGAGTGCGCATGTGCATGCGTGAGTGCGAGCATAAATGCGTGCGCGTACTCATGCGTTCATCCGTATCCGTGCGTGCGTTAGTGTGTGCATAGTCTTTATAATATTGGTGATAGGGGCACCACAAGAAATAGCAGTAACATGCTGCAACTAGAGAACATTTACTTAAGTAACTGTAAATCTGTGACGAATGGGAATTACGGATTAGTGTAAGGTCTCTTCTTAGATAACCATTGGACATGTCTTGTGCTGATCCAGTAAAAAATGTGATGTGAAAAATGGGTGTGGTTGCAATTCACAGATCTATAGTTGAAATTCCCATAGGTTCACCATGGGGAACGCAGGGCATTGAAAAACTGATTTCTTGAAATCAACTGGAGTGAGCCTCTTCAGAATGGAAATGAATTCAAGTCGCTATATGACCCATAAGAGCACCAAGTTTCAAGTCGATTGGAGCAAATGAAACTTCTGCGGCTATTTTGAAAAAAGATATTTGTGATCCTGAGTTATTTCTGCAAAAAAAGAAAAAGGTATTTTTGACCAAAATGGCGACCGTTTTGAAAAAAAAGATTTAGAAAAAAATATCTTCAGTGGTAACATCCTCACAAGGTATCGTATTGATCCGATCAAATCCCTAGGTGTAGTAGCCGTTTAAAGACCAATACTGAAAATCCCCCATATATTTCCTATGGGACTTTTTGCCCACTCAAACTCTCCAGAGGTAGCACAAGTTGGCCAAGTTCGGAGTTGATCGGATGGGAATTCTACGCGGAGACCATGAAGAATAAACATAATAGGACATATCAAAATAACAATCTGCGATTTCATCGCGGATTAATAAGAACTAAGCACTGATAAACTCATAAAAGGAATTAGGTTTTATTCCACTTGGATACACGAAGAAGTTCATGATGGATCTTCTAGGCTAACATTTCTCTGTGTGGCCACATGTTTGGTATTTGTCCAAATGGCAGCAATGCCAATGGGAAAGCGTCTAATTATAATATACACCAACCATAATAACTTAAACATCGACTAGACGACTACTCATTTATGTTATCTACCTTTGCAGAAAATGTAGCATTAAAGAAGCCTGCACATCAAAGCAGCACATATAATGACAGTAGCAGTGGATCATATGTATCCTACCCTGCAGCTCTTGCAGTAGATGGCAACTCATCAACTAATTTCAATGATAAGCATTGCACGCATACACTGGACATCTCAAACAGCTGGTGGTATGTTGATCTGGAACGAGAGTACAACATAGGGTATATTCGTGTCTACAACAGAGAAGGTAACTATGGCGTGTAGGTAATGCAGCTATATCTTGTCTCAATCAACCCTGGAAATCAAGAATCTATAGCTTTAAGACTGGCTTATATATAGTGAACAAGTGTAACAATTCTCTTTATTAGCAACAATAAGCTAAACAACCATATGCCTGTTATTATAACACATCGTACGTAATTCTTACACGTATGAAATAGCAAACCTGACCATCCAAATTTGAGCAGTAAAATATTGACATATTGAATCAACAGCAATGTGGAGTGGCCTAAGGAAAGGGTCTACATTTCTAGTCAACTTTGCATTCGCGTTCTTTGCAATATTAAATGCGAACAAGTGCGTCGACAAACAAACGAGCAGGTAAACAGATACCATTTCATTCAAGACCATAGATGTGTTGCTCCGTGAAACCACTTAATTATGATAATTGCTGAATATATTTTCACGTAGTTTGATTGGATATTGTAATGGAAAGATCCAGATTTAGCCATGCCCCACCCATCTCTTGGTAGGATCCACCCAGCCTTCGCCCGTGTTATCGATCGATTTGCTGAAATCAATTTCCAGAAAAATATACGGGTAAGCTGTTGAACATTTTGAAACTAGGTTTGACTGGCAATTTAGTTTCAAAATATTCAACAGTATGTTTATTAAATAGTAAAGCCATACAATTCGTACAACAACGGTTAGTCAGTCATCAACGGACCTTTCCAGTTTTAGCTATGCCCCGCCCATCTCTAGCTAAGCTCCAGCTATACCGCGCTCGTTTTGTGATCGATCGATCACTGAAGTTCATGACCATCAATTTCCAGAAAACTATTAAGCGGTCGTGGCGTAATTATCTGATTATGATGTCATATCATGGATAGATAAAACTAGATGGTCCATTAAGCGTGTGTGATGAACTGATATACGACATTCATGACGTCATTGACTATGACGTCATCCTACACGTCATGTAGTTGATTATGACCTCGTATGAAGGATGGATAAAACTGGAAATGCTCATTAAGCGTTAGTGATAAACTTATCTGCGCCATTCATGGCGTCATTGATTACTACGTCATCCTACACATTACGTAGGTGCTTATGACGTCATATAATTCATGGATAAACGAGAACGGTCCATTGTCCTAGGAGGAAATAACTTTAAGTCAAATATTATTTCAGATAACCCCTGTATAAGGTATAGACGCTGAATTACACCACAGGAGATATATGCTGGTCATTCATATTTTTTACTAATCATGATCTATGTGAGGCGGGATTTGACTGAGTAGTGAGCACACCAGAGCGACGTGATCGTTGGGTTGTGGCGTGACATGAAAGCCATGTTTTAAAACGTGCTTTAGAATCCCTACAGTCGCGACTACACCTGCAGCAATGTAGCTCCATGTAGCCTTTCTTCGAGTCGTGTTTGGGTTGGCCAGACGCTTTGCCAGAGATCACTGAAGATCTCACAATGCTGCAGAAAATGTTCTGTTGTTTCCTCTGCTTTCTGCCAGCGGCAAAAAGGCGTGTCCACAATTTTGAGCCTGTGAAAATTGTAGTGAAGTCTGCTGTGGCCTGCCCTCAAGCTGAAGAGAGACGTCTGATTCCTTCGTGGTAGGCTGCAGACTGGATCTTCCAGAGGACTTTCATTGCATTTTCTCAGTTCGATGTTCTGTTTCCGCTCATAAAAACTGATTACTCGACCCATCTGTTCTTCGTTGTATCCTTCTTTCGCTAACTTCTCAGCTCTTTCATTTCGTGCTGTCCCACAACGGGCTGATATCCACTGGCGAATGTAATGCTTTTCGGAGAAATGAGCTCTTGCTGACTCCAGTAAAGGCAGAGTAGATCCCTTACCACTTAGAAGAGATTGCAGCGCTGATAATGAGTCGGTGAAGAAGAACACTTTCTTTGCCGATGCACCTCTTTCCATCATAGCATAAAATGCTTGGCATAGGGCCTCCACTTCTGCAACATAATGTGTGCAATGTTTTCTAGTCGGTTTGGAGATGTCTTGTGTGCCCGAGCTAGCAAACCTGATATGTTTTCCTGCACCGCCATCTTTCACTGCATCTGTTGCTGATCCATCTGTGCATACGTGAATCCACTGGTCTTTTGGACACTCTTTATGGATGTACTCCTCAGTAAGAGCCTTGTTTACATCTGGAATATTCGAATCCTTACAGGTAATTCCTGAGATGCTGGTGCACATCTCAATGTGGCAAGATTTTGAATTTTCCCATGGATTGTCGTGATTGTGCTGACTTCTTTTGGAAAGTCTGATGGCCTGTCCTTCGCCAGTTTTCTCGAGGCAGAGAGAAGGTTTTCCATTTTCAGTCATCCAGAAGTAATTTTATCTGTGAGCAGTTTTATGGGATGTGAAGGCATCAGCCTGAATTGTTCATGCTGTATCGGCCTTGGTCTCACGTCTCTGTTGAAGGGAGCTGATGTTGGATATCTCTTCCATAGCACTGATGGGTGTTGTTCTAATTACTCCAGTGATAATTCGAAGACATTAGTTTTGCAGTTTGTTTAGTGTTTGGAGATTGCTCTGCGATGCAGTCCTCCAAGCCGATGATCCATACTCAATTGTGCGGTCTTACAGATCATGTATAAACCTGTTTCAACCCATTTATGTCTGTTCCCCAAATAGTTCCTGCAAGTTGCTGCATGATTGCCAATCTCTGTTTTGCTTTACCCACAGCTTTTATGATGTGTGGTTTCCAGGCCATCCTTTTGTCAAATGTTACCCCCAGGTAGGTTTGCGTTATCTTCAGGGTGAACGTGTTTGTTGTTAATTTCCTGATCTGGCTCGAGGTCATGTTTGGTCGAAAGTGTGAAAAGCGTGCTTATGATCTTTTCTTCATTGATCTTAACATGCATCTGGTAGTCCATGCTAAGAGGTGATCAAGGGCCAGTGGCATCCGATAATTTGCAGTAGTGTGATATTCTTCGCTGCACCAAAGGACACGATCATCTGCATACACCACTGCTTTAATTCCTCTTGGCAGTTTCTGGACAAGATCATTCACAAATACTAAAAACAATGTTGGGGATATTACGCTACCCTGAAGAACCCCATGCCGCATGAGCACTTTCCTGCTGTGTTGTCCATTTAGTAACACGGATGCTCTTCTGTCATGGAGGAACTGTTTAATCCATTTGAGCATTCTTCCTGATACATGACATCCTCTCAATTTCATTAGCAGTCCCTCTTTCCAGACCTTGTCAAATGCCTTCTTGAAATCTACCCATACTGCAAGCGTGTGCCATTTGGCTTGGAACCCTTCTTCAATGCATTGTGATAGAAAAGCAGTTTGATCTTCTGTTGATCGACATTTCCTGAAACCATGTTGCTCATCTGCTAGAATGTTATCTTTTTCCAGGTGCCACAGCAGCCTTTTGTTTATGATCCTCTCTACTGTGTTTCTAACACTGCTTGTGTTGCTGATTGGCCGGTAACTTCCAGCTTTCGATTTGTTCTTGCTATTTTTGAGTATTCGGATCATGTGTGCTTCTCTCCAGCACTATGGCACATCGCCTTGTCTTCAGTTGTGATTGCAAATTTCCAAAAGCTTTCCCTTTGAAATGTTCGCCATCTTCTTAAGCATCTAATTGGCTATACCGTCTGGACCAGTAGATTTCTGTAGGTGAGTTTTTTCCAAGGCAAATTCTAGTTCACCTGGTGTTAGATCCTCTTCCATAACAGGTACACGGGATGCGGGTATTTCTTTTGAATTTACATTTGCTGCTTTTTTCTCATTCGTGGTTATGGCTAGGTTACTTTCTTTGCTGAATGTATGCACCAGGTAATTGGCTGAAATTTCTCCTGTTTTGCAACACCCATCTTCTCCAAGGTTCACATTTGTGCCCCTCGTGCTTTCATTATTCAGTTGCTTGATCAATTTCCAGAGCTTGCTGGTGTCCCTCTCCATATCAAAACTAGACGTTTTCTCTCTCCATGAACTTCTGATGGCACCAAGCTTGGCTTTTACGTGCTTGGCTTTACATTGCTGGAGTGATATGTGGTTTGCTACAGATGGTGATTGTTTAGGAGCACGTCTGGCTTGAGAGATTCCATCATGTAGTTCCTGAAGCTTTGCACTCCAGAACGGCTTGTAATTCCGCCGGGCACCTCTTGGTATGATTTGCTGCGCTGCTGATACGATGGCTTAGTTGAAGTCCTTTACAATGTGATTGCTATGTCTTTCTTCTACTGTTACCTTACTTACCAGAGTGTCAGAGATTTTCTGGGATTTCTTCCAGCCAGCTTTCTTGAAATTCCAACGAGGGACTGTATTCCTGCCCACTCTTCTTTCACAGCTTTATGAGCACAGGGCGGTGGTCACTTCTTCTAGCTGTGGAGCTGCTTAGCTAGATCAGGTGCACTCGAGGGGTGTCAGCGTCTGGAATAAAATATTGGATGGGTTAGTAGTTTGTGATAGATATCTCCTTGTAGTCTGTCAAAGTTGTGGTTGTTAGGATCTCTGCCGCTTCCATCTTTCTATGTGTCTCTACTGCATTCAGATTGTTTCTCACCAGGGTAAGCACTCCGCCTTTGTGGCGCCCTTCTCTGTATGCTCTGAAACACTGATATCCTCGGATGAAAAACTGTCTTGATTCATTGAGATGCGTTTCTTGTATACAAGCCAAATCTGCTTGCTTTTCTTTAAGACTTCTTGCGAGTTCTATTTTCCTGTTGGCAACACATTTAGCATTCCAATCCATAATAGTGAAGGGTTTGTTAATGGGATTTGAAGTTTGCTCACTATTCGTCTTCTTTGATTTCCATGTCTTCCTTTGGGTGTTGTTTGTTTTATATCATCCTCCAATAGCTTGGGTGGACCATTTTGATGCTATAGGGCCCGGCGCTACTCCATCCTGGTGGACCCCTACTGCGCAAGCACCATAACGATTTTCGCTTGATTTGTTTGTCATGTAGGTGTGTTTTAGTTCTGTGGTTGGCTGTTCACAACTATCCCGTTTGGTACCCACAGACGTTATACCCCTGCTCCTGATTCTAGCTAGCCAGTATCTTCCGTGAGAACCAGCACTTCTTCTGTGACTACTGACGAATGACGACGACGGATAGACGTAGGAACACACAGGATTGTTGGGTGTGTGCGTGGGTGGGGTGGGGGCGGGGAGTGCAAGGTAGGGTTTCCTCTCCAATAGTGCTCCCCCAATAGCGCCCCTATGTGTTCGACACCCCCTACCCCCACCCTTCGATACTTAGCCCCTCCCACCGCACCACACGCACGCACGCACGCACGCACGCACGCACGCACGCACGCACGCACGCACGCACGCACGCACGCACGCACGCACGCACGCACGCACGCACGCACGCACGCACGCACGCACGCACGCACACCTCCCCTCGGTGGAAATAGATTATTTGACTATATCAATCATATAACCTTTAGTAAAAACCATCACCGTTGTAAAAACCTTCGGCGCATAGTAGCGTAGGTGTCATATCAAGACTCTGTAATGCATTCGCTCTAAAAGCACATCACTGCCACGAGGAAACTAGGAAGCGATAGGTAGCGATAATGTCTTTGCCGTATCCTATCGGTGTCGTATCCCGTTGCTCTGATGTTTGCCTAGCTTTATACGCCAGGTTTATTGAATTGAATTTATTGTTTGCAGTGTCTTTCGAACTGCGTGAAATTGCTGATTGACAATTTATGAAAATGGCATTTATGCCTAGGCTAAAGAAACAACTTTCATCTCAAAATTAATGAAGAAAAATTCAGTTAAACCGAGTAGGTCAGACGTTACCGTACACGATTGATGTCCACGACACTGCGAGTCAGCTAGTCACTCTGTTTGGTGGACAACATAGAAGCTTTGTGGACTGGCTAGTCATACCCAGGTCTGGACTTTAAATATGTCAGTCCTCTCATTTTGAATTAATATAAAACGTGTATAATACCATTAATAAATATAACTATTATCAACATGTTTAATGGAAGTGTTAATTAATGCATGTTTTATTGTTTAATTACCTTTTATTTCAGTGTCCAATAAGTGGTTTAATTTCCATACTTTAGCACAGTAAGGTATCGCTCAGCATGATTTAAAACATGCACTGAAGCATAGTGTGTGCAATCATAAAACATCATTATCGAGTGGATATCATAAGCCTGTCATTTACTTGTGTTGTAAGAAAACAAACACAGGTATATATTACAGCAAAAAGATTGTTTGCGATAAAATCAAACATTATATACATATTGATTATCTAAAACTTTTGCTATAAAGATTGTGCTTTACATCTGCAGACGTGAGCAGCCCCCTCCTGCGCTCGAGCCTTTAGCGTATTTTGGTCATTAACAGGTTTTCAACGGAGGCTTCGAGGATTTGATGTGAGAATAGGCAGTTCTAGAACCCAGCTTGCTAGCTCTCCAATATGCTACCAGTATCCGAATACTACACCACCTCTGGTCGTCGATGTCACATGCTACAGCGTGATGCGTGGTCGATATGTGCGCATTAATCTAGGATCAGGTCGTGACGCGCTGACATTGTGTGAAGTTCAAGTATTCGGTGAGTCAGATTATCTTATTGGAGTAATTTAATCTGATTCCATGAGTATGTTAAGGAGGCAGACAACAGACGACGTACTTTGGTTTCTTATAAACAATTGGTGGCATCAATTTTAATTTATTGAACAGCCATAATCCACTCAACTCCTACTCTCCTGAGTGCTAATGGGAGGGTTAACAATGGAACACTCGATATTTCTCCTTTTCACGCGTCCAATTAATTAACGACGAAACATGCACAGTAGCGATTCTTTACAAAAGGGCCAGAATAGACAGTTTTCTTGAAATTCCAATATATCTATAGCATTTAGTCATAGTATGGTAGATTTCAATTAATTAGCATAGACATATAGTTCATACAGTTTATATATAGGTTAGTGACAACAAGGCGCGTATTGTAATACTCTGCAACTCGTTACAGCTTACTAACACACTGATTTTAGTTGACGGGATATAGGCTATGAAGAAACGATTGACAGCCAACTTATTCATCATGTAGTTAACATAGTAATATGCAATCTTTGAAATGACAATTTAATTGCTTTAACATCGTTTTATCATTCATATACATTTCTTATGAAACTATTGCATGACATTTTCTCATCCACGAATGCAATATATATTTTCAGTGTGCACTTCGTATTCATTTGGTGCAAACTGTATGCAGACATGCAACTGTAGACAATGGTATTATGGGTGCAATGCAATTACGGGACATTGTTCATCTGGATGTGCTGCTGGATTTCAGGGTGAAGACTGCAAGACAGGTAAAAGCTACCCCCACCACAATGCTACATATCCACAAGTTTATCTGTTATCGCCCTTGTTGTATGCATCCAACTGCCAATATTTGGTACGCTGGATGGAAGGATTGTGAATATTTTATGTTGCATAAAGCCGTTGCTGTTTACACTTGATAAGAGTATGACCAAGTACTTACGTTACAATGCTATATGTCAAGTAATTACCAGTATGGCAATGTGCCATATGTGGCGATGGCTGTACCGCATCGTGTAGTGAAAATTATCATCACACAGCTGACAGACATGTGCCGACGTGATAGGTCCTTGTAGTGATGGATGCCAGTCTGGTTAACTTTATGGACTTCTGCACTGTATGTCTGATACAATAGCACTATCTTCCACTAATCAGTTTTCCTGATCATAAGCACATGTTCGATGATTTCATATATAAATATGACGTCCAGTTGCAAAGAACAAACGGGCGCTGTACTAATACATACATTAACATACATCCTGGAATGCACTCGGGGGATGCTGACTCACGGCTTTGCACTCGGTGTTCACAATGCATTCAGTGTCCCCGTGACCTCGACATTCGAACAGTTGACCTGAATCTAAATTTTCGTTCTAGCCAACCGCAATATGAATGTATGCTACTGACTTGGTTATTTTACCTCCCTTCTTGCACTGCAGAGTTGTCGACGAAAGTGTGTATTCCTGTATATACTAAGTGACCAGGTCATATTGGTGTTTGCCATTTTTGACTTCAGACTAAGATTGTCTCGTGCTACGCAATATCAATGTATGTGGCAAATCTGGTGAACTTATCGAATAGGATTCCGGAGTTATGCGCATCATATGCCTCGGAGAGACATACAGACAGACAGACAGACAGACAGACAGACAGACAGACTGATAGACATACAGATATACAGAACACCGGCCTGTTTATTGACAGAGTTTTGAATTATCAATGGGACAAGGGGTTAGAGGTACTTTTATCAGGAATTTCACTGAGATTACTAAATGTGTTAAAAGGGTCATTCAGACCTCTGTTATAGTTTCTATAGCATCAAGCAGTCTTTGTTGAAGACAGGTAACTCTTTTAACCGTAAATTCCTGGCGTAATAATTCCCTTAGAGTCCTAGTTGAGTAACTGTTGAATGTTTGTCAAATTATTTAACTGGAAGGTATTACTGCTTTAAGCAACAACAATTTGGAATACAATTATTTTCAAAATATTCAATATTAAATGTAACATGGAATTTTTGTTTATGAGGCCACGCACCTGAGATAAATGGTTTTAAAGAGATTTATGTGAAAATATATGTGTTCTTATACAGACTATTATTACAATACAGATATTTAGACAATGATTTCCCTAATTCTGACAACCCCTGGGAAAGTCTTTTGTACAAGTTTCAATGGACTAAAGAATTAACATATTATGTATCCAAACTAAGGAAACAAAAGTAATTGCTATAGAAAGGCTAATTTATATAATCACAACCTAAGATGATAATACATATGACTATAGGTATAAACGCGCATTTTGTATGGGCCACTGAGCGGGCCTTATATGCAGGTTTTACTGTAGCAAAGAAGAGCAATTATATACACATGTACATGTACTTTAGAAATTGAATACTATTTAAACAGAATTAGGTACAACTATTACTTTTTTATTTATGTAGTCAAATCTGTATTATGGACCACCTCTCTTTAAAGGCCACCTTTATATAAAGACCACTGCATTGATTTTCAAACTATGAAACAAAGGTCTCTCTTATATAAAGGCTACGTTATGACCCTTTCCTTACAAAGGTTTTGAATGGGTTCCTGGGAGGTCCTTATATACAGGTTTCGCCACACTATTTTGATGGTCAGTGACATAATTTACACACGGATATACAAAACTTATGCCATAGTAGCATTAGAAAGCTCCTCGCTATCAGTATCGAGAGATTTGTTTATGCCCTTTGACATTACGGACAATTCTTATTGAATGATTGTTCCATCATTTCACTAGGCACAACCTACACATTTTAAATAAAACTCATCCACGTTGCATAGTTTTTAAAATCAAACCACATTCCATTAGATTTAATGAAAAATACGCTAAATACGTCTGGAATATTGTAGGTTTGGTATTATTTTTAAATTAAGACTATTTGATGTGGCAGACACAGTACCTTTAAGAGTTTCCAGTTTAATACCTATTGACCTAATATGCTCGAAAGGAGCATGACCCAAAACATGCAGAACCAAGGACAGGTTCAAGGCATGAATGGGTGTAGGCTGTCTATGTCATAAATTGCCCTGTCCTTTAAAAACCTCACTTTAGGTGTCTTTCTCTTCTCCTACAATGGCGAATCTCGGAAGCTAGTGCAGGCTCCGAGGGTTAAAGGTACACGTTTTAAAACTTAAGTAACAGTTAAAATCCACTACATGCAAAAAACCAGATTCTGCAAATTTGTTGATTCTATAATTATATGTTTTGGCGGTTGACCCATTGTGGCAGAGGCATCAAATCTGCCTGCTTGCTAAGAAAACCCGCCATCAACTGCAGATCGCTTGATAAAATCAATGCAGTGTAGTTCGCGGGCTGCCATCGGGTCGCTCCGGTAAGAAATCTCCGCCCATCGCGCCACATATGCATGATGAACGGGAGGGCTGGTTAGCTCTGTATCTCAGGGTTCCGGATCCCATTTGATGCTGCTCCGCGCAGTATATAGACCGGCTCCTAAGGCCGGTGGAACTCAATCATTCCGGTGGGGCCGTGCGACCATTGCCACTGAGATTAAACTGTACGGTGTCCACCCATCTGTTCGTGTCACCGGTATGTCTTTCCATGTTAATTTAACTATAGTGAATTAAGTTTAATTAAAAATGTTACAATCTATCAAACAGGTATAAATAGTTTGACAATAAAAAATGAGCACACAATAATACACGACATAGAGACAGCTGATGTACTTTAAACGTGGTGCCACCGAAGGTACCACACGGATCCGTAAATCCACAGAGGTATCGCCGTAAGGGAGGCTCCCGCATACGAGATCACTACTTAACTTAATATACGTTATTATAACCTTATGTTGAAAAAGAAAGGAAAAATAAACTCCTAGCATGGCGAGAGGCTTTGTGACTCACGCGGGCATTACCTCTAGATGCTATTTCTTGGGGTGAGAAGTAGTAGCCTCGCGCAGGCCGCCGTCACTGGATAATATTGCGAGAGGCAAGTGCCTCGCGTGAGCCTCCATCACGGGAAAATGCCTTCAATGCCGAAGCGGAGGAAAAGAGCTGGCAAAAAGGGGCCATTCTTCTAGTCAACTAAAATGCTATGGAAAAAGATCATCGTAGTGAAATAAATATAATTAATGTGGTGCAACTAATTTACGTGAAGACGGGGCGAGCGATTCCCGAGGCATTCACAAGTCCCCGTCTTATGCAATTCCAAGATATAATATTGGTAGTTGCCGCTTTGTTTATGCGGGCTTCTGCTATAGTCTAACCTACCTTGTTATAGTTAGAAGCGAAAACTAGGTTTGGCAGCGAATGGCAAAGATTCCTACCTATCTTTAGACATATAACTATACCACGGGCAGAGACAACCCGCCCTCCCGTTAGGGGGCTTTTGGAAAGCATCTACCTCCATGGATAGTAGCATACATGTTACTTCACAACACATCTGAACTGGGTAAGAGTCCAGATGTCTTGTTTCATAACCACATAAAACACCACCGTACGATGGCTACAATTTACATAAGCAATTTTAACAACTTGCATATCGTTACGGTGGGGTGGAGAGACGAATATCCACCGCAAATGGCCTTCCCGTGACAGCGTGGCAGATTCGAAGATCATGCCCAGGCACTTCACTGAGTTGGGTGGAGATGCGCATCTCGTCCGTCATCGTCTTAACTATTGACCTGACTTTAGGTTTAAATTCCAATATGCCCAATATGCACTGCGGGCGGGGAAAATATAACCTACCATAATAATAATAAATATAACTACATGTTTTCGCAGTGCTTTCCTTCTTTGACAAAGAGTCTACCTACTAGGTATCCAAAGATACGATGGGAGATGTATGTGACCCCCGCACTTTGTCCATCACCTCTCGGAAACCTCTGATAGTTTCCCAGAGTCGGATCAGTACAACGTGCAGGAGGGATATCCAAACAATTAAGAAGCATTGCGGCTGAGTGGATAGTGGAAAGAGACGGTTACTTAATAAGTATGAGGAACTATAGGTAGTTGGCTAATCTTACATAACCTTGCCAGGGATACATTACCAAAACAGCCGGAAAAGAGGCGTACACTATATGTCTCCTAATGAAGCAATCGTCCTTAATCACTCTTAACCTATCCTACCGAGCTGAATAGTCCAGGTTTTGTCGATAGCATGCCAGACTCAATAAATAGAGCACGGACCTCAGTGAAAAATTGTTGATGGCGGGAATAAGTGATGCATATCAGTTGCTGTATAGGATTGCCTGGTGTACTGTGGTTCAAAGTTTTCTAGAAAATGAACAAAACATGTAAACTGAATGGCTATCCGCCATATACATAACTAACCTATGAAACAGAACAATATCACAGTTTGTACGGTTTGATCAAATACAGTAATGAGTATATCTAGGTCAATAACCTAATACGGTGCGGTTAGTTAGGCACCACAGTAAATAAGGATAATATAAACAGTTCAATAAAGAAATTATAAATTGCACTAAGACTGGTACGGTACCTTTTAGTCATCAGTACCTTTAACTGATATAAATTAAGACATTATAACTATATACATAAAGTTACTTGATTAGCTAATAGTCATTGACGGAACAGGATACTACGTGTTACTGACATTGAGAGGCTATCACACCTGTAGCGGGAGTTGACACGTTCTTTAATGCGGGACAGTTTCCAGATGAGATTCCCGCAGGTGATCTTCGATTGCTGGCTCTCGTTGATACGGTACGAACAGTTAAATAGTACAGTGTAGTAATGAGAATTAGACAGTCATCATAACAGTTACACTACTTTATACTGTAGTGAAGAAAGTTCCCGTCCGGCGACGGAGTAGTAAAGTTAGGAATAACCCGTTAACACATAGGGTTATTATATGATATTTTTCTGCATGCACAATTGAAGCATACGGTGCAGTGCAGGGTGCATCAT
Organism: Chaetoderma sp. LZ-2023a; assembly: GCA_034401795.1. Classification (NCBI taxonomy): domain Eukaryota; kingdom Metazoa; phylum Mollusca; class Caudofoveata; order Chaetodermatida; family Chaetodermatidae; genus Chaetoderma; species Chaetoderma sp. LZ-2023a. Next base: position 208,109,552 of record CM067369.1, on the reverse strand, counting down.
CTAGCTCTTGTGGCGCACTGGGCAAAGTTACTAACTGCTGTCAAAAAGTTATAAAACTATTCACACGACATGATGTGTGTTGGTTGAATTCCACTTTCATGTGGTTGGCAGATCCGGTGAGCTATCCACTGAGAGACATCGCCGCTCTATATCATGTAGAATTTACATTCACCCCCGCAGTGGTTCCACTTACTGCTGTTTTAAAACGGGAACCATTATCAGAATTAAGTCCTAAAACTTATACTGCGGGGTGGGGTGGGGGGGGGGGAGACAACTGCTTTGACGGATGGTTGTTCTGGAAGACGTCAGGCATTGCGGGGGATGTGCTGAATCCTTCTTATTTGGAAGTAATCAACTTCCTTGTCTATCCACGCTTCCAATCAGTTCTCCACCCTCAGCTGTCGCACTGACGAATGCTCTCGATCTCTGGATTTTATCCCCTTTTATACTACTCGTGGCGTCAGAGGCATATGCCTCAGCCAATCAACGGCCGATTAGTAGCCAATCAGCGTGTAGCTAATGGTGATGTAGTCGAATGTTCTAGAACATTCTAGAACTTTGCATACACGTGGTTATGACGTCACGGCAATATTTTGAACATAATTCAAAAGGTGTTTCAGTGGATAACACGGCCATCTCTGACCTGATTTTAAAATAGTAAATGGTTTTCGAAAGCTCGTCAAATTCTGGTCCTGATCTCTACCAAGAACGACGAGAAACATATAAATTAAAGATATTATCAGGACCAGCTTGGGACACTAATAGTACGCACTTGCCTCCATTCTCGACACGCGTGCCGCTGGAGAAGCGTCTAAGTGCACGCATGCGCACTACGCGTTCTTTCGAACGTAGTCTTTTTCACGACGAGATGCCTCTATACACGCTCATTGTTCTACCCAGGGGCGTGCGTTTATAGGAACCATTCCAGGAGGGGCGGCTCGTACCCAGCTTGGCTGGGACGGTCAGTACCCATCCGGTCGATCCGTGTCACACTACCCCTTCCTAGTTTGACGAGGATCGAACGCACGGACGCATGCTAGGCGGGAATGATAGACTTCCCGGGTAGGCGCGTGGCCTGCGAGGAGTAGTGACGCACGAGATGCGTGATTTTCAGAGATGAGCACATGGAGGTGCTACAGAGGCTTGGGAGGCATACCATTAGTTTTGATTTTTGACTGGAATTATTTCTTCCAGGTCTTTTCTTTTTTGTGTTTATTTTTAATATGATGGTGCGTGCTTTATTTTATTAACTTCTTTAGGCACTGATCCGCTAAGCAATAGCTCGCATGGGTGTTCTCTTTGGATGCGGGTAATTAGATCTCCGCGGAGAACACCCAAGCTCGAACGTACCAGAATTACTTTTAGGTTTAACAATATTAATATGAAATCAAGTATATATATATATATTAATTAGAGTGCACCCTCGGGTAAGTAAAGGGATACACATACTGTATACTGGTTAAATGTATATAAATTAAATTGTGCGGCCCGTTAGTGCGGGTCCGCACAGATTTTTATTATTGAAAATAATTATGAAAAATAGGAAAATAATAAGATATAAAAATACAGGTTTGCCCCTCCTGGATTGGGACTTATGACGTTATTTCAGTGCAGAATGTTGTATACTGTATGTCGCACACGACGTGCTTACAACGCAAGGTCCCGCAGTGTTCATTTATGAGTGAGGTACAGCTGTGCAAGAATAGTGCGCAGCTGTGCAGGATGACCGTAGTCATCCTCAGGGACTGGGATACAATTACAAAACATATATAATAATAAGAAAAGTATTTTAAAAATAAATAATAAAAAGGATTCCACATGTCACACTACTGATATATTCTGCTGCATGTGTGGCAGAAATGCCTGCAAACATCCGCTGCGAAGTTCCCCCAGCGAGTCTGGGTACCACGGCTGGTAGTATTTGGTCATGGCGGGTTAACTTGAAATGCGGAAATTTCACTATTAATGTCTTCACTACTAGGAATGTCCTCGGAAGTTAATATTGCGGGAGGAACTGTCACAGCACTAGAAATGTCCATGCTGGTGTCTGATACTGCGGGTAGTGATGGTGGTGCAGTGCTGATCGTCATAGCTGTTGCCGTTGAGGTCGTGGGCATCGTTGATGCTGTTGCTGTTGTGGCAACAGTAGTCACTCTAATTACGGGACATGGGAGAGACACTAGTGCTACCACGGTCTGGGACGAAAGCTTCCGTGATTTAGTAAACTTCAGGAGACGGCTTGCGGTAACATGTGGCATGGGTAAAATGTCCTGTGAATGGGCTATGCGTCTCTTTCCTGCGTAGGGACCGGCTGGTGTGGTGGCTTTCCTAACTGCGGGATCCGTGATGCTGGCGCATGTGTGCGGGATGCTTGGCGTGGTGACGATGGCTGCTGTATGTTCCGTGTGGCCAGTCTCCTCGTCTATTACCAGACCACTAGGATATGTGGAATGCGAATCATCTTGAGGCAACATGATAACCACCGCTATAGCCTGGCCAACTGCGGATGTTGCTGCTGCAGGTGCGGGAACTTTTGCCGCTGCCTTGTGGGACGATGTGGGTGTGGTGTCTGCGGGTGCTGCCGAACTGGAAGCGACAGGTGAGATGTGTTTCCTGCCTGTCCTCGGAGCCAGAATGGAAGACGTTGATGCTGATGACGTGGTGCTGGCTGTGGTGACGTGATGCTGCAGGAAGGCTTGACGGGTTGCTGGTACGGTTGCAGGAGTTACTGCACGCTGACGTGTATTGTCTGGATGGTATCCGTAGGTAGTATGTTTAGTCCGGGCCATCTTCTCCATCGGGAGCACTTTTACGGGAGGTCTTGCTTCGAAACGAGCTGCTAGAACTGCACCATCTTCGCTCTCTTCTCCCGGAGCTATTGTAACCTCGAGAACATGATGTTTGTAGTTAAGAGTGTGAGTTACCCCGTAACAGGTGTCAGTGTACAGGTACTGGCAGGTCACACAAAACGCATGTTAGAAGAGATTGTCTTTGTTGATGTGAAGAGTCAAATCGGAATTGGCGGTGAAAGCTCGGGTACACCATTCTCCGTCAGCTAATAACGATGTGCATGGGAACCCCTTGGTAGTAACTGGTACTGATTCTTCTGATGTGTCCGACAAAGGTAAATCGTCGGGAAGCGACATCTCACTCCCGCATGGTAACTGCGGTGAGGATAACCTAACCTACCCTAACATCCTATCTCTTCTTAACTTTCCAGGCCTAGTAATAAATGAAATAACTAGAACATATTTACTGAAGTAACTGTAAATCTGCGATGACTGGGCAATAAGAAGTATTATAAGCCCTCTTCTCATATGATCAATGAACATGTCTGATGCTGATCTGATAAAAAGTATAAGTGTTGTCGCAGTTTAAAGATCCATAGTTGAAATTACCATAGTTTTACACAGGGTAGGGAAAAGCTGATTTCTTGAAAACCGATAACCTGGCCCTGAAGTATAAAATGTGTCCTGATTTGCTGTAGTGGAATTTTTTTACCAAAATCTAGCAAAATGCCATTACATGTCAAATAAATGAGAAATTAATGAATTAAAAGTAAAGGGAGGCAATTCATGCAAAAAACTGACCAATTTTTGTTTTCGGCATGAATTACCTCCCTTTACCTATTGTACTTGATTGTGTCAGTTCAATATGATGGATTTTGATTCTCATGATGGTTTGAAGTTCAAGGTCAACGTCAATCAGGGGTCAAAGTTACCAATTTTAGGTTTTGGCATGAATTACCTCCCTTTACTTGTTGGAGTTGATTGAGGCAATTACATCTGGTGAATTTCGATTGTTTCTGACTACCTGGGACAAACAAAATTCATTAATTTCTCCTTTATTTGACATTTGATGGCCTTTTCCTTGATTTTGTGTTGAATGTGTGACTACGGATTCTAGAAGGATGTTAAGTTTCAACATGATCTGCAGAAACCGAAAGGGGAGTCGCTATCAGAATATCACTCTCATACATTTTCTTTGGGGCATGATGGGCACGGATAAGCGTATTCCTCGGAAATTATTCAGTGGATCCAAAAGAAAAAGAAAAACATCCCAGGCCCTAAGGTGTACTGAAAGTGTCTCAAGTTTGGAGGCTAGAAATCGCAAATAGTACTCAATGGACCAGGAAAATATGTGTCAGATGCGGGTTCACAGATTCTAGAGGTCTGTTAAGTTGCTCCATGATATGCAAGAAACTCTAGGACGAGTTGATGTCCAAATAGCACTCCCTTACATTTCAAATTGTACATTTTAGACAAGAAAACATGGAATTCTCTGGAACCATACACCAGATCCAATTTCTGTAGATGATCTATACATGCCAGGTACATACTAGAAATGTACCAAGCTTAGATATGATATTTCCAAAACTGGGTCATTTATCATTAAATCAATTTCCAACACAATCCATATTGACATATTTGTCTATGATGCAAAAATCTCAATATCTCATGAACCGTTCGGGATATCGGAGTTCTGTAAATGGTGTCTGAGAGCCAATTCCACCCCGGATCAGGCGATCTAAATGCTGAAACAACCAGACCATAATTCCGTCATCTATCAGCAAATCATTGAAATATTGTTTAGTGTGTAGATTTGCAATAATAGAAACGTTAATATGTCCATTAACGATTTGATTTTAGTAAGCAATAGTAGCCTCTGGTATCTAGAGACGTAAAAAATATCAACCCTCTGACAGGGACAGAAGTAAGAATTCTCATGATGTCAAATAATTGTTTTTATTCAACATTTTCTTAAAAAAACTGGTCACTGAACCGAAATTTGTTTTTGCCCAACTTGTGGGTCAACAGATCCTAGCAATATGTTAGGTTTCAAGATGATCTGGAAAAAATCCTAGGAGCAGTCGCTGGCCGAATATTGCTCCCATACATTCCCCATGGGACATGTTTGGAACGGAAATGCAGCATTCTGAAAGGCTAACATGTTCGCTATCGATTTTATTTTATTAATTATTAGTAGTATAATGTATCTACGTATATGTCAAATATCAAACATCTGACCAGCCCGAAAATATGAATTATCTTGTTTCCCAAAAATTGGGCTTATGCCAGATTTTCTCAAAAACGGGACACCGTACCCAAAAAATATCTTGATTCCAAAAATGTCGGCTTATCTTCCCCCGTGTCGAGTTTTACGGGAAGGCAACGTTTCAATGCGCAATTCTCCCTTTTATAATATTTGGTGACGTCACAGGCGGGCGGATGACCACACCCGAAAGTTTGAGGGTGATTCGGCCACGCCCTATATGGAGAGTTTTAATTTATCCATACCTGGAGTCAAATGTATTATTCCTCCCGCATAACGGGAATACTTTTAGTTATAGCAGAAATCGTCGATAAACTTTGTCATTACTCTGCGGGATTTTAATTCTCTAATCAACATAAAGACTAGAAACTACTTATTCCCATGGACGATCTTTTAATTAGCGTGATTCGGTTTTCCAGATTGGATGCTTATAAACTCGCCTTTCATAATTTTAGGCTAGAGCGCCCAACAGGGTGTGAGAGCGCGGTGACGTTAGCGGCGATTTCCCCGACTCACCCCACTCAACCCTCCATCACGCCGTGGTAGCTTAGCGTATTTTGGCGGCTCTTGTTTAATTCCTTAGAGCCAATCTACGGGAAAATAACAGTAAGAGTCACGTGTTTCTTAAAACACGTGGTTGATCAGAAACTTTGATACTGTTTACATTATTAGCAGCGAATTGATGTCAATAATATTCGTTGGTATTGCGATTGATGGAAATATATGTTTTACCTGCTGTTTTATTTGAAACAGCGTCCCTGTATTGCGCGAGTTTTTGTACATGAATGTCATGGCTTGTCTGTAATAGGTATTTCTCAGCTCATGTTGATTTGCGGCTGAAATGCAGGCAAGAGAATTTTTGAAATTCTCCCTGATATTATACTGTCGATGTTTTGATGCCACTTTATCAGCCCATGTGATCAGTATACACGGTAGAACGATGGTGTTCTTAATCAAATCGACGACAGTAAAATTTATGTAATTTATTGTGCAGTTTAAACGATCTCAAAACTTGCGGCGAAATCGAGTTACTGATCCCGCCAAGCTAGTCGTGTTTCCCAAGCGGGTGGGCTGCCACGCATACACCATTCTAGGTAGGACTAGTCTCATCCCTGCCCTGACTACACATATTTGATGATTACAGTACAGCTCGAAAATAATGCGTACACACAGTTTACAATTACAATTCCGTCGTATGGAGATTGTGAATACAGTCAACCTGAGTGTCCGTGTTTCTGTCGTGATGGTGGTTTTGATTGATATGCGTGACTGATTATCTGCGGATGACTCTTGCTCTGTGGTGAAAATGTAGCATTTTTATTACCTCCGTACTTATGTACGGGTGGGTGGTTGCGGAGCGGTGTCAACTTTATCGGACCTGAAGGTATTTCGCTCTGTAATGGTCGATCCCGTGGGCGGGACAGAGTTACTTTAGAGCATGGATGACCTGAAGGTCATAACTTTGATCAATCCATTATCGAATTCAATGGTTCGGTAGCAAATTCCTTCTTGTGACTGACGCCATTGCGGGCATCTTGCTCTCTTAATAATATTGACTGTTATTACGTGTGAATGACGTGTAGTATTTTTAGCTGTTTTCGTACGACGCGAGTGGGGGTGGGTGTGTGGGGTGTTTGGAAAGGAGTTTCCCTCGTAGCGCGTTCTGTAGAAGGCTGTATGTATTCCTCTTATCCGTATAATCAGTTTCTCCACACTGGATAAGGGGTCGTTGCGGGAGCATATTGGCTGGTGTTGTTGATGATCGTGTCTTGTTGTCCGGAGATCCGGGCTGCTGTATGATGCTGTTGCAATGTGAGGTGGGCATATTGCAGGTTTCCACGCGGGAAGTCGGGACTGCGGGAAGTATAAATCCTCCCACATCTTGTGTGGATGGAATGTTGTGGGAAAATACGTCTCTAACTTTTGGAATTAAGAAGGTTAGGTGCTGCTATATGCTGTTGTTACCGATGATGTCTGTCCTTGTTTATCCTTAGGGTGACTGAGGATATATGTGATGTTCGCACAATGATGATTTGACGTGTCCAGTCTTGCGGGCAAGTGTGTTCTGTATGCCCCTGATGTTCTGTCTGTAGTGTGATGCCCGGACTAATCACGGCTGGTGGGGTTGATCAAATGGAGGGGGGGGGGTGATCCTGGCTGGTGTCTTGTCGTAATTTTTAGAATCCGGGCAAATTCGAGCCAAGAGTCTGGCTGAACAGGCTACTTCCCTGCCCACCTCTGGGGGAGGGGAGCGTGGGGGTGGTCGTGGTTGGTGTGGTCTGTGCGGTGCGGGATGCCACCTCCTCTGTAGCAGCAGCCTCTGTCATATCTGAAGATTGACGGTTAACATCCGATGAGTGGAGTGTAAAATGGACTGGGCCGGTGATGTCCGAACTTGGTGCATAGATGAGAGACGTGAATTGGAGCTGGGGCATTGGTGCGACTGCGGGGGATGGTGTCGCTTGAAGGGGGTGTGGTTTCGCGATTTGGGGTGTGGTCGAGTACACCGAGTTGTACAGTTATGCGGTTCTAGACACGCCATGGCCTCATACAGCCTCTTCACTGCCATGCTATTCACTACATGTTCCACCACACAGGAATCATGGCTTGGGTCAGCCTCAGCCTCCGCTTGTGGCAACTGTGTAGTGGGGGGTATAGCATGGAGTGGGTGGGAGTGGGAAGAGGTCGGAGGAACAACTTTTCCATTCGGCCCCTTGGACAAAACAAACGAGAAAGTCTTCAGATACGACTTCCCAGATCCAGTAGTTCCGTGCTGAGGAGGGAGAGGATGGGTATATATCTCGGCATCGTCCTCAGCATCAGTCGCTTGTTCACCAGGCTTCTGTCTTGGTAGAAGGATAGGTGAACTGGCACCGCAGTGCTCTGCACTGATCATGGGAGTACTTGTGTGCATAGACACTTCTGTCTTGGTACCTGTGTTTCAGGGACTGCCCAGCCCGAGCTGACGTCCGACATCTTACCTACTACCACATAGGGGCCTTTCCACTGGTAACTTAGTGTATTTGGCACGTTTGCAGAACGTCGCGAATCGTGTACCCAAACCATCCTTCCTGCTTCATATGGATTTCCATGCCACGTATTCTGACGCCGGTGTGCAGTGGATAGTGTTGCTCTCACTAACTCATGGGTCTGTTCTATCTGCTGCCGCATGGGTTTGACGTAGAGAGATGGTGAATTTTTCTCTCCTAGTATCTGGGGCATGGCCAGATCCAGGGGTAAGGCTAATTCATAGCCTAAAATTGACCGAGCCAGAGTGTAACCCGTGCTGGAATGTACTGAAGTGCGGTAAGCCATGAGCACATATGGGAGTCTCAGATCACAATCTCTACAAGCAAGGCGTGTTTTCTTCGTCAACATTTCCGCGAGCATGCAGTTGAACCATTCCACCATTCCGTCACTTCGTGGGTGATAAGGTGTGGTACTTGTTTTAACGATGTGAAACACTTTGCAGAGTTCAGAGATCAGTCGGCTCTCAAAATTACTTCCTTGATCAGAGTGTAGCTCATAGGGCATACCGAAACGGCAGAATTCATTGCTTGCCAGGACCTTCACTACAGTGGATGCCTCTTGGTCCAGCAAAGCAAATGCTTCCAACCACTTTGTAATGTAGTCTTGTAATACGAGGATGTACTTATTTCCATCATCCGTCGTATTCAAGGGTCTGAGCACATCAATAAACACTCGCTCCCTCGGTGCACCAACTATCTTAATTTGAAGTGGTGCATAATGGTGCTGGCAAACCGTGTGTCTTTGACATGGGATACATTTGGCAACTCATGCCTTCACACTATCGCAAATTCCGATCCAGTGGAATCTCTATTTTATTCTCATAATGGTCCGTTCCATGGCTAAATGTCCCACATTATCGTGCAGTTGTTATAATACTGTATCACGATAACATTACCAAGCGGTTATTGATATAAAAAACGTTGTTGTACATATGACATTCTTCAAACCGCTGGTGGTAGTACATTGCCATAGTGGATAAAGGTGTAACAGATTCTCTAGGAGGACCTACCCCCTCCTGGATCCACGCCTATACATGTCGTGTTTGCGCATCTGTTGTTTGGTTATGTGCGACTTTCTCCGGATTCCACTCTGCACAATGCAATTTGGGGAACTCTGGAAATGGCTGTGTAGACTGTCACGGTTGTATCACGGATGCGTGTTCATCTCCTTGCCTGATTCTACTGAGGGCATCGGCATTACCATGCAATTTGTCGGGACGATGAACAACGTTAAAGTTATAGGCCTGCAGGGATTCCTGCCATCTCGCTACCTGGCCCTCTGGATTCTTGAGATTTCGGAGCCAGCGTAGTGAGGCATCGTCTGTACGGAGAGTAAACGGGTGTCCGTACAGAAAGTGTTTATAATACTTGACGAAATGTACGGCCGCAAGTAGTTCACGCTTTGTGGTCACGTACATCCTTTCTGTTTTGTTGAGCGTACGTGAACCATAACCCAGTACCTGCTCCGTTCTATCCTCCATGACTTGAGATAGAGCTGCGGCAATAGCCTAAGCTGACACATCAGTGTCTAGGATGAAATCAAGGTTAGGGTTAGGATGAGCAAGTATCGGGGCAGTCGTAAAGAGTTCCTTCAATGCCCGGAAGGAACCATCACACTCACTCGTCCACTCGAATGGTCGATCTTTCACGGTGATCTTGTATAGTGGTGATGCAATCTCGCTGAAATGACGGATGTATCTGCGATCGTATTGGCAGAGACCGAGGAAAGTCCGAGTTTCAGTAACTGAAGAGGACATTTGCCACTCTGCTACTGCCTTTGTTTTTGAAGGCTGAGTAGCCACTCCATCACCGGATATGACGTGTCCCTGGAACTCAACACTCTGTCTGAAGAGATGACATTTCTTGGGTTTGAGCATTAGATTGGCCAAGTGGAAACGGGAGAGCACGGTGTCCAAATTACCAAATGTCTGCTTAAACGAAGAACCAAAGATGATTACGTCGTCGATGTAACACAGACAGATCTCCCATTGCAGGGTGGATAATACCTGCTCAATGAGACGTTCAAATGTTCTGGGAGCATTGCACAAGCTATAGGGCATCTTGCAGAATTGGAAAAGACCATCCCTACATACAAATGCGGTCTTTTCCATGTCAACTTCGCCCATGGCCACTTGCGAGTAACCACTAGGTAAGTCGAGGGTACAAAACCACTTGGCTCCAGACAAGAAATCCAAGGCCTGATCTATCCTCGGGAGAGGATATGCGTCTTTGACACTGAGATCATTAAGGCGGCGGTAATCTATACAGAACCGCAAGGATCCGTCATTTTTGTCTGCTAGTACTATGGAGCTGGCACATGGAGATGGTGATGGGTCAATAATACCAGTCCGCAAGATGCCATTGACTTGCTGATGAGCTTCCGCTTCTTTATGAATGGGATGACATCATACCGGTTGTCGTACTGGGCAGTTGTTTCCTGTATCGATGGAGTGTCGCACTAGATGTGTTTCTTCAAGATCTATGTCTCCAGCTGAGAAACTATTGCAATATTTATAAAGTAAAGTCCGTATATGTCGTTTTTGAGATTGCATCAATCCTACTGTGGCATGTAGATACAAATCATGTAGATGTTCCAGTAAATCATCGGTAGTTGATGCAGGTGTTGTGGTGGGTGTGGGTGTTTCCTATGAAATCTCATCCACAAAATGGCTGCAACGGACTCCTGGTTCAAGAGTAAGTGGGTTCGCTGTGCCATTGAACACTCTGAATGGAATGTGTTCTTTGTTGGTGGTGTCCCCGATCATGCGGGGTGGGGCATTATGGGTGACTGAAGAAAATGCTGAAGCTGGTCGATGTGTTAGTGGTGGTGGTGTGGGTGTTGGTGGCTCCTGTCGGCAATGCTGGCAATGCTGAATATGCCGTGTCCGAGAATGATACTCTCGTGGATGACGGCACATATTTAGCTCAACTGAACTCCGCCCTGATGCGGATCCATAGACGGGTGTAGGTCTATAGACGGGCGTTGCTGTACTGTGAAGATGACGTGGACGTTCTTCGGAAAGGTGTGGTGCACATTCATCATATGGAGGCGGTGCGCAGTGCTGAAGGCTGATGGGTGTGCTGCGCATGATGTGTTGAATGACCACTGTATTGTTGGAAGGGAGGTACTGATTCCTCCACTTCTCATCGTCCTGTAGCTGAAAATAAGGTGAAATATTTACAGAGGGAGACTGAGGATGTGGTATATGATCATCCGGCCATGGGCCACCTACTTGATGATGCGGGTGAATAGTAAGAGTGGAAAGGATTGAAATGGCGATGTTCCCATAGGGGTCTTTGCCGCGATCGTCCACGGTCTGGCATACGAGTTCACTAAGGAATGCAGGCATTACTTCTAGATGCTATGTCTTTGGGTGATAAGTAGTAGCCGCATGCGGGCCACCATCACTGGATAATCTTGCAAGAGGCAAGTGCCTCGCACGGGCCTCCATCATAGGAAAATGCCTTCAATGCCGAAGCGGAGGAAAGGAGCTGGCAAAAAGGGGCCACTCGTCTATTCAACTAAAATGCTATGGAAAAAGACCATCCTAGTGAAATATATATAATTAATGTGGTGCAACTAATTTACGTGAAGACTGGGCGAGCGATTCCCGAGGGATTCACAAGTCCCTGTCTTATGCAATTCCAAGATATAATATTGGTAGTTGCCGCTTTATTTATGCGGGCCTTCTGCTATAGTCTAACCTACCTTTTTATAGTTAGAAATGAAAACTAGGTTTGGCCGCTAATGGCAAAGATTCCCACCTATCTTTAGACATATAACTATACCACAGCCGCAGACGCCCCACCCTCCCATAGGGGTGCTTTGGAAACCATCTACCTACATGGATGGTAGCGTACATGTTACTTCACAAACACATCTGAACTGGGTAAGAGTCCAGATGTCTTGCTTCATAACCACATAAAACATCATCGAATGATGGCTATAATTTACATTAGCAATTTTAACAACTGCCATATCGTTACAGTGGGGATGGAGAGTCGAATAACCACCGCTAGTGTCCTTCCCATGGGGGCGTGGCAGATTTTAAGATCATGCCCAGACACTTCACTGAGTTGGGTGGAGATGTACATCTCATCCGTCACCAATCCTACGGACTTAACTATTGACCTGACGTTAGGTTTAAATTACAATATATCCTACCATAATAATAATAAATATAACTACATGTTTTCGCAGTGCTTTCCTTCCCTGGCAAAGAGCCTAGCTACTAGGTATCCAAGGATAAGATGGGAGATGTATGTGACCCCGGACTTTGTCCATTGACTGCTCGGAAACCTCCGATAGTTTCCCAGAGTCGGATAAGTACAACGTGCAGGAGGGATATCATGAGAGCATGCCGGGCTCAATAAATAGAGCACAGAGAGCGACCTCAGTGAAAAATTGTTGGTGGCGGGAATAAGTGATGCATATCTGTTGCTGTATAGTATTTCCTAGTGTACTGCGGTCCACAGATTTCTATAAAATAAACAAAACATATGAACTGAATGGCTGTCCGCCATATACATAACTAACCTATGAAACAGAGAAATATCACAGTTGTACGGTTTGATCAAATAAAGTAATGAGTATATCTAGGTCAATAGCCTAATACAGTGTGGTAGTTAAGCACCACAGTAAATAAGAATAATATAAACAGTTCAATAAAGAAATTATAAATTGCAGTCCTAAGACTGGTACGCTACCTTTTAGTCATCAGTACCTTTAACGGATATAAATTAAGACTGTATAACTATATACATAAAATTACTTGATTATCTAATAGTTATTGACGAAAAATGATACTACGTGTTACTGAAATTGAGGCGCTATCACATCTGCAGCGTGAGTTGACATGTTCTTTGATGAGCGCCAGTTTCCAGATGAGATTCCCGCAGGTGATTTTTGATTGCTGGCTCCCGTTGATACGGTACGAACACAGGACAGTTAAATAGTACGGTGTAGTAATGAGAATTAGACAGTCATCATAACAGTTACAATAATGTGTACTATAGTGAAGAAAGTTCCCGTTGGGCGACGGAATAGTAAAGTTAGGAATAACCCGTTAACACATAGGGTTATTATATGATATTTTTCTGCATGTACAATTGAAGCATACGGTGTGGGGTGCATCATCTAGCTCTTGTGGCGCACCGGGCAAAGTTACTAACTGCGATCAAAAAGTTACAAAGTTAATCACACGACATGCAGTGTGTTGGTTGAATTCCACTTTCGCGTTGTTGACAGATCCGGTGAGCTATCCACCGAGAGAAATCGCCGCTCTACATTATGGAGAATTTACATGGCGGGCCACAAGGGCCCTCCTCACAGTGGTTCTACTTACTGCTGTTTGAAAACGGGAACCATTATCAGAATTAAGTCCTAAAACTTATACTGCGGCGGTTGGGGGGGGGGGAAGAGAACTGCTTTGACGGGTTGTTGTTCTGGAAGACGTCAGGAATTGTGGGCGATGTGCTGAATCCTTCTTATTTGTAAGTAATCCGCTTCCTTGTCCGTCCACGCTTCCAATCAGTTCTCCACCCTCGGCTGTCGCGCCGACGAATGCTCTCGATCTCTGGATTTTATCCCTTTTATACTACTCGTAACGTCAGAGGCATATGCCTCAGCCAATCAACGGCCGAACAGTAGCCAATCAGCGTGTAGCTAATAGTGACGTAGTCGAATGTTCTAGAACATTCTGGAACGTTTGCATACACGTGGTTATGACGTCACGGCAATATTTTGAACATAATTCAAAGGGGTTTTCCGTGGATAACTCGGCCATCTCTGAACCGATTTTAAAATAGTAAACAGTTTTGGAAAGCTCGTAAAATCCTGGTCCTGATCGGTATCAAGAACCACGAGAAACATATAAATTAAATTTATTACAAGTACCAACTCGGTACACTAATAGTACACACTCGCCTCCATTCTCGACACGCGTGTCATTGGGGAAGGATCTATGTGCGCAAATGCGCACTACGGGTTCTTACGAACTTAGTCGTTTTCATGACGAAATGCCTTTCTCATAGGCTTATACACGCTCATTCCTCTACCCAGGGGCGTGTGTCTATAGGAATGATTCCAGGAGAGGCGGCTCGTACCCAGCTTGGCTGGGACGGCCAGTACCCATCCGGTTGATCCGTGTCATAGCAGTCAATCGGAAGATTTCTGGTCTGAAGTGAGGATAATGATCTCTATTCTGGGATATCAACTCCCTCCATGGTAGATGCATTAGATTGCACAACAGAAGATCGAGCAGATCCATAAACCATGATCGGTCTGGCCAATCAGGAGCAATCAGCATTATTTGGCATGTGTCGTTTCTTATTTTTTCAGATACCTTTGAAATCTAAATGTGTTGGTAGATATGCGTACACATACATCCCGTTCCAACGTATCGCCAATACATCTTTTGGTAGAGCTTATGTGGACACATAAGAGATCATTTTGCCAATCTCTTTCATTGTTTACTAGATCTATATTTGTCTTGCCCCAATGTCTAAATATACCTTGTGCTATTGATTGGTTGGATTTTCATTCAGTCGGATGACAAGCCGTCCTTTGACTGAGATCATCTGCTAGCATGTTCAGTCTGCCTAGAATATGTACTACACGAAGAGCAATATTCCTCTCCTGGCACCACAATAGAATTCTCCAAATCGTCATGCACAATTCTGGTCACTTCGTGCCGCCATGGCGATTCAAGTAGGGCACCACTCTCGAGTCGTCTGTCCTGATCACGACACTCTTTCCTAGAATTAGATTCTTGAACTTTAGAAGTGCAAATTCCACTCCTAGCAGTTTCAAGACATTTATATCTTTCTACACACTTACTCGTTCCCAGTCTCCCGACACTAAACATCACCAGTCCGTGCTTCCCAAACTGTCACGGATGCGCCCATGAAAATCCAGTTCTGCACTTGAGTAGGATGGAATGGCACGCCTCGCACCAGATTATGTGCTGTTAACAACCATTGAAAGTGAGATATAGGTGGTTCCTTTAGTCGTATCGTCTGAGAGAGCAGGTCTATCTTCTGGCACCAGGGGAGCATTAGATATATTTGAATTGCCTGCTGTCTGAGGGCTGCACGTGGCACTATTTTCTCCAATGCCACGAAGAAAGCTACTATCTTAAGAAGCTGACACGCCATCGAAAACGATTCTATAGCGAGTAAACTCAGAACTGGTATTATGTTCTTTACTCTGTTCTCTGCCTGAAAAGTCACGTTGCGTTTGAAGAAGATCTGCAGATAAACACATTCCTGTGATGGAGTAATTATGAACAGCTATGTCTCTCCTGCAAAAAGAAATTATCATGGGAAGACGATACTTTAGTGAAGACCCTGGGCGCTGTTGTCAGGCCACGCCGTAATGCATTAAACTCTGAAACTTTGTTCTGGAATACAGATCGAAGGTATTTCTGAAAATGAATTAGCATTGGAATATGAAAGTAATCATCCTTCAGATCTCAATAGTGTCATAAAATCTGACACAGTTTCCATCGGAAACTTGGGTAAATGAATGAATTTGTTCAATGGCTTGTGATTGAAAACTGGCCCCAAATTTCTAGTGCATTTCGAAACAAGGAACTACATCGAATAGAAGCCTTGGGAGGCGTAATCGGGGATAAAATGAATAGTGTTTTTCCTTTGACTATCGTCGATTTCTGAGCAAATGACATCTAAATGAGTGTCCTTTCTTGGAATGGGAGTCAACATTGGCGTCATAGTTAATGAAACAAGACCCCCCTGAACGAGCCAATCTGGTTTGTATCAATTTTTAGCCAATGACAGACTAAAGAGTCTTACACGGCATGTTCTCACTGGCTTTAGAACAGTGGTAGTCTGCCTCTAACAGCTAGATCGTGTACACAATTCACGCTTGATGTCGCTTGGGAAGAAGCGGATGCACTTGGGTGAAGCTTTATGAACCCTGATGTCTCTGATGCCACGACAACAGATCCAGCCGGGAACCCACCACGGCATCCACAAGGTTTCTTGGAATGAGATGGACCTGAATTGCCACCTCTGTGGTCCTTATTGCATCCACCGCTTCCGGCACTGCCATCATTCTTTTCATCCTCATAAGGCAGCTTATGTGGGGTGTCCGGAATGGCGATGATTTACGAAGCCTGTGCGAATGGGATCCCAGATGGAAATCTTCCAGAATATAACTTTACTCTGATCGTCGAGGGGAAGGGCAGACATGGCCATGGAGAGTGCGCTCACTGCACGGGTCACAGTGATAACCCTGCTTATTATGCAACTCCATTTGGTTAACATCCACTGCAGGACGTGCACTCATTCAGATTCTGATCAAAACGAGGACTCGTTGATAAATTGACTACGAGGTTCATGTTCCTTCTCCTCCTTGGATGACAAAGTGCTTACGGTTGACCCATACTGAGAACTGATGCACCGCCCCACCCCCCCCCCCCCCACCCCTCACACGCCGCCCCCCCACTTCCAATTTGAAGGTTGTCTGCATGGCTATATGTGGTTACTATCTCCAGCAACGAATTGAGTGGCATGGCTATGGAAACTTCCTGTGTGTTCAAGAAAGGTACTGATGCCACCAGAGAAGCAAGCACGAGGGTTTGCATAGCTCCAAATCTGATTCCGGAATGCTGATGGGAGCCATAAAATACAGTTCCCATTTCGGTTGGAAGATTCGTGTAGGCACGTCGACATCGCTGCCAGTTGCGAAACCCATACACATCCTGAACGCGATCCCTGGGTCAATAATGGCTCCACTATTGGCTTTGACCTGGCCATAGACATCTTCCACCAGCAACATCTCCTTCTCCTCTTCTGTTATCAGATCTAGCCCCGACAACCGAGAGGAGGTGGGTGCATGTTCGTCCGCTAGGGATAGATGGCCACTGACTGGATGCCATTCTACTGACTGCATAGCAGGAATGCCCGATGGATACTGGAAGGAATCACACATGGCCTTGCACTGGGCCGCACATATGCACAGCGCCACATCCATTTGTGAATTCAACGGATACTCAATGGGCCGTATTCATAAAAGTTAGCTTAAGCTTACAAGGTCAAGCTCCTAGAAGAAGCAAAAGCGCACCAAGCAGAAGCAAAAGCAGAAGCAAAAGCAAAAGCTTAAAATGAGATACACAAGCTTTTGCTTGACCTACACTCGTTTTCTTAGTCGCTCTAGCAAGGCGTTAGGTAATGCTCGAGCGGTTTCGTTCACTAGGCCTATATACATTTCATTAGCGTGCTGTATTACATACTGCGTTGTATTGCAATAATTTTATTTCACCGTTTAGGAATACGCCATTGATTCAAAGTACTACGAACTCTGAATCAATAAATTTAGTTATGGTTAGCATAATCAAGGATCATCCAGTTCTAGTAGAGAAACGTCAATTGCCAGCAACCAAAGAGAGGAAAGCACGTGCACTCCATGAGGCTAAGAGTAGAATTTCGACGAATACTGGTAAAAACATGACTGAAAAGTAAATTTTCAAAAAAAAAAAATCTCAAACATGAAAGTCCATGTGAAGAAAATAACTGATGGGAAACAAACTGGGAATCGTAAAGATCATTATGTGTCCTTGGGAGCAGCAGCTCTATCACATTCTGCAAGGGGATGCCAACCCAACAATAACCAAGATGGCCTGTTCACTTTCTGCCGGCTTTCAGTCATACCAGTCAGGATCCACTTCGCTGGATGTCTCAAGCTGCTCCACGTACAGAGTATGTATCCATCTCTTTTTGTTATATATCATCTATCTTTCCATGGGTTGTAAGGATGCACCTTCTTTGCAACCGGTTAAAGGCCTCGTATAGCTGACGTGCAGCGTGCGCGCGCGTGCGTGAGTGCGTGCGTGCGTTTGCGTGCATGCGTGCGTGCGTGCGTGCGTGCGTGTGTGCGTGCGTGCGTGCGTGCGTGCGTGCGTGCGTGCGTGCGTGCGTGCGTGCGTGCGTGCGTGAGTGCGTGCGTGCGTGCGTGCGTGCGTGCGTGCGTGCGTACGTGCGTGAATCTGTACGTGAGTGAATCTGTGCGTGCGTGCGTGTGCGTGTGAGTGTGTAAGTATGTGCGTGAGTTTGAGTATGCGGGTGGGTGAGTGTGTGAGTGGGTGATTGGGTGAGTGCATGAGTATGTGAGTGCGAGTGTGAGTGTGAGTGCGAGTCTGAAAATGTATGTCTGAGGGAGGGATGGGTGGCTGACTGGCGGCGGTGTTGGTGTGTACATGTGTGTATGCACATACATTAGTGTATGCTATGCGTGTGTGCGTACGTGCGCGTGTGTGTGTGCGTGCGTGCGTGCGTGCGTGAGTGCGTGCGTGCGTGCGTTTGCGTGCGTGTACAAATTTCCAAAGGTTGTCATCTCCCATATCGATTTGACGAGCATGTTTAGTAAAACACATTACAAAGAATTATTTTGATCTAGCGTCAAAAATGGGGGCCTGGGCGTGGGAATATAATTATGACGCCATCGTCCAAGTGATCCAGTTCTTTTTTTATGTTGTAGCATTGCAGTGATCCGAATGAAATAGGTGGTTCGACTTCTGAAATGACACCACCACCAAGTCGCTCCTCAACTCCAATTCCTGCCCAACATCCAAAGAGAAAACGTTTGTCAGCAGAGACTGAGGAAACTGAAAAACTATCAACCCTAGAATTGCAACGACTCGTATTACATGAACAGCTAAAATATACCAGAGCTAAAATGGCACGTTTTGAGCAGCAAATCCAACCAAAAACGGGTACAGTTGAAGCTCCTGCCGACACCACGCTTACCAACATAGATAATTTGCAACATTCCGCTGCATGGCGTTAATAATTAAAATTTATTCTGGGTTTCCTAAATCAATAAAAAATGAATAAATTGTCAATACATTTATTTTCCTTGTTATAATTTAATGACACACGTTGATGGCTTGTAAACAATGTGAGGTCCAGTTTGGAGAGGGTCATTCAGTGAGCACGTCCGTCGAAAAGGATAGCGGTAATTTCCTGTCGTCTTTGTTGTCCCTTTAATCGCATGTGGCGAACAGCCTCGTGGTGCTCTTCAGCCGCACCAGCTTCAACATCCTCTGGTTCATCATCACCGAAATCAGTATATGGATCATTTATACATTTTGCAATGTTATGTAGTACAAAACAGGCCATAACACATTTCGGCATGTTTTCTAGTTTGAGACGAACACCGTACCGAATAAGAGGAAAACGTCGCTTTAATTGGCCAAATGCCTGTTCGATAACAACGCGATTTCTAGCATGTATTTTGTTGAACTATCTCTCAGCTGGTGTATTTGGATCAGTGTACGGTGTCATCATATATGCCGCTATTCCATATTCCGAATCACCAAGAAGAAAACCGTGGATATTCCTTGAAATCTTAGTGTACAGTTCTGAAGTATGAAATATTTCCGAGCCATGCACTGATCCCGGCCAACCTACGTCAACGCTGGTAAAGGTACACTTTGCATCGCATGTCGCCTGAACATTAAGCGAAGGGAAATTCTTGGGATTAATGAAATCATCTCCAAATGTTCCGTGTGGCTTATCAATGCGTACATGAGTACAGTCGATTGCCCCGAGTGTAAAGGGAAACCCAAGCTTTTCCGCCCATTGTTGCTTTGCCATGGTCATATCTGCATTAGAAATAGGAAATTTTATCCACGTTGAATGTTCAGCTGATATCGAATTCAAGGTACTTGAAATACATCTAGATACAGTTGGCTGCATTATCCCCATCACTTCTGCTACTGTAGTCTGATATCCAGGGTCTGCTAAATAGTGAAGAGTTGTTTCCATGCGTTCCACTGGTGACAGACACCCACCGCGCGTCTCTAGATTTTCGGGTAGAAATTCTTGTTCCAACCATTCTACATTTTCCGTATTGAAACGAAATAACGTGCGATATGTTACTGGGGTTATCTCACCACGTTTAATCCTACTCGTATACACCTTATGTTCTCTTATATGCATAAACATGGTACAAACAGTTCGGAATTGTGACTTTAGCTAACATTCAATCCACTCTGGAGGAGCTTGCCGAAATGACAGCATATGCTAGACGGCAAAAGGAAATCTACAATTTTATGTATACAGTTTCAAGCATTTTCTCAGTTCTAAGCTAATGCATGCAAGGCAACGCTTTTGCTTTTCCTAATAAGAAAGTGCTGTTTGTGTGAAGCAGTAGCTAATTGTTTATGCATACATTCTTAAGAAAATGCATAGAAAAAGCAAAATCTAACTTTTATGAATACGGCCCAATGTCTTGCATCGCCACTTCATCAACTCGTGAGCCTCTGTCTCTCATAATACGGTCTATGTGTATGCGCCTATATTAATCGTTTCTGACAACAAGCTCTGACAACCATTAAGTACGACCCCACCGGTGCACGTGGCTCAGGAAACACGGTGCTGACCAGCACTTCTGAATATTGTATCAGGCTGGGCTTCACTCTCTGTAACATATACAATGAGCAATTAAAACACTAACTACGGCAGCAGCCACTGGGCACTTGAACACAGTCGCGCGTAAACGTAATTAATATCACTGATTAATTACAAAATACTAGATTAAACTAGGAAAAAGACTAAGAAATAATCTGGCTAAGCAGGTCATGTTAGAATAAAATTCGAAACTAATTATTCAGACCTTTTAAAGCGCTTTTTACTATTGAAATTGTCTGAAATAAACGCTGATGCTTCCTACAAACGTCCTCGCTAATAAATGCGAGGACTCGCAATGGCAAATGGACAAACTGGGTGGAGGGATAACACCTAACCAAAACAAACGACGATTTACAGGGCGCTGCTATCTTGGCTCAGGTCACAGCCATGTTGACTCAGTAAAAGGAATCGTTAAGGACAAAATAACAACCTAGCGGGTACCGAAACGAAAACTACATGCTCTGAAGAACAATCCCTGCAATGATTACCCTTTTCCGTCCATAGTTACTGCAATAGGCCTAATATAACTACATAGCAAAAAGTACCAAAACGTGAAAAACATTCAAAATGTGCTGAGCAATTTGAGCCAGATGTTTTTCGAATCAAAATAAGACGATAATTATTGTATCCGGGCATTGACTTAGGACAGTAGTATAGTCGTGAGTAGAAAAATACCACGTCCCTCCACAGGCAACCGGTCCATGATCCGCGGCCCCCACCGCCATCGCAATCCCTGGGGCATAAGAATTTGAGCCATGTGATGTTCGCGGTCGAGAGGGGAGTTGCTGACATGGAAAATAAAAATCCTGTGCGGACACCACTGTCCGGTAGAACCTCCTCAGGATACCGGCCAGTGGCCGGCCTCTCTCTATTCTGTGTAGGCTCAGACAAACACGTAGTCTCTGCCAGAGTCGCATCGGCATGGTGGGACCACCCCCACCCCCCCACCCATAGAGCTTCCATCTACCTTGACAACACTCACCTGGGAGGAGGCTAAAGTGATTATCATGTGAACCACGACAGACTCTGGCATGTTCACATGTTACGCAGAGAATCTGGTGCTGAGCAGGGGTCTCCAGCAGACAACCACGGCCTACCCTCTCCACCCCATAGAAGTGGCAGACAGACTCGATCTCTTTACGTGTGTGAAAGCGGTCGTAAATGTTTCTCCGCAAGTGGTCGACCCAAGGATTATAATGGTGGTCATCCCGGAAGTGGGCCTACCTGGCATCCAATATCATGGCAGTCTCAGCGCCCTGTGCCACTGCTGTAGACGCCAGCACGAGCAGTATGATGAGAATCATGGCTATATATAAAGAGTTAAACTGAACAGAGTCAACCTCTCGAGAAATATCTGTGCCAGATCGAGCCCTGTTCCATCCGGATCGATAGTGATCTTCATCCCCTCAGGGGCAGGGGCTAGCTGTTTCACTCTGTCGCCGGTTAAGAAACGTAGCTTTAGGACTATATGAGTCGTTTGCGGGCTAGTGAGTCCGACTCACTGAAGCAGTTTAACAGCACCCTTGGCTTTGGAGACGTGTGACACCCCATCTACCTGTAGGATGTCCTCCTGGAGGTTAACAGCTTCTTCTGGTCCATCGAATAGACGACGCATCAGGAGCTTTCCACCTGTAACCCGGATCCGGTGACCCACCCTCGTCAGGGAGACACCTTCACCTATGTAGGTGAGGAAGGATGATCCCCGATTGTAGAGCTTTCGAACTGTCCCATTCTTTTTCACAACAGTGGAGAGGGGAGTAACCTCTATGTCAATGAGTGTGGGAGGCCTATATAGGGGCAGCCATGTTTGCCAGTCACCCCCAGGTCCAGTGCGGTACCACACTTCATTCTTCTCAAATATGAACTGCAGATTTTTTCCAGGGTCAATAGCAGGCCATCACGGACCATCGGCGGGGCACCGCTCGAATAGGGTTTGACCAGATGAAAGCTGAGGTCGCTATTTAGGGTGTTGATGTCTGCTACCTCTGTATCCGAGAGCTCAATCACCGGCTCAAGGATGTACTTCCTCTTCGGGAAATCGTACCGAAACACGATCCTGTGGCCATCTATGTTGTGACCCAGGCATGCCTTCATCACATCCTTGAGATCTGTGAGCAGCTCCAGCCCATCACCACCAATGGGGTGGATGGGAGAATGCCTTTGAGCTTGTTTCGTACAGTTGGGCGAATGACTTGCCATCGCTCTCTTCTACCTTGGCAGCATCAACTGAATACACATCTGCGAGGTCAGCAAGCACAGTCGATTGAGCAAATATGGGTTCTATAGCATGCTATAGGAGGGGTTTAAACAAGACATATAACCATGCCGTTTGTCCGACTGCTGCTCTCCGGTGGTGAGAACGTAATCTCACCCTCTCTAGAGGGGAGATGGGTGGTACAGTACCGTGTAGAATGGGTCCTCTTCGAGGTGCCCCAGTGGGGCACAACATAAATACACGCCGATGTGCTACATCAACCTCCGGGCAGTGCACACAGCAGCTCACTGGTAGAAGTCGGCTGGGACGTGATAGAGTATCTCCCAGGTGCCAACAGCAACCTATGGAAAGCTATCAGTCCTAGCCTGTTCACACCGGTAAATAACCTGTTTGACAGGCCCTCCATTAACATATATGCCAGCACGGATGGGATATCGGACGCCGATTTAAAGTTTACACTCTTATTACTCATTGACCTGACGACAACATGATACCATACCAGGAATATCTGATCTCTGCCGAGATGATGAAAGAGGGTTTCCCCTTCATGACCCCTGCACAAAACGAACATATGCTCACACTGCAACAAGAAGGAGAGCGACTACAGCAGGAGAGCTGGTATCAACAGAACACGAGCATTGCAAGGAGGCGAAGAGACAGTGAAGCTTCTAAATACTGGCACGACCTCCTGAAGAAGAGTACGCGGGATGCAGGAGTCTTCACAGACGGCGATGAGCCAGATGTCTTCACATAAGACGATGAGCCAGATGTCTTCACAGACGAGGATGAGCCAGGTGTCGTCTCAAAAGAGGATGAGCCAGAGGTCATACAGTGGGAAGAGGAGATGGCACAGATAAGACCAAGAAAGCCCTCAAGCGGCGGACCTACTATCTTGGTGATAAGGTGAAGTTCCAGATGTCACGTCTCAGAAAGCTACTGGCACCCGACATAGTGCTGGATGACCACTGGCTAAGAGACGTCTGTCTCAACACCCACAAGCTGGTACGGTTCGCCAGGCTCTCCAAAATGAACCCTTCTATGACTCATGAGCAGATTCTGCAGGTGATGCCAGTTTAAGCCTCCAGATATACTATGGAAAAATCAGAGTGGCGGAAGCAACCAGAACTATACCCCTCATTGACTGCTGATGAGGGTGGTACCATCCATGGCTGGCGACTCCAGCAGATAGATACCATCAGACAAAATCTCGTCCATGAGGCAGAAATGTACAGCAGAATGCGCAGGCGATATAAGACCGCATACAATGTCCTCGTGCGCACGACCACTGCTGTGGGTGTGATTGGAGCCAGTGCTGGTGTGGCAGCTACCGCCACTGTCTTGGCCACGGGCTTGGTGGTGGGGCAGCGCCAAATCACAAGGAGGCTGGAGAAGCATGCTAAGTATGTGACACTGGCACGGAGTATGCTACGGACTATCGACGAGTCTGCCAGCAAAGCTCTCGAGGATGGCCAGGTCACCAATGAAGAGTACCACCATATATTGAAGGTCCATGCCCTGTACCACACGGAGAAACCTAAAGTGCGACAGCAATACCTCAAAGGCTCCACCTGGCGGGTTGATATGGAGGAGCTAAAACACGGGATGTTACGACGAGGTCACCCCGCCGGTCTATGGAGTCGAGACGACTACAAATAGTGTGCTGCCTGTACGGTAGCTTTAAGAACATCAGCATAGATGGCCTTCCCACTGAACCTCATGACAGTCATCCAGAGCCAACCTTTTGCATGACCAGTGTCATGGCTCTCCGCTACAGCAGCACTGACCTCCTCCCTGAAGTAGTTATTTCCTCCAGACTGGAGGCTATCCAGCATATCTCACTCTTCCTAGCTATGGAGGCTAAATAAGGTAGCCCACTTCCCGACCGTTAGTAGAACTTTGGGGTCGACCCTCGCCTTTTGGAGAGCTATAATCACAGGACTGTTGATTTGGGCCACAGGTAGGTCGAGTGTCCTGCCCTGGGTGCTGTCAAACTTCTGATAGAGTATCCGAGTCAGGAGTTCTTTTGTACTACGAGCTGGCGCTCCTTCCCATATTCCGGCCAGTATCTCCGTATCAGATGGAGGTGTGACATTGGCTCGCTCGTGGATAATGTTGATGTCACGAAGCAGGCCTCGGATCCTGTCACAGTGGGACAGTGCACGCCGTGGCTGTCGTGCCGACTTGTTCTGCTAGAGAACTTTCCCAAACATGGCAGCTGTTTAACCCCTCTATATAACCAGACCTTAAACATGCTGCAGTATGTGCAACATCCAGATGGGGCCATTGAACCTGCGACATCGCACCGCACTGATCCTCGGAAGGACTGCCTGACAGTCATTCGACCCAGTATACACGATGAGAACCCATTGTCGGCTGCTGGGAAGTACATTGACGTTGCAATCTCGGCACAGATCCACGAGATCAAGAGCATGACACTCGAGTTCAAGCTTCAGAGCACAATAGAACAGACGGTAGAGCTCACGCGGGTTCTGAACAGGTGGGAGATCGTGCAGAGCAACAGCACCGTGGACACCACCTATGTGAACGATGAGTACCGAGTCCTAGAATTCTATGCGAAGGGAAACGGGTACTATGCTGTGGGGTGCGATGACGGGTTCACGGAATTTGAACTATGGGCAGGTGTCGAGAAGCCTGTGGCAGTTCCACCCATTGTTGCTTTGCCATGGTCATATCTGCATTAGAAATAGGAAATTTTATCCACGTTGAATGTTCAGCTGATATCGAATTCAAGGTACTTGAAATACATCTAGATACAGTTGTTCGGTACCTGTGAGCCTGGTGAGCTAAAAGGCGGTCGACGTCGTGCAACAGATCCTAACTGGTCGATAGATGTTCACAGGCTTGACAGGTATGTGGAGGCGGAGGGGCGGCCTACACAGTACTACCTGGCACACCTGCACGGAGTGCCTAGGCGACCATTTGTCGTAGAAGAGCTTCAGCTAGTCCCTGAATACACACAGATACCACCCCCCAGGGTGCTAACATGATACTCGATGGGCTTGGTATGGACTCCATCTGGCAGCACATAGCGCTTATCATAGTAAGCGGAGTCCGAGTTTTTCCTGCGCATACGTTACCATACCCTGGTTGCGCATGCGTAGGCCTCGGTTTTTAGCTCTGTCCACCCCACCATGTAGGGCATTGTAGAACCTCTGCCAAGAGACCTCATTCTGCCGTTTAGACATTCCCGTGGTCGAACATTTCACTTGCAAGTTTCTGCTGTTCCAGCGGTCTGTATTCTCCACGTAGTAGCACTTCGAGCAGAGAGAAATACCACGGGTGCCTTCGAACCCGAACTTGAACAATCACAGAGTGCGGTTAGACCATTTATCCTATGCCAACCAGTCCCGTTTGCAGGCCTCATACTCCGTTCGAATCTCTGGGCGTATCACCTCTTTGAGGTTGGAGCCTGCTATGGCGATATAGGCAGAATCGGTGTCCATCTGCAGGTACTCGAAGCTATCACGAGCTACGTAGCGGTCGAGAAAGTCATAGTAGAACTCCAGCATTCGCAGCTTCGCCAGCTCGTATACTGCTATGCCCACCTGGAAGGGGCAACGAATGGTGATTTTAGCCTTATGGCTCTGCAATTCGTAGGAATCACCGATCTCCTCTAGATCCTGGAACCATGCGCTACGCAAGGCTCTGTCTACTGCTCGTTCATCATTAGTGAAGCTTGTGATGGTATGACGTTCTAATGCCTCGATCAGCTTCCCATATGCACTGTTGCCGAGGAGTTTGAAGAGATCAGCCAACAAGGCTTTACTTTTGTCAACATCCCTGGTATGACGTGCCTCAGTAACAGAGTCCACAAACCATTCAAAAGGTTTCTGTGAGGTGTCTATAGTACGATAGATAGCAGTAATCTCTAACCCGTGGGCAAGGTACCACTTGAGAGTTGGTGCATACAATACCCTCTTCTTCCCAGAGAGTGCACCAACGAGCTTGCTAGTTGTAGACCTTTGGCGACCTGTTTTATCTAGGTATGCAAGCATCTCCGAAGGTATAGCCTCTTCTGGGATCTCACGATTATATAAGATGGGAGACATCGCCTCGAACTTTGGCCATAACACTTTAGGTACCTCAATGTCGTCCTCAGCAAACCTGAACCAACGATCCGCTAGCAGATCCTGCTTAAAGCCTTCAATATCACTGCTTACACGCCTACCCTACCGTCGTACAGTTTTCTTTACCACAAGGCATTGCTTGGGCCATGGTTGACAAATACAGAGCATTTCTATCATAACCAAGGAGACGTTGGCAAACTCGCTTACCTTGGCGAATTCCGGTAACCTCAGCCTTGTGATATCTCATGAACACAATGCTCCGACCTCCCAACAACAGCACCCTTTAACATCTCGTAAGCGTCCTTGCCTGTAGAGCAGTACCACGAAGTAAGTACTGAAGCAACACACCAGGAAGTGACACCACATCCTTCAGAATGTCTATACCTCGTTCTGTGTAGAATTCTCCATCTTCTCTAAGGCTTCAATGAACGGGCTAACATCCAAGTTGCTGTAATATCGCAACTAGTCAGCAAACGTATTCATCCCCAGATCTCTCAAGGTCTGCTTACAAGCGTTCCACTCTGACAACTCAAGAAGGTAACCCCCTTTGAACTTGGACCACCACGCATGATAATTAGGTAGTCCAGGATAGTCAAGCTTCTCAGGCGAGTCGAACCATTCATAAGGTAACCAGCTTTTCTGTTGCGTGCAACCGTAGGCTTTGATCCATTTCTCATAAGAAACCCCTGGGCCGAGGTAGTTGATTACATCGAGAAACCTCAGTTCAGGCGTAATGAGGAACATTGTCTGGCTAGCCTTCTTGGTGACTTTCACTGTTCATTTGGACGAGGTAGTAGGTTCATCCACGAAGTACTTCTTGATGAGGTTCAGGTCCTACCGCCTAGAGTTGAACCCGAGCACAGGCACCTGGTCACACCACTCATTGATAAGTCGCTGCTATCGTTTTGGTAACTTGTCCAAATCTGCGGGTAGATACTGTGACTGAACCCTTGCACGGATCGTGGAGGCTCGTAGTTTGATCTCCTGCATGAACTCTGAGATCAGCACTTTGGAGTTAGCATTGCAGAGGTGAGTTGGCAAGCTCGCGCTGCCGTTTAAGGAGCCGCCGACTGACACCGAGATTGGTATGTGTGCACTCTCGATCGTGAGACTCTCTGTAGGGTGGGTCTTGATCCCATCTAGAAGGGCTTCAAATTCATAGACAATACAGTGTGGGTATGCCACTGTCCGCACAGGGGTGTGGACGCTTGGTCAGCGTTTTATACAGCACTCCCACTGTACCACAGGCGTGCGTCCAGATGCTCTCAGTTTCTCATCTCTCGTGACTGTCTTGCGGTATCTTTGATCAGCATCCTCACCTCGCTGGTGTTGTGAAAATCCATGCCAGTGACAGCCATGAAACTGGTATACTGTGTCGGTTGTCGGATCATAACCATTTACGGGCACTCCCTCGATCCAACGCTCACTACCGTGACCACACTTTGCGTGGTGTATATGAATTCCATGGTTTCTCGACTCATATTCAATCCAATGAGTAGCCACAGAACTGTCTGGTTGGTATGGATAGAAGGCCTTCTCGTATGGGGACTGCGGTGCTACTACATTCTCCCCAGGGCAATCGATGGTCGTTTTTCCCTCTGTACAGCAGCCAGCATGGCGATGGACATGACATGCTTGGGTGAACTGCTGTTGACAGTGCCCACAGTGGAAAGTCTGGGCCAGCTTGGAGAGGTTCTTGATGTAGAAGGCGTGGTGGTCCCACACTCCGATGGTCATGGTGTCACGGTAGTGAGCCGCTTGCCTGATCAAGTGCCAGGTGCCCTCTTCGGTTGGTTCATACACGCGGATCCCGATCTTGGCAAAGAACTCTACCGTGTCCAGCTGATCCAGCGAGGGCTTGCGGACATCAGGTACTGTCTTGCCATAAAACCTTGTGGCAAGCTCTCGTGCAGGAGCTGTACTTCTATCGGTGGACTGCTAGACATCTCCAGAGACACATGTTGTCCCTGTAGGTGTCGAGTGCCACCATTCCCTTCCACTATCGGAGCCAGACCGGGAGGGGGTCTGTCCCTAGCAGAGGCTGGCGGTCGATGACAACCTTTACCTCAACGTTGATTGCGAAGGCCCATGCGGTATTGGGTCGATTGATATTGTCTGTGTCGAGGCGGACTTACTCTCCGCCCTCCAGCCAAGTCTTGGTCTCTCCTAGTGTATTCACCCAGGGACTTCCTGGAGCATTCTTGTCGAAGAGCATTACCCTACCATCCTCGATGTGGGCGGATTCGATAGGTGTGGGTATACCGAAGGTAGAAGGCGTTCTGAACAGTCTGCACATTCTCTCAATGATCCGCTCTATAATGTCTCCTTTTAGCCCTCTGAAGAATGTCCAGCATACTGTTCGCCGCCCTTTCTCCTCTCTCTCCCTCTCACCGAGACGCTCGTTGAGAATCTGCTTACCTTCTCACCTCATACTCCGAGCTAGGGTTTCAGATCTCGGTCCCCTCATTAATCGTCTTCTGATTCGGTCTAGTTCTTGTGGATGGCTTGCCATCCGAGTTGCTACAGCTTTGGCCCGTAAGCTGACCTTCGTCTCCACATACAACTGACGAAGCTCACGGAGCAGCTGTGCTTTCTTGTGAGGGTTCCATGGATCCTCAGAGGTAAGCGCCGGAAACCTCCCTGTCTGTTTTGCTCGGGAGAGTCGCTTTAGCCACTCCTCGACCTTGGCGTGTGCAATCATCTGGATCAGGTTGGCTTTGCGTGCCTTAGAATAGCCTCTAAGACCGAATTGCTTTGCCATCACTCGAAGCTGTGTTACAGTAACCATGATGCAAGGTCTATATTTAGATCTTAAACCTTTCTAACTTACAGTAACCCTGATGCAAGGTCTATATATTAGATCTTAAACATTTATGAGTGGCGATCAGTGCCTGTGGGTGATGTATATCCCTGTGGATTCCTGTTGCTAAATGGGCGTTCAGATCTTATTATGTGTGGTGATCAGTACCTGTGGGTGGTGTATATCCCTGTGGATGCCTGTCTCTAAATGGGCATTCAGACCCTATTATGTGTGGCGATCAGTACCTGTGGGTGGTGTATATCCCTGTGGATGCCTGTCTCTAAATGGGCGTTCAGACCCTATTATGTGTGGCGATCAGTACCTGTGGGTGGTGTATATCCCTTTGGATGCCTTCTCTAAATGGGCGTTCAGACCATATTATGTGTGGCGATCAGTACCTGTGGGTGGTGTATATCCCGTATATCCATGTGGAGGTCTGTCTCTAAATGCGTGGCACGACGCGTTTAAGTTCTTCCATAACTAAACTGAACTTTCTCCTTCTTGTAGTTCATTCTGTTGGAATGTTTATGACCCCCGTATGCTTTACATAGTCCACAGTCTGTATAAAGACCTGCCCGGCATCCTCTGCATGGCTTCGGTTCAACAGCAGCCTTCTGAATCTGAGCATTGTGTGTCGCACAATATTCTCCAAAACAGTTCCTTAAGCATCGAAAAGGCTTACCTCGCATAAGCCTTTTGCATGTATTATAATGCAGGTTTGATA
This sequence comes from Chaetoderma sp. LZ-2023a, assembly GCA_034401795.1. Classification (NCBI taxonomy): domain Eukaryota; kingdom Metazoa; phylum Mollusca; class Caudofoveata; order Chaetodermatida; family Chaetodermatidae; genus Chaetoderma; species Chaetoderma sp. LZ-2023a. The sequence goes on along the minus strand of CM067369.1, from coordinate 208,079,212 downwards.
AAGTATATATCAAGATCTTAAACCTTGGGCTGATGGGTGTAGGGCCTGGGTATCTTGTATGTTTTTGTGTGGCCCATGACTCAAATTCCTATGCCTCAGGAATTGAGAGGGCGGTGGGGGCCGCGGATCATGGAACGGTTGCCTGTGGAGGGAGGTGGTATTTTTCTACTCCCGTCTATACTACTCGGGAGATAGGCTTCTAGGTATTTCCAGACACAAAAATAGCAGGTCCACGGAGAGTGCGAAGTTTTATTGGTGTATTCTGAGCAAGACTGGATAATAAGGCATTATCATAATAGTACATCTAGTAAGTAGTGTTTGAGGTAGCAATGCCTGTCAATAAATTTTCAAAAAAAATCTCTCATATTGTTGCTTACAGCATGTGATAATAACAGATACGGTGATAGCTGTGCCTCATCATGTAATGCTAACTGCATATTATCATCTGGCAGCCGGACATGTCATCACCTGACAGGTCACTGTAGTAATGGATGCCAGTCTGGTTATCAAGGAGGCTTCTGCAATACAGGTCAGAAATAATGGTTATATTTACGTATGTCTATGTATGTATTAATATATGAATATATATTGATTATTTTAATTCGTCTTTGCAAATGTTATATAAATACCCGCATTTACAATAATGCCAAGCCAATGACTTTGTTACAGCCTTCACGCAGTGAGAGATGTTATTGCCACCAATTTGTTCTGCTCAACTACTGTAGAAAAAATGGATATTTGCTACTAATCTTTGTGTAATAAATCATGCTGTATATCGCTTTATCTATGGAAATAATTTATTAATTGTATACGAATCACTTATACATGTTGTGAAATATAATCTTCCTCATTTTAGTGTAAGTCAGGCTGTCACACTGTCTATCAGTCTGTCAAATTTCTAACATTATGACGAAACTGTCTAGGGCGCAACTATTGTACCTCACTAGTGTTTTTATCTTGGAAGCCATCAAAATATTTGATGTAATGACATTTTGGACGGTCTTGTCCCTCCCTGGGATTAGCCCATGGTCAAGGTCCGGACTCCTGAGTCCCGTAAGTGTCCATTTGTGCGTGCTTCCTCCCCTGCCTGCTGGCTAGGAGGGTGGGTTGTCACTGTGGAGTGTGTTCCTTTACTATCATAGATGTGTACATCCGTAGCAGTGGCGTATATCCCAATGGCTGGCTGATTTCCTTAAATATTAATATTTTGCGTTTCCTTAATACTTGATCAAATTGGGAACCACATATATTTTTTCCGGAACGGGATTGTCCTGAAGTTTTCAAAACTGTAAACTATTTTGGAATCGGCTGAGTTATCCGTAGTTAAAGTGCCCAGGTGTGCAATAGGTGTGCAATTAACCTTTATCAATTTCCAGTAAATTGTCACTGAGTAACCGTTGCATCACTTGGTTAGGTCTCTCTTTGGAGATACTAAATAAAATATCCATGAACAGTCTTCCAGTTGATAAATCGTGGGAAACTGGAATGAAATGTGCCACAGAATAGTGGATCCTTTCAATGTGTACAAGAGCTCGTATACACGCAAATTATCATGCTGCTATTCCAATAGATGCAGTGTTTTTGGGCTTATTCTTCTCAATGTGTTCTGTCCATGGAACTCTTCATAACCTTCGAAATCAGTACATCTTCACCTAGAGGAAGTCTATTTTGCGGGTAACTCAAGTGCAGAAAAATGAGTAATTGTCATAAGCTGTTATTGTCGTAAGCCATCTTATCGTCCTTTACCATGTCGAGAACCTTTGAGAAGAGTGATTCAACATCTCAGCTTCCAGCATTACTACAAGGAACAATTATAACCTGCCAAGCTACCAAGCGGTCTTCATTGTCGTCCAAGAGGTCTAGTATCAATCTGGTACCAATTAATCATAATAATCAGCCATTGTATCTCATAACCTAGGGGTATGATAACTCATCACTCAACCTCATGAAAATACAGTATGCAATTTTGTGTCATTTGAATAAGTGCCACTATCTTATAAGGTAATGTATTCCATGGAATAATATTTCCTTATGTTCAAGTTATAGCATTTACTAACTAGTTATATCAATTGTTAGTAGGCTTGCACAAATACTCGATTATTCGATTAATTGTGATTAATCTTTAAAATATGATCGTGGACGATTACAAAACTAAACAATCGAATAATCGAAGATTTTCAATCTACAAGATAATTCTTCTTCAAAGTGTAAAGAAATGGACATCGTCTATTAGTAGCCTAGGGTTCTCTTAGGACAAGGGGTGTTCAATTTCTAAACAAGCACATCTGAGAAAGGGTGGGGGTTTGTTTCAGGCATATTTCAAGAAAAAGTTGAAATTAATTCTCTAAAATGGTTACAAATGATAGACAATAACACAAAAACTTAACAATTTCATGGTACAAATTCTTGCCGCCTGCAACTATGTTTATTCTACAGCTCAAACACATTGTTGTGGAAGACAAATTATTGAATGTGTCGGCGTAAATATTGCGTATCCTTTAATGAAAGCAGTTTATTACATCAAAATTAATACAAGATTTGATATCAAATGTCATCGTGAAAAAATATAAATCACGTGATATTAGTAATCCGCTCAAGTTAAATCAAATTAAGAAGTATCAGCACATTTTAGAGTGAGTACTCGGATATAAATATCCTCTACTCCGTGCTCAGATATCGCTATATATTATGATTGTGTGACGGTAACCGAGTATCATACATTAAATGAGATCGCAATAAAATGCATACCCATTTGATAACAGGGAGGAGCATGGGCAATATAATCTAATTCCCCTGCCTCAAACTGCCGTCAGTGTATGAAATCTCGCGAGAACATGTCGTGCGCCTCCAATCACAAACGCGTTATTTTGTTGTCAATGTAAGAAGCGATATTCCAGATTTTTAATTCTTGGGCATTCAAGCTGATTTTCTTGCAGGTTTGATTCAACTTTGGATCATTTTATGTTGGCCACTCACATTGGGCTGTCAGTCTTGCCAGCTTGTATCATTATTGTGTTCGGAATTAGTACTCTAATTGTTTATAATTGCATTTTTGAATGCATATTACTACCTGCCAATTGGACTGAAGGCGGATTTGGTGGTCAGTGATACCAGTTTTTGTTCTTTTAGTGCTATGTTTGCAATTCTCATTTGAAGTACACTCTTTTCAGGCATTATCAATACTAGCAGACGAGCTGGTCGAGATATCCCCTGTTGCATTATTATTTGTGTTGAATAACATTTTCTTCTAGTTCCCCAACCTTAAAGCACAATGGCATGTATGATATACTCCAAAACCGTGATTATTTTTTCAAATGATCATGATTATTAAAGCTGAATAATCATGCAACCTTACCTGCTGGTCATATTCGCGCCCAAGTAGAGCATCAGCTCCTCTGTGCTGGTATCAATTCTCCTCTTTTGCTTCAGGCATAAAGCTCTGATGGAGCAGTAATCACATGTAATATTGTAGCATATCGTTGTACTCCAGCGGAATACTCATGTCTGTAGCTAGTCTATAGTGATTAATTATCTTATTCTAGGGGAACGGCTGCATAGTCTTGTCCACAGAACTTTCACTATTCGGTGGTTGATGTAATAGTATATATAGGTAATCGGGAAAATGCCGCGTCAATGATTTAATCTCTAGTGTATAATTGTTGATCGCATAACGGTCATCATGGATGTACATAGCACTTTTGTGAGACCTTCTTATCCAATAATGGCGAATAACATGTGTCGTATAACTCATGGAACGTCCACACAGTACGTGCTCCTGTAAGAGTCAGCATAACTTCATTAGCTCTATCCACCAAACCTCCATAGACCACCTGCGGACATTACGCTCTTATTAGTATATGGTTATATCTCTGGACACTACCATTACAACGGTCATTTGTTAAAACATCAAATTCGATAGGAGTATTGCAACTTGAATCTCCTCTTATTTTATGCATGGATATCTGACAGAATATTAGTCAAATATCCATTCATGGTAATTTGTTCGAAGAATTTACCTTATTTTAATGTGATACTGCTGGCTGCGACCCACCTCTTAAGTTGTTATTTGTAATTATTCTGTACATTGTTGTTATTAGTCCCCTACCAGTAAACCCGGTGGGGGTGCTCTAGGTTTGCCCTCCATCTGTCCGTCTGTCTGTCTCTCTGTCTGTCAGTCCATCTGTCTGTCTGTCCGTCTGTCACAGTTGGTTTTCCACACTTTTTCGCAGTTCTTCAACGTATTCAACTGAGAATTAGTACAGTCCTATGTTAAGAGAATTTACAGACCAGGTTCGTGTTTCAGACATATGCGTACATTTCTTTATGGAGTTATGCCCCTTTCGACTTAAGAAATACAAAATATATCAGCCTTCCACACTTTTTTTCGCACTCCTTGAATATATTTAAGCCAAAATCGGTACATCGCTTTAGCAGAAGGAGTTACAGATCAAGTTCTAGGTGCATACATTTTCATCAATTTTCCATGGTGTTATGCCCCTATTTGGCATAAGATATTCAACTGAGAATTGGTTCATTGCTTTGATATGCAAACTTACAGACCAAGTTCGAGTTTCAGCCATATGCGCAAATTTTTTATGGAGTTATTCCGTCTTTCATCTTAAGAAATATGAAAAATATCAGCTTTCCGCACTTTTTTTCGTACTCCTTCAAGATATTTAAGAACAAATTTGTATATCGCTAAAGTATAATGGGTTACAGAGCTAGTTCGAGTTTTAGATATTTTCATCAATTTTTCATGGAGTTATGCCCCCTTTTGACGTATGTAAAATACTTATTTCCCCCACTTTTTCTCGCAGTCTTTCAGAATATTCAACTGAGAATTGGTTGATGCTTTATTATGAGAAATTACAGATCAAGTTCGAGTTTCAGGAGTTTGCGTCAATATTTGGTGGAGTTACGTCCCCTTTCGTCATAAAATACAAAAAAATATCCGTTTTCCCACACATTTTTCGCACTCCTTCAAGGGATTCAACTGAGAATTGATAGGTTGCTTTATTATAGGGAGTTACAGAGCAAAGTCGATTTTCAGAAATATTCATCAATTTACCATGGAGTTAATACCCCCTGCCAACTTATGAAATACAAAATATATTAGTTTTCTACACTATTTTTCGCAGTCTTTCAAGATATGCAACTGAGAATAAGTGCACTGCTTTGCTATGTGAATTTCCAGAAGTTCGAGTCTCAGGTGGTTGTATCAATTCTTGATGGAGTTATGTCCCCTTTCGACTTATGAAACATATGCATATCAGCTTTCAATACTTTTTCGACCTCCTTCACTATATATAACTGAAACTTGGTTTATTGTTTTGTTATGAGAAGTTACAGATCAAGTTCGAGTTTCAGCTGCTTCTGTCAAATTTTATTGGAGTTTTTTACTCTCAATCTCCAAAGATTTAAATCACCAGGTAGAAGACATGTATTGCAAAGCAATACTTACAGCATGCATGTTTATGTTGAGAACAAGCCAGAAACAAAGGTTAATAAATCTGCTCGGTACAATTCCACGTTTTAAACTTCATACTGTGTTAATCTTGGTCTGCTAGTGGAATGGAACTCTTATCTGATTCCCCGGACTGGGAGGGAAACTAGCATTTCCCCCACTCCTCCCCATTTATGGGCCACCCAACATTTGGGCATTCAGAGTATGATTTCCGTCGCCACTTTAGAATTAAACCATTTGGCACGCCCGAGCCTGTGGGAACATGATCATTCCATTGGCCCATTATGCAGCCAACAAATACTGGTAGCTGGAAAAGCTGTTCGTCGGTGGTTGTCCACCTTAAGGTCAACCCATGAATCAGACCTGTCATCCTCAGACGAGGGGTCCACTTCATAGATGACAACTAATGAGGTGATGAGAGGCCCATCAAATACAGTGAATACACATTGCGTGCAAACCCGCAAGCACACACACTCACGCACTCATGCACGCACGCGCGCGCACACGCACACACACACGCACGCACACACGCACATACACACACACACAGACACACTCGTACGCACCAACGCACGCACGTACGGACACGCACACACTCACGCACACACACTCACACACACACACACACACACACACACACACACACACACACACACACACACACACACACACACACACACACCTCCATGATCGAGGCATTGGATTGCACACCAGAAGATCCAGCAGATCCATAAGCCATGATCGGTCTGGCCAATCAGGAGCAATCAGTATTATTTGGCATGTGTCATTTCTTATTTTTTCCAATACCTTTGAAATTTGAATTTGTTGGCGGATAGCGTACACATGCATCCCATTCCAACGTATCAACAATACATCTTTTGGTAGAGCTTGTGTGGATGGGGTCAGAGACACATAAGAGATCATTTTGCCAATCTCTTTCATTGTTTACTAGATCTATATTTGTCTTGCCACACTGTCTAAATATACCTTCCGCTACTGATTGGTTGGATTTTCATTCAGTCGGATGACAATCTGTCCTTTGACTTAGATCATCTGCTAGCATGTTCAGTCTGCCTAGAATATGTACTACACGAAGAACAATATTCCTCTCCTGGCACCACAACCGAATTCTCCAAATCATCATGCACAATTCTGGTCACTTCATGCCGCCCTGGCGATTCAAGTAGGGCACCGCTGTCTAGTCGTCTGTCCTGATCACGACAATCTTTCTTAGAACTAGATTTTTGAACTTTAGAAGGGCAAATTCTACTCCTAGCAGTTTCAAGACATTTATATCTTTCTATGCACTATGTCGTCCTAGTCTCCCGACACTGACAGATCGCCAATCCATGCTTCCCAAACTGTCACAGATGCTCCCATGAAAATCCAGTTCTGCGCTTGAGGAGGATGGAATGGCACGCATCGCAGGAGATTATGTGCTGTTAACAACCATTAAAAGTGAAATATTGGCGGTTCCTTTAGTCGTATCGTCTGAGAGAGCAAGTCTATCTTTTGGCACCAGTGGGGCATTAAATACATTTGATTTGCCCGCTGTCTGATTGCTGCACATGGCACTATTTTCTCCAATGCCACGAAGAAACCTACTATCTTAAGAAGCTGACACGCCATCGAAAACGATCATAGAGTGAGTAAACTCAGAACTGGTATTGTGTTCTTTAATCTGCCTGAAAAGCCATGCCCACCATGCGTTTGAAGAAGATCTGCAGATAAACAAATTCCTGTGATGGAGTCAGTTATGATTTCTATAGATTTACAATCCATCCTAAATCTTGAAGACAATTTAAAGATTGCTGCGCAGAATGACTGGATTCCCTGCCTTCAACAGACAGTGATCTATGTAATTAGGAACAGCTATGTCTCTCCTGCAAAAATAAATTCTGATGGGAAGACCATACTTTGGTGAAGACCCTGGGCACTGTTGTCAGGCCAACCCGTACTGCATTAAACTCCGAAACTTTGTTCTGGAATACAGATCGAAGGTATTTCTGAAAATGAATTGACATTGGAATATAAAAGTAAGCATCCCTCAGATCTCATCCATCGGAAACTTGGGTGAATGAATGAATTTGTTCAATGGCTTGTGATTGAAAACTGACCCCCAATTTCTGGTGCATTTCGAAACAAGTAACTACATCGAATAGAAGCCTTCGGAGGCGTAATCGCGGATAAAATGAATAGTGTTTTGCCATTGAATATCGTTGATTTCTGAGCAAATGACATCTAAATGAATGTCCTCTCATGGAATGGGAGTCCAAATTGGCGTCATAGTTAATGAAATGAGAGCCCCCTGAACGAGCCAATCTGGTTTGTATCAATTTTTTAGCCAATGACAGATGAAAGAGTCTTACACGGCATGTTCTCACCGGCTTGAGAACAGTAGTAGTCTGCCTCTAACAGCTAGATCTTGTACACAATTAATGCGTGATGTTGCTTAGGAAAACGGGGATGCACTTGGTTGAAGCTTTATGAATCCCATTGTCTCTGATGCCACCAGAAAGCGGGAAACCCATCAGAATGATGCCACCATGGCATCCACACAGGTTCTTGGACTGAGAAAGACCTGAATCGCCACCTCTCTGGCATCCACCTCTTCCGGCACTGCCATCATTCCTTTCATCCTCATAAGGCAGCTTATGTGTTGTATCGAATGATGATGATTGACCAAGCCTGTGCAGATCACCGATGGAAATCTTCCAGAATATAACGTTTCTCTGATCAGCGAGGGGAAGGGCAGACATGGCCATGGAGAGTGCGCTCACTGCACGGGTCACACTGATAACCCTGCTTATGAGGCAACTCCATTTGTTTAACTTCCACTGCAGGGTTTGCACTCATTCAGATTCTGAACAAAATGAGGACTCGCTCATAAAATGACTACGATTTGCATGCTCCTTCTCCTACTTGGATGACGAGGTGCTTACGGATGACCCATACTAAGAACTGCCCCCCCCCCCCCAAACAACCCCCCCCCACACCCCCACTTCCAATTTGAAAGTGGTATGCATGGCTATATGTGGCTACTATCTCCAGCACCGAATTGAGTGGAATGCAACGGCAACTTCCTGTGTGTTCCAGAAAGGTACTGAGGAAACCAGAGAAGCAAGCACGTGGGTTTGCATAGCTCCATTGGGAGCCATCAAATCTGATTCCATAACATACAGTTCCCATTGCGGGATGGATCCCACTAATTTCGGTTGGAAGATTCGTGTAGGCATGTCGACATCGCTGCCCGGTGGCGAATCCCATACAAATCCGGAACGAGATCCCTGGGTCGATAATGGCTCCACTATCGGCTTTGACTAGGGCATAGACATCTTCCACCAGCAACATCTCCTTCTCCTCTTCTCGAGTCAGATCTAGCCCCGACAACCGAGAGGAGGTGGGTGCATATTCCTCCGCTAGGGATAGATGGCCACTGATTGGATGCCGTTCTACTGACTGTAGAGCAGGAATGCCCGATGGATACTGGAAGGAATCGCACATGGCCTTGCACTGGGCCGCACATATGCACAGTTCCACATCCATTCATGAATTCAACTGATACTCAATGTCTTGAATCGCCACTTCATCAACTCGTGAACCCCTGTCTCTCATAATGCAGTCTATATGTATGCGCCTATCTGAATCGTTTCTGACCACAAGCTCTGACGACCACGTAGTACAGGCATTGCATGGCACGCCCCAAATGTGCACGTGGCTCAGGAAACACAGTGCTGACCGACAAGTGTGCACCTCTGCATAGTGTATCAGGCCGGGCTTCACTCTCTGTAACATATAAAATAAGCAATTAAAACACTAACTAATTCAGCAGCCACCGAGCACTTAACCACAGTCGCACATAAGCGTAATGAATATCACTGATTAATTACAAAATACTAGATTAAACTAGGAAAAAGACTAAGAAATAATCTGGCTTAGCAGGTCATGTTAGAATAAAATTCTATACTAATTATCCACACATTTAAAGGGCTTTTTACTATTGAAAACTTCCGAAATAAACTCTGATGCTTCCTATAAACGTCCTCGCTAATAAATGCGAGGACTCGCAATGGCAAATGGACAAACTGAATGCAAGGATAACACCTAACCAAAACAAACGACGATTTACAGGGCGCTGCTATCTGGGCCCAGGCTACAGCCATGTTGACTCAGTAAAAGGAATCGTTAAACACAACATGAAAACCTAGCGGGTACTGAAACATAAACTACATGCTCTGAAGAACAATCCCTGCAATGATTTCCCTTTTCCGTCCATAGTTACTGCAATAAGCCTAATATGCCTACATAGCAAAAAGTACCAAAATGTGAAAAACATTAAAAATGTGCTGAGCAATTTGAGCCAGATATTTTTCGAAGCACAATAAGATGATAATTATTGTACCCGTGCATTGTCTTGGGACATAGGGCTCTAGGTATTTCCAGACACAAAAATAGCAGGACCACGGAGAGTGCGAAGTTTTATTCGGGTATTTTGAGCAAGACTGGATAATAAGGCATTATTATAATAGTACATCTAGTAAGTAGTGTTTGAGGTAGCAATGCCTGTCAATAAATTTCTTTGGGAGTGAAGTTTAAAAAAAAAATCTCTCATATTGTTGCTTACAGCATGTGATAATAACAGATACGGTGATAGCTGTGCCTCATCATGTAATGCTAACTGCATATTATCATCTGGCCGCCGGACATGTCATCACGTGACAGGTCACTGTAGGAATGGATGCCAGTCTGGTTATCAAGGAGACTTCTGCAATACAGGTCAGATATAATGGTTATATTTACGTATGTTTAGGTATGTATTAATATATGAATATATATTGATTATTTTAATTCGTTTTTGCAAACGTTATATAAATACCCGCATTTACAATAATGCCAAGCCAATGACTTTGTTACAGACTTCACGCAATGAGAGATGTTATTGCCACCAAATTTTTCTGCTCAACTAATGTAGAAAAAATGGATAATTGCTACTAATCTGTGTGTAATAAATCACGCTGTATATCGCTTTATGAATATGGAAAAAATTTACTAATTGTATATGAATCACTTATACATGTTATGAAATATAATCTTCCTCATTTTAGTGTAAGTCAGACTGTCGCTCTGTCTATCAGTCTGTCAAATTTCTAACATTGCGACAAAACTGTCTAGGGCGCAACTATTGTACCTCGCTAGTGTTTTTATCCTGGAAGCCATCAGAATATTTGATGTAATGAAATTTTGTACGGTCTTGTCCCTCCCTGGGATTAGCCCACGGTCAAGATCAGGAATCCTAAGTCCCATAAGTGTGCATTTGTGCGTGCTTCCTCCCCATGCCTGCTGGCTAGGAGGGTGGGTTGTCACAGCGGAGTGTGTTCCTTTACTATCATAGATGTGTACATCCGTAGCAGTGGCGTATATGCCTATGGCTGGCTTAAGTGATTTCCTTAAATATTAATATTTTGCGTTTCCTTAAAACTTGATCAAATTGGGAACCACATATATTTTTTCCGGAACGGGATTGTCCTGAAGTTTTCAAAACTGAAATCTATTTTGGAATCGGCTGAGTTATCCGTAGTTAAAGTGCCCAGGTGTGCAATAGGTGTGCAATTAACCTTTATCAATTTCCAGTAAATTGTCACTGAGTGACCGTTGCGTCACTTGGTTAGGTCTCTCTTTGGAAATACTAAATAAAATATCCATGAACAGTCTTCCGGTTGATAAATCGTGGGAGACTGGAAAGAAATGTGCCACAGAATAGTGGATCCTTTCAATTTGTACAAGAGCACGTATACACGCAAATTAACATGCTGCTATTCCAATAGATGCAGTGTTTTTGGACTTATTCTTCTCAATGTGTTCTGTCCATGGAACTCTTCGTAACTTTCGAAATCAGTACATCTTCACCTAGAGGAAGTCTATTTTGTGGGAAATCAAGTGCAGAAAAATGAGTAATTGTCATAAGCTGTTATTGTCGTAAGCCATCTTATCGTCCTTTACCATGTCGAGAACTTTTGAGAAGAGTGATTCAACTTCTCAGCTTCCAGCATTACTACAAGGAACAATTATAACCTGCCAGGCTACCAAGCAGTCTTCATTGTCGTCCACGAGGCCTGGTATCAATCTGGTACCTATTAATCATAATAATCAGCCATAGTATCTCATAATATTGGGGTACGATAACTCATCACTCAACCTTATGATAATACAGTATGCAGTTTTGTGTCATTTGAATAAGTGCCACTATCTTATAAGGTTGTTTTCTAAAGTATTACATGGAATAATATTTCCTTATGTTCATGTTATAGCATGTACTAACTAGTTATATCAACTGTGGGTAGGCGTGCACAAATACTCGATTATTGATTAATTGTGATTATTCTTTAAAATATGATCGTGGACGATTACAAAACTAAACAATTGAATAATCGAAGATTTTCAATCTAGAAGATAATTGTTCTTCAAAGTGTAAAGAAACGGACATTGTCTATTAGTAGCCTAGGGTTCTCTTAGGACAAGGGGTGTTCAATTTGTAAACAAGCAAATCTGAGAAAGGGTGGGGGTTTGTTTCAGGCATATTTCAAGAAAAAGTTGAAGTTAATTCTCTAAAATGGTTACAAATGATAGAAAATAACACAAAAACTTAACAATTTCCTGGTACAAATTCTTGCCGCCGGCAGCTATATTTATTCTACAGCTCAACCACATTGTTGTGGAAGTCAAATTATTGAATGTGGCTGCGTAAATATTGTGTATCCTTTAATAAAAGCAGTTTATTACATCAAAATTAATACAAGATTTGATATCAAATGTCATCGTGAAAAAATATAAATCACGTGATATTAGTAATCCGCTCAAGGTAAATCAAATCAAGAAGTATCAACACATTTTAGAGCGAGTACTCGGATATAAATATCCTCAACTCGGAACTCAGATATCGCTATATATTATGATTGTGTGACAATGACCAACGCGGAAAACTGATCATAGCCCATAGCACAACACGATCAACATAAAGGCTCATGCACTCTTCCCCAGCACCAAACACCACGATTTACAAAAACCACACCAACAGATACCGCCCTACATCTCCCTTTCACCAAAAGCATGCAGTAGCCTTCACATTGGTGAAAGTTATCTACATGAAAAAGCACCACTACGCGCCCCTTGGAACACCCCTCCATAGGGAGAGACATATAAATCAAATAACGGTAAACAATGGAATTTGCTACCAGAAGGAAATTCGATAATGGATTGATCCAAGTACGCCAACTATCCACATAGTCATCCCCGCCCCAAGTATTTCCATCCCACCTTCTATAAGGCTCGGCCATTACCGAGTGAAAATCTATTAAAGTCCGTCAAAGTTGTCACCGCTAACACCGCAACAATGCACCCCTGTTGCAATACAAATAATATCGCACTACTGCGCCAGGCCCATAGAAAATAACCAGCCAGGCATACAAAAAACACCCATCACCAAGTCAGGAACTACGTACACTCATGATGGTTGAATCAAATAATCTCCAAACAACGGTAAAAATATTGTGATGTTTAATGTGAGCTGTATTGCACCGCTTGCATTCATGCACGGGCGTGATACAACAAGTCCCTCCTACGGGAGAGGGATGCTTGGCCGTCCACACACCATTTAAAAAACTACCATGCTTAACACGTCAGTGACTTGACACTTGTAAGACATGAGCTTGTTAAAGACAAGAAAATAGGACAAGACGGTACAATCAGCTGGACTGTTATACTTTTGATTAAGAGCTAAATAAGTTCTACCGCAATTATTATGCTTGAAAATATCAGGCTGAATAAAGCAGCATCAAAACGTAAACAGTCAAAATACCTCAAATATTCTCATACACACATACCCCAGGAAGCCCGACTTAAAATAATATGTTTTGTACATAGCACTAAAAGGTACTAACGTATGAGATGCCGGGGTTGAAAACAGACACCTCTGTCATAAATAACGACCTGGCACGTTGCCATTTTTCTTATCTGACAATGTACTATAAACGGTCCCCACTATAATGAAATTCAAAGTGTCGGTCTAACTAACATGGTAGAACTACCAAAATACCACGTGACAAACACTTACGATTTTACTGCTATGTGCTTTAGGCGCTATAACTAAAGAGACAGCCAACCACCCTGCTGCTCTACTACACCAGCAGAAGAGAGGGTGAGAGGTGATAAGTCGGAGGCAATGGGCTCCTGACGTAACCTCACCCTCACCCAACCCCACAGGCTGCCCAGCCTATGATAGTATTAGGCATGTTTATAATCATCCAAAAAGAAAACCGCCTCACTCGAATTAAAGAGTAGGCATGTGCGTGAATAATGTAGCTCACCGTTAGTATTGCCTGAACACTGGTAATCCCTTGATAGCAGGATGGAGTAAGTGCTCCCCTTGGCTTATAATTTACACCGTTTCTCCTGGCCTGAACAAAAATACCTGTTCAGTAATGCTGGGAAAGAATAAAGAATTTCACAGGTATGATGGCCGAATCACCCCTCGAAAAAGCTCAGGTGTGGTCATCCGCCCTCTTGTGATGTGACCAAAAGCTATAAAAGGAGAAAATCGTGCACCGTAACTTCAGCTTCCCTATCAAATTAACACAGAGGAAAATACCGGCACTAGGCCTCTAGTGTTGAAAATCAAATTCCGCTTTTTTATTATCAGCTTATTATTATTATTAGTTTCAAATGTTTGAGAAGTAAAAGTCGGTGAAAAACCAGTTAGGACACGAATGTGCAGTGTGCCTATAAAAATGGCCTGATGTCCCTTGAAGACGATCTACGGTTGTCGGAAAGCTCCGACGAGGAACTAACTCCTCCTCCGCAGTCAGCAACCAAATGGTTTCGGTGCACTTGGGCACCATGCGGTACCTTTCCTTGTCAGAAAGAAGTTTCTAGAAACGCCGACCTGCAGCTTCATTCTAAACGAGACCATTGACGTCAGAGAGCCTTCTGCCACCAATGTAATTACCGTTACACTGCAGCACGTTATAGTATAACGCACGCTTCAGCATCCAAACATCACGTGGCCATCGTTGTATTAGAACCCGGTGAAGGACACAAAAGAGTGGGCCTTTCTTGCTCCGAAATTACGGATAAAACACCGTTGCGAACACTTTCCACGGAATAACGACACATGGTGCGAGTGAAACATAACACGCGTACAATTGTCAGAACATTAAAATCTTCTGCACCATCTAAAAAGGTAATAGAAAAACTAAATCAGTTAGCCCCGCACCATTCAACAGCAGCTCCTACCACCGTTCATAAGAAGACCAATGATACTGTATCGGCTAATGGGCAGCTAGAAGGATTCATGACAACCACGACACCGCGCACCAACACTACGGTTAACAATCCAATGCTGCACAAATCTACCAAGCCGACCAGTCCGTATGCAGGAAAGAAGCGAAGCATAGAACATACTGTGGACATATTAAAAATACCACAGGTACTAGCTGGACAGTTAGTAATGGCAGCGAAACGTAGGATGAATGCACCGGTCACCGCATCCAATCCAGATTATGCATCAGGAATGAACAGCACCGTTGCACCGACCTTCACCATTCCTGGAGTCACCACATCATCTGCACCGGCACCACCAGCTAGCCCCGCACCAGCAACTGATGAAGATGTTATACCTAGCCGTGACATTTTGGTAACCTGTGTTCACCAAAAACAAAGTGTTCTGATCGACCGTGCGTCCTAAACTTGCTGGGATAATTTTATAAAAGCATTCTTATTCTTATTATTATTTTTTATAAAATCGAAACCCTGTCGCTAGGACGACTACGGGCATCCGGCATACCAATATACCATATAGCTCTGCCTCAAATATATTAATTCATGGCGCATAAGCCATCGAACACAAAAAGTACATGTGGTGTACTGATGTGACTCATCGTAAAGTAAAGGTACTTTGGCCATGCTGTTCCAGCAGAAAGCTGGAGCGGCCTGATACACTTTTTATGACTATTATTATCATGATATTTTTCATATTCCTTTTCTTCTTGTATTACAGGACGGATTTAACGGGTGGCGAGAGCCGCTCATGCGGATACTCGACAATGGGCCGCACTGCAATTATGTGTATATTAAAATCTATCGTATATGTTTTTAAAAAAAGTCAAAAGTATGCCTCTCTCCCAAAACACTTTCGCAGGTCTATGTGCCTACCTTTCATGAATACATGCCACACGAATCACTTTTTCTCCCATTGGCTATGCATCTAGCCGAGAAGTCTATAATTTTCGCCCAGCATATGCCCTGTGAGCAGCGATCCGCAATGCGGTACCGTTTGGCACAGGTGCCAAACTGGGAGGGGGTGGTGGTGGTGTCGCGCGGACCACCCTGTCGGGTACGTACCAGCCCCGTTCGGCTGGGTATGAAACAGCCTGGTAGGGGATAATCCACGCTCACCTCTCCACCGGCCACAAAAGGCCCACACATATATAAGCCATTCAGAAGGAGAACGGAATGACAGAGTCGGTGAGATTGCCCTATGCGCATGCAGGGCCATGAGAGGTAAACAAACATTGACGTCCTAGCCCTTGGAGACTGGCAGCGTATTTATATAGTTGCTCATATTATGGCGATTCCATAATATGGGAGAGATCTCCATGATTTTTTTATGTATTAATACGAGAATTGATTGGGGAATTTAAAACCCTGAACAGAAACAATATCGGTTCAGATGTGGTGGTGATATGTTTAAGTTAAAACGGACTATTGAGAGCTCCAACTAAATCACAAGCATCGCCAGAGCTCGTCCATGATCAAGTGAGAGCCAGCCACGATTGCTTTAGCTACCGCGCCTTATACACAGCACGTGCTCTGATTGGTTGAGCCCACTGGCGCAGCCTCTTACTGAGCATAAAGGGCACTCTCAAAGTCAGATTCAGTTTGAAGGGAGGCAGCTTCGGTTCGATTTTGAACAAGTTCCTTATCTGCCTACTGCGTAGAGATTGCATTCTGCAAGCTATACCAATGAAGCTTATTACAATCAGGTTCCCCTCTCAGAAAATCCGGGCTTCACACCGCACTCAGATTTTGGACGTTCCTGGTAGATTAACAGGGTCAAAAGTCTAAATTAAAAGCCGGTTCCTTATTCTCACCAACATCACCAGCGGTACCTTCATTGCGGTGTAAGACTTTTTGAGTATTACTAGCCGAATTAGTATGTAAGAATGGTGGTGTTTGTAATGTCTCGCCAGAATTGCCCTACCACGACAGAAACGGCGGTAACAACCAATGGACACATCCAACGTCACTGAATTTATGTGTTGACCATAATCCAGACAAAAACATGGCTTTACATGCTGCAAGAGCTAAGCGGCGTGCATTGTCTTGTGCCGAGAAACCTATCGAATACAATATGTACTTACCTTCTCTACACAATGGAGCATCCATCACTCTTAAGGCACAACCAGCATAACGGTGAAACGGTGAACTTCTCATTATGTGCTATGTATCACAATCTCTTGGCCACCAGCAACGGCTTTATTCTTCACTGTCCTTGAGTATGAAACATACTAGTCAGCATCCTGCAGTAATTCTCCAGGTGGCAGCTACACCGTGCATCAACTCACACTGCAAGAAGACAGTGTAAAGACTACATTTGACGTTTAAATTGCACTGGTGACTAATAGGTACACCAAATATGGACACATCATAGTTATGTTATACTGTTATTAAATAAATAAAGTACCACATTGTATGGTACCGTAAGGTCAGATGCGACCTCCGCTTTAATATGATGGTGTACATAATATTATGCATTGCAAACAGTGCCAGCACTTAACCATAATAGGCCATATCCTTCAATGAATGTATAAATGTAATTCGGCATTCTGCCCGTAATGTTAGTTAGCAGTAAAAACTACACAAATATATGGACTGCAGCACACGTAGGTTACACTATACATCATCAACAAATGCATCATCATGTTTTCTCCTCATGGC
The DNA here is from genome assembly GCA_034401795.1 of Chaetoderma sp. LZ-2023a. Taxonomy (NCBI): domain Eukaryota; kingdom Metazoa; phylum Mollusca; class Caudofoveata; order Chaetodermatida; family Chaetodermatidae; genus Chaetoderma; species Chaetoderma sp. LZ-2023a. Next base: position 208,061,757 of record CM067369.1, on the reverse strand, counting down.
ACCAATTTTACAATAAGGTCACTGCTCATTCTGTCCCCGGAGAACATGACATGCACCCACTAAACCTAGAACTATGATAGCGCGATAGGATATTGGACCTAATATTGGACCTAACCTATCACAAAGAAATTCAATACAGTTCAGCCAGAAATATACAAGACTATTTGTCAGGCGGCTACCAACACTGTTCCTAACACCAACAGATGAAGAGGAAATCTATAAAATCTTGATGCGAATTAACCTGACTAAAAGTGCAGGTATTGACAACTTTAAATGGAAAATCTTTAAACACTGTATAACAGAAATACTCACCCTACTAAATCACATCTGCAATCTCTCACTATCACAAGGTGTATTCCCATCACGACTAAAATTAGCATGAGTAACACCTATTTATAAAGCCAAAGATCCATCTGACTTTACTAACTACAGACCAGTCTCAGTGCTTCCACTTTTTTTCGATACTTCTGGAAAGAGTATATTACAACAGAATTGTTAATTATTTAAATATATATTCAATTATCTACAAATCTCAGTATGGTTTCAGAGAAAAACACTCTACTATGCTTGCCATTGTGGATATGATAGCAAAGAGATCTGTGTCCTTGGAAAATAAAGAACATATGCTCGGTGTGTTCCTGGATCCTTCTAAAGCATTCGACACTATTGACAATGAAATATTATTGAAAAAATTATCACATTATGGTATAAGAGGTATCGCTTTGGATTGGATTCAAAATTATTTGACTGACAGGATTCAATGTGTTCAATTTAATGGTGCTATTTCAAGAAACATAAAATTAGTCTGCAGTTTACCTCACGGTTCAATCTTTGGATCCCTGCTGTTCTTACTGTATATGAATGATCTACCCAATGCCACTAACCAACTTTCATTAATACTATTTGCAGATGATACCAATGTCTTTGATAGACATATAAGGGTATAGATATTCTATACAAAAATGTGAATAATGAAATGGAAAAAATTACAAATTGGTTCACAGTTAATAAAGTATCGCTAAATGTTAACAAAACTAACCTTATACTATTCACAAGATCTATCCAACCAGAAGAAGCTGCTCTGTCAACACTTTACATAGACAATCAAGAAATAGAGGAGGCTGAGTATGTTAAATTCCTAGGGGTCTATTTGGACAAACATGCAATCTGGGAGAAGCACATAGAGATAATCACATCCACAGTAGCAAGGAATATTGGTGTCATGCGCAGACTCAGGTCATTTCTTTCATCTCATATCTTAAAAACTCTGTATAACACATTGATACTTCCACACATAACCTACCACAATGCTATCTGGAGCAATACATATCAAACTAAACTAAAAAAACTAAAATCACTACAAAAGCAATCCATCAAACTATGTTCGCAAAAAGCAGGTGGCAAGATACCTTCAAAAGAAAGAAAATCCTAAAACTCGAAGACATTCGAAGGGTTCAATTATATGTAGTTCTAAAGAACACAATGGCAACCTACCCTCATCTCTATCCAAACTTGTTTCAATAAATGCAGACATACATACGCACAACACAAGAACAAGTTCCAACCTACACGCCACATACCACCGAACAGAGGCAGCTACACGAACACCAACCTACCAAGCGATACAATTATGAAATAATACGGATACAGACATACGCACACAAATTATCACGTTAAAATCATCCAAAAAAACTCATCAAAAACATAATTATTGACAACTACTAGAAACCACACCACTAACCACGACCACCATGGCCATTGCACATCTCTGGGACGACATGGCAAGCTTCCAATGGGAGCTGGGTTGTCCTGTTGGGAATTCTGGGCATAGTGATGGAAGACATTGCCTCCAAAAGTAGCGGTGCCTCCAAATCCGATTGTGCTTGGAGTGTTCAGTGGAACACTTCTCTCTAATTAACATGTTAATTTACTGTCTTGATCTGAAGGCACGCCCACTTTTTTTAGCATTATTAATTCTATTGTGAGCTATGCTGTAGTCTAACTATTCATGGCGCCTGTTCACCGGAACAAAAAATCAAATGTAAAACTGTATAGGAATAATAATAATAATAATAATAATAATAATAATAATAATAATAGCATGGTAACATATAATAGATGAGCTCCACCTCCCCCCCCCACTCCCACGCATCCCTCTCCCACCCTCCATCCCTTTATGTTCATGAATGTAATTTCCCTGTTTGACTGTTGTATCCTACATGTATATACCTACTGTTCATATAGTATCACGTAATACATGTATGTTTATGCTACATCATATTATATATGTCATAATATATTTTGCAATTAATGTTTATATGTTAGGAGTCCACCACTTCATAGGCTTGCCTTTGGTGGACGGCCCGTTGTAATCTCTGATAATGATGACTAAATATGAAAATAAATAATCTTGAATCTTGAATCTCGAGTCTCGATATGGTTTTTGGCTAGCCAAGGGGGATTGCTCTACAAAACGGAGAATTGTTATTAAAAACTCTTCTTCATGGTCAATAAGACCATTGTATAAGCGGTACTACTGATTTTCATAGTTGGCCATTCATCTTAAGGCCTCTTAAATTGAAGTAATGATGTAACTGCCTTTAACTACGCTTCTCTGGCCGTCTGGCCGAAATAATTGTTTGAAATCCCACCGTCAGAATTGTTAGGACTGAATCAAGAAACTACAGCAGATTTCTTGCTGGCCAGAATCAATGTGTCGATCACACAAATCTCCCGTGTATCTTCAGATACCTATTAAGTAAGCCTTTTTATGCCAAAGTAGGAACTACTTCGAAAATATAAATAATGCAATCTATTGCCATACCATCAGTGTTCTTTGGGCAATTTTCTCCAAACCTAAAGCAGCTAAATGGTAACACCAGGGTACGGATCTCATACGGTCCGTACTCGAAACATCAGGTGACGGATAAAGACACGGATCACCATCTAACTCCTAACGGTGACTGGGTGAAGCCTTAGAGCTCACAACGCCTTATGGGAAAGCCACCATAGATGGAAATACGTTTCTCTATCCCCACCGTAAGTAAGCTAAAGACTGCTTTCTAAACATGCTTCCATTAACGTGACTTGTCCATGTGTTGTTATTTGTGGTTGTGATGCGGTATGTGGAGGGATCTCTCTGCGACTCTGAAGCTACCACCAGACAACATGTTGCACACTGTCAGTCTGAGGAGAGATGCTCCGTGGGGTATCGGCAATGGTACCGAGCATCCTCGCCAGAAGACGTATTCGCTATAGTGGAGTGGCTTAGGAGAATGATCGTGACCTGCTGGAACAAAGCACCAAATTTGGCACAGATGTATTTGAAGGAAATACGAGACTTTTTGGCGGGGGCTGCCAAATTTTAAAGGTCAAGGTCACGCAGAGGTCAAGGTCAAATTATGTGGGGGGTTTCACATTTTCCCAATGGAATGACCGTGACACACTGTAATAAAGCACCACATTTGGCACAGATGTACTAGAGGACAATGCAAACATTTTAGAGTGGGCTGCCAAAGTCTTACCATCAAGGTCACACAGAGCTCGCGGTCAAATGTCAAATTATGCGTTTTTTCCATATTTTCTCAATGGAATGACCGTGACACTCTATAAGAAAGCACCAAATTTGGCACAGATGTATTAGAGGACAATACAAGCAATTTTAGAGTGGGCCGCCGAAGTCTAAATGTCAAGGACATGCAGATGTCAAGGTCAAAGGTGAAATTATGTGGGATTTTTTATATTTCTTCCTAGGGAATTTAAAAACGCCGACCCAGGTATTTACATAGTTACCTATGCATACCTGCCAGTCTGCAAACTTCCGTCAAACCTCCTATGTGTGAGTGAGTGAGTGAGTGAGTGAGTGAGTGAGTGAGTGAGTGAGTGAGTGAGTGAGTGAGTGAGTGAGTGAGTGAGTGAGTGAGTGAGTGAGTGAGTGAGTGAGTGAGTGAGTGAGTGAGTGAGTGAGTGAGTGGGTGGGTGAGTGAGTGAGTGAGTGGGTGAGTGGGTGAGTGAGTGAGTGAGTGAGTGTGGGAGTGAGTGAGTGAGTGAGTGAGTGAGGGGTGGGTGGGTGGGTGGTTGGGTGGGTGGGTGGGTGGGTGGGTGGGTGGGTGTGTTTGTGAGTGAGTGAGTGAGTGAGTGAGTGTGTTATGCTTTTTTGTTTATTCCGAACGGGTGAATCGTTTTGAGTTCTTTGATCCAGTAGTGTTCTCTGTTTAATCTTAGTTTTTTGTTATCTGTACAAATTCTTTCAATTGGTCTTATCGTGATGTCTTTCATAGAATGTCTTGGTTGGTTGAAATGCCATGAGATTCTCGTGTCTGTTTGGTGTCGGATTGCATGGATATGTTGTGTGAGTCGTTTGCTGAGTGTTTGACTTGTTTCTCCTATGTATTGAGAGCTGCATTGTTTGCATTCTATGAGGTAAATAATGTTGGTGGTATTGCAGCTCATTTGTGTGTTGATTTTGTAGTCTTTACCAGTGACGTAACTAGTGAATTTGTCAGCAGTGCTCATGTATTGTTTGCATGTGATGCAATTGCTGTTGTTGCATTGTTGGAGTGTCCCTACTATGTCGTGAGTGTCATCTGGTGTCGGTACGATCTTATTGTTAGCATCTGGATTTTTTATTTTAATTAGGCTAGAGTGGACTAGGTGGTCCCTAATGCTTTTATTTTTCTTGAATGCTACTACTAAGTAGTTGGGAAAAATTGGTGCTAAGATTGGTGAAGACAAGATGTACTTTTCCCAGTAGGTCCGAATGGATTTGCCTATGTGTTCTAATGATGGGTGGTATTGTAGTATGCAAGCTGGCCTAGGCTGTTTTTGTGTGGGTTGTTTGTAAAGAAGGTCTTTTCTCTGTGTGTTCTCGGTTTTTTCTATGATGGCTTTAATTTCTGTCTCTTTGTATCCCCGGTGGATGAATGCATCTGTGAGTTCCTGTGTGCATTGTTTTAATCTAGTGGGATCTGTGATGATGCGTTTGTATCTTAATGCTTGGCTGTAGATTATGGAATGTTTTGTGTTTTTAGGGTGGCTTGATTGTTTGTGAAGATACTGTTGTTTGTCTGTAGGTTTTCTGTATAGGTCCAATTTAAGCTTGTTATCTTCTTTGTATACCATTGTGTCCAAAAATGGGATTTTTTCTGTTGAATATTCCAAGTCAAATTTTATTGTGGGATGCTCTTTATTCATGTGTGCGTGAAGTTCAAGTAGTTCGTTCTCACTGGTGTTCCAAATGAAAAATATGTCATCTATGTATCTAACTAAGTGAGATGGAGTGCTGCCCATCCATGTTGATAACATTCTGCTTACTATGGTGTACACGTAAGTGTTAGCATATTTGACAGCAAACTTGGCTCCCATGGCTGTTCCATGCTGTCAAATATGCTAACATTTACGTGTACACCATAGTAAGCAGAATGTTATCAACATGGATGGGCAGCTAGAACTATGTTGTAGCTGTCCGGGAGGGAAGGGTTTTGGATGCACACTGGAGGTGGAACTGTGATCGGTGGTCTAGATATTCCAGGATTAGGCTGTGTAGGGAGCTGGAACAAGCTAATACTAGTTCCATGAAAGGTCCCTTCAGCTGTTTGTGATGTGGGATTGTGGTCTAAATTATCAAGGGCTCCTGTTATATACACACCCTCGCGGATTTGTGCAGGACATACTAAGTCTTCCTCATTAAACCGTTTACAAACTGTGTTTGTGAGCCAGCCGTCCAGTTCAAATACACACTCATAACTCACACTGACACCAAGTTCATGAAGTTGATTCACAATTTTTTTACTTCGGGTTTGCATGTGTACATTCAGACCTATATATAATGGCAATTGGGGCGCTTTATCCTTGCGATGACGTGGCCTTTCTGCTCCCTTAGCCTTATGCTTAGAGTTGAACCTGATTAGTGGGCTTATAGTCAGGCATGCATGCAAGTTGCCAGCATTCTGCTCTGTGATATTTGACACATACAGCAGCATCGAAACCAGGACTTTGAGGGAATTCGGCACTAAACTGTCTTGACAATCTGTATTAAAACTACCTGAGAATTTGAGAAATTCTGTCTCGCACATTTTCTCCCGTACGATTTTAGCTACATGTGCCATTGACAAGGCATCTTTATCGAAATTACGCATCTCAAGTGTTCTTTCAGCAGCACTTGGAGACCTTCGTTACAGACTAGAAGTGTGTTCTTGTCATCTGTTTGTTCCTGGCAGTCATTGGGATAGTGCAACATAAGCCTGTTCTTTAACCAGATCTTGTTTATTGATTTTTGAAGCCCTAATGATGTAAGCCGATTTTCATACATTTTATGCAAGTCTGCTAATCTGAATATGAAAACACCGTCTTCCAAACTGGTTTCAATGAATGATACAAGTTCAGCAAATACCCTCGACTCGGTCATTTTCTGCTCAGTAAGCGTTAATGGGACTGATTGGACTCTTTGTATACTTCTGTAGCGATTTCTAAACATATTCATACAATGCTTGTGATATTTTGCGTCAATGGCAACCAAATCACCAGCTGCAAGTGTGGCTAACAGATCTGTGTCCGTTTCCTGTTCTCTAAGCGAGGTGTCCAGTTCTAATGTACTACACATATGAAGTACGCCTTCTGTTTGCTTACAGAAGATACACCTATCTGAGTGTTTAGACTCATCAGAGAGGGTTGTGCGTTTTGATTTTCTTTGTACGATATCATCCCCACCTGTTAAATATTTCTCTTTTTGTCATGTTTTTCTTGAGCTCGCTGCAGTTTTGAACTAGTAAATTTAAGCTGACAATTAAGGTGCCACTTTGCCTTGTTGGCATGGAGGTCATTTGCATTAACGCTTTCAGGAAAACATACATCAACAGGCATTAAATGTAACTTTCTGAAACCTACGTTTTTTTATAAAGTCCTTATATGATTGTAGACCTTTACCGTCTTGTCTGGATGCAGGACATTTTAATATGTTATCGTCCGTTCCACATATTATACAATTTGTCCAGTCCATTCTGTCGGGAAGGTCTAATATATATGGTTCACACAGTCTATTGTATTACAAGCGCAGAATTTAGTCACCAGCATCTAACAGCCGAAAATTCCCATCAATTTATGTGACTGTATAAGACATGATAGCAGACGACAATGAGAGAATTGTAATCTAATCGATAACGCGTTTTCATTTAAAATTGAATAACAGTTTAAAAAATTATATATATATATATAGCTATGCATATCAATAAACACATTTTAAAATTTTATATTGTCCCAATGTACATCTGTACCGAGTATTAATGGTATCTTACAGCATATTGCGACCATTCCATGAAAAAATATGTAACCTCCACACAGTTTGATATTTGACCTTGACTGTATTGTAACCTTGACTTTCAATATTTGGCAACTACCTCTAATTTTTTTTAATATTATACTAAAATACTATACTATGCCAAAATGATGCCTTATTACCTCATCTCACAGCCATTCCCTGGTAAAAGATCGAAAAATTCCACATAATTTTATGTTTGACCTTGACCCCCAGCATGGCTCTGACCTTTAAAAATTGGCATCTCTCTCTAAGAGTGTTTCTTATTATCCTACAGTACTTTTGTGCCATGATTGGTGCTTTGTTACATAATATCATACTCATTCCATGGGAAAATATGACAACTCATAATTTGACGTTTGACCTTGAGCTCAGCATGACCTTAACCTTTAAAATTTGGCAGCCCCGTCTAAAAAGTTCCATATTAACCTAAACTACATCTGTGCCAAAGTTGGTGCTTTTGTTCCAGCAGGTCACGATATCACTTAAATTTGGACTTAAGCCACTCCACTATTAAAGACTATTGGTGCTACGTCATTTGCGGATTACAAATATGTGTTTGGACTCAAAACTCAAATGATAGTTTAGGCCCTCAAGGATTGGAACGGTACCAACTAAAACAGATCTTTAACTCACACAACATGACGGCACTGAATTCCATAAGAATCAGCCACCCCATCTTTACGTACACACCATGCACACCAACATTAAAATAACTACATTAGGATAAAAACACATAATAATCTTTTCCAACTTTTATAAGAAAGGAGGGCCGCCATTTTTACTGCTCTCCTCCACCGCTTCAGCGTTGAAGGCATTTTTCTTTTGACGGAGTGCATAGACGGTAAGATGGTGGGTACACTCTCCAACCATTATATACCACTCCCTATTGTGGGATCACTAGCACCCATACGACGAGATTGCTCGCCAATAGCGAAGTGCCATTCATCGATGGTTCACAGGCAGGTGATCAGTATATAATGTCATCTGACATCCACAATGAGATTCATTCACCATTGTCTGATGACGAACAACATAATAACCATCCCCGAAGGGGATTAATAATACCTCAAACCCTGTGCGCCCACACATGACATCATCGAACAATAGCAAAACGCACAGGCAAACATTGGCAAATGCCATCACCAACAGCACCACGTGGGAACTCACCACAGCGGTACCACCATTGAAATACGGAGCCTGAATTATGAGTCATTAACCAGCTACCGGCCTATACTCATTACACAAATTAGTTACGTCGCTCTCCAAGTATCCCTCAATATAGGGAACGTCTGACTGTGCATCCCACTGGTCCTACTAGTCAAACGGAGCAGGTACCATTAAGAAATCCTAGACCAATGGGTCACCCTGCAGAAAATACCGCACTACCTTGTTATGATGAACGGTGTCATTTGCAGAGAGATACAATATTAGAACTCCCAGTATCTTTGCCTATATGGTACCGCTCAGAATTACCACCAAGAAAACAGCAGTATCAACCACATAACTATGATTCACGCCCCTCTTTACCTTTGACTCCAATCATGCCTGAACCGCCACCAGGGTGTGCGTCTAGCACCCTCTATCATGGCATCGGCCGAGTTATACTTCCGCCTGAATTTAGTGGGGAAGGTGACTGGGCCAACTACAAGTGCCAATTCGAGATTATGAGCAGGACGAACTGATGGTCAGACCATCAAATGCGAGAATACTTAGCCGCAGAGTTATCAGGAAGAACGTTGCAGGTATTAGCTGAAATGGGGTCAGAAATTAACACCAACTTATAGTGAATTACAAAACGCATTGTCAGAATGGTTTGGTGATACGGCCCTTGGAGAGACTAGCCGTTTACAGTTAAATAACTTATGAAGGCATGCAAATGAAACTCTCCCTGAACTGGCAAGCTATATTAGGCGATTACTCTCACGGGCTTATCCCAGTACCAACCTGGAGAGAGTTACTCCTTTACAATTGGGTACTTTTATTGACGCCCTAAGTTGCAACCCGTCTCTGAGAAACCTTTTCTGTTAGAACACAGGAACCTACAAACACTAACAGCCACGGCCGTTCGAGTAGAAAACTTCATAGAACAGGTAAAGAACGCCAGATATCAATTACACCCTGTTAATGATCAGTACTATTAATACTGCGGGCGCCACACCTGTTTCAAGTACCGTAACTGAAGTAGACACAGTACAAAATATACGGCCTCAAAACAATATTGCACCAAGAGGCAGAGGGCATAGCCAGTCCCACCGTGGGTGCCACAATAACACTCTAGGTGGAGGTAACCAGCATAACAATTTCAATAGGTACAATACCAATGAACGGTTAGCGAAAATCACTAAACAGATTGCCTCTCTAACCAATCTTTTGACTACATTAATCACAATGGTAGCCCAGAATACAAATAGGCCTTCTATAAACCGTCCTACACCGACCACCACACCGCCAAACCACCAAAGGATAGTCAGGAAGCTAGGACAGAGAAACTTTCTCCGGTACCGGATAAAGTAATATACAAATGTGCCTGTCTATTTGGCGGTATGCCTACAAATGCTACAGTAGACACAGGCGCCTCTATCATGGTTTTAATGAGGAATTATACTCTTCTATCCCCATTCATAGGAAACCCCAACTTAAACCGACCAAACTTCAGCTACAAACTGCCAGCGGAACTGATATCCCACCAGCAGGAATTATAAACGTAGTATTACAAATAGAAGAATTGAAATATATTCAGCAAGTGGTAGTTGCATCTATCCACAATGATGCATTACTAGGCTCCGACTTTGCCAGTGCCAGTGAGGCAGTAATACACTGCAAACAGCAGGAATTAGAAATACATGGCCGCCGTATACCCCTAGTGCCAGAATCAGCATTATACCATACCCATGCTTTAATATTGCCCTCCTCAGCCAGCGTTAAACCAGGCCACGAAGAAATCGTGTGGGCCACCGCACCGCAGTTAAGGAAAGATAGTCATACCGCTTTAATGGAACCTGACCCTGAATATATGTTGGCCTCTAAATGTGTTAGTGCATGGATGCTAGTCACCACCACGAGTAAGTATACATTACTGTGCGTTTAACGGCACAGCTAATCCATTTACCCTAGTCCAAGGGGTATGATGTGGCCGTTTGGCAGACATAGATTCGGTTGAAACACTTTACACTGCACCCTCAACCACTACAACCGTTCACACGGACATACCTTAACATTTACATGCCCTGTATTTACGTGCCACAGTTGGATTAACCTGTGCTCAGAAAAGCGACATACACCATTTATTGTATAAATACAAAGATATTTTTCGGCAAGTGACATGAACTTAGGAAAATTGCACATGGTCCGCTACTCCATTGCTACCGGTAACAGCCGGTATGCCGTCTCCCTATTCATAAAGAAGAAATTCACCAGCAAGTAAACAATATGTTAAGAACAGGAATTATAGAGCCTTCTGCATCTCCATGCACCCTGGATAGGCATTCATGGGCTATTCCCATTGTCCTAGCAGGCAAGGAAGACGGGTCACTACAGTTTTGGATTGTCTACCGCCGCTTGAATGATTTAAGCGTTAAGAATGTCTATCCTCTCCCAAGGATCAGGCATTGGACTCGTTGAGCAGAGTCAAATGGCCACTCAGCCCACCAAAACACGAGCATTAGCCGAATGGAAGACTCCTACCTCAGTGACTAACATGCAGAGCTTCCTAGAGCTCTGCCAGTATTATAGATGATACATTCGCCATTATTCCAGATCACTGAAAAAGATCGACCATTTGAATGGATGACAGAGTGTGAGGTCTCCTTTAAGGCATTAAAGGAACATTTGGCGTCCACTCCCATACTATCTCATCCAAACCCTAACCTTGATTTGATCCTAGATACTGAGGCGTCTGCTTATGCTATCACCGCCATTCTATCTCAGATCTCAGAGGATGGGACAGAACAAGTGCTAGGGTGTGGTTCTCATCCGTTAAATAAAAATGAAAAATGGTACACTACCACTAAGAGGGAGCTATTGGCAGTGGTACATTTTGTCAAACACTATAAACATTTTCTGTAAGGACGCCGTTTTACATTACGTACGGATCATACCTTGCTGCAGTGACTCAGGAATCTGAAGAATCCTGAAGGATATCTGGTGAGATTGCAGGAATCCCTGCAGGCATACAACTTCAATGTGGTTCATACACCCGGTAAATTGCATGGAAATGCTGATGCCTTGAGTAAGATAGGACTCGAGGATGAACCAGAAGTGGCCAGAATAATAACACAAGACACATCACCAGTCCCTGCAAAGTGCAACTCGTTCAACAACCACCCGATGAAGATCAGGCAAGCACAGCTGTCATCAGGAAGACTTACAAGATCAAGTTTTGTGAACAAGACAAACGCACTTCAAAGGAAACACCAAGAAATGTTGCCAGCACAAATAGAAGACCCAAACCACACCCTTGATCCTCCACCCTGGCAAAACAAACTAGAGAGCATAGCTATTCGCACCACAGTACCTCATCTCACAACCAAAGATGAACACAGTGATGTGAGCAAGAAGGCCCTGACCCTAGCCATGCTGGAAGAAATGTACCCTCAGGAGACATGGATAAGGATCTACACAGATGGATCAGCCAAAGATGCAATTAGGAGCGGAGGTGCCCGACTGCACATACAGTATCCAAACGGACAACATGAGTCAGCTGCAATACCGACAGGCAAACACTGCACAAACTACAGAGCTGAAGTCGAAGCACTAGTCCATGCAGCTAATACCATCAGCAGAACAGCTGACCCTATTGCACAGATTGTCTTTTTATCTGATGCCCGCTCCGTCCTTGAGGCTATCACCAAAGGTAAGCTGCCACAACTTGAAGAAGCACTACAAACCATCAAATGCTTTCGGATAGCATTGCAGTGGATCCCCTCACACTGTGGAGTCCAAGGCAATGAGGAAGCAGACAAGATGGCAAAGGTGGGTGCAGAAGAGAATCAGACAGAAAACATGGTTACGCATGCAGAGATGAAGACTATCATCAAGTCACTCTATAGAACACCTCAATCAGAAGATGCCTACCATCATCTCTCGAGGCCAGAGCAAGTGACCATTTTTCGTCTCAGAACTGAACATAACAGACTAAACCAAAACATGTACAGGCGGTTCCACCTTACGACAGACAGAAGTAGAACAGACCACAGAGCACATACTTCAATGTTGCAGTATGTATCAGCTGCTAAGAGAAGAGATCTGGCCTTTGTCAACCTCTTTTCTTGAAAAACTGTATGGGCCTGTGGAAGAACTGCAGAAAACCACGGATTTCATCTTGAGAACGGCTCTCCAAGTGTGATACCAGCGATCGAAAAGAAGAAGAAGAAGACCAGTCCCTGCATTCCCTGAGCTGTAATGCTCAGACTGGGATGTGGTTAAACTCGCTAAACAGCAAACTACATACACACAGACACCAGGTGTGTATACATGGGTCCAGGAGAGGGGGCGCCCTTCCAAGGAATCCATTTGTCCCTTATCCACTAAGGCAAAATATTACTATCAGAGGTATGAAGTATGCCAAATGCATAACGGTATTTTATACCTCAATGATTGAATAGTAATACGTGAGCGATTTCAAGTCATGGTACTAGAACAGCTCCATGACAATGCTGCTCACCCGGCCGTAGAAAGGGCTGTGGAATGGATTAAGCACAGATTCCACTGGATAAGCATACGGAACAGTGTGAAGGCATGGGTGGCAAAATGTGTGCCATGCCAGCACCGTGTTGTTGGCCAACACCACTTTGCACCATTGCAAAAAAGGATTGGCGGTGCACCGTGGGAGCGAGTAGCTATGCTGTACTTGGACCCCTGAATACAACGGATGAAGGAAATAAATACATCCTTGTATTACAGGATTACTTCACGAAGTGGGTAGAAGCTTTTTCATTACCAGACCAAGAGACAGCCACAATAGCGAAAGTTATTGGCAAGCAATGTGTTCTGCCGTTTTGCTATGTGGCACGAATTACATCCTGACCAAGGTAGTAAATTTGAGAGCCGGTCAATCTCTGAGCTCTACAAATTGTTTCACATAGTCAAGACCTGCACCACACCATACCATCCACGTCGAAATGGCATTGTGGAAAGATTAAAAAAACCTCTAGTGTTAATGCTGACTAAAGAAACACACCTAGATTGTCGAGATTGGGATTTACGGCTCCCATACGTGTTGATAGCCTACCGCACTTCTATGCATTCTAGCATGGGTTATACCCCTGCTAGGTCAATGCTAGGTCCTGAGTTGGTTTTACCCCTGGATCTAGCCATGCCTACGATCCCAGGGAGAATAAACTCACCTTCTCTGTACATGGAACCCATGCGGCAACGGATAGAACAAGCCCATGAGCTAGTAAGAGAAACACTTTACACTGTACACTTGTGTCAGAAAAGCTGGCATGACAGTTGTGTACATGGAAATCCATATGAGGTAGGAAAAATGGTATGGGTTAGCGATACATGACATTCACCAAGTGTTCCAAGTAAACTTAGTTACCAGTAGAAAGGTCCATATGTGGTAGTAGGTAAGAAGGCGGACGTAACCTACCAAATCCGTGCCTCAGATGGCTTGACCTCAGTCATCCACTTCGATCAGTTAACACCTTGTGTTGGTGATGACTCGGTGCCAGAGCTCCGACTGAGTAAAACACACGACACTGGTACCCAGGCAAACCTCTGCACTGAGATGGTGCTTCAACCGTTAGCAAAACGCACCATGGTGCCCCTTCGCCTCTTGCCCCACCAAGTAAGGTGCAGGCCGAACAAGGAACTAACGCAGGGGACGATGACGAGATACGACCTCGCCCTCTCCCTCCTTTGCACGTGACCACCAGGTCTGCTAAACCGTATCTGAAGACATCTTCGTTTGTATTGTCCAAGGGGAAGGATGGAAAAGGTTGTTCCCAATTCCTCTTCCTGCTCCCATCCACTTCATTTTATTACACCTGTTGTAGAGTTGCCACAAGTGGAGAATGAAGCGATCCCAACATGGGACGACTTCTGCAAGGTGGAACATATAATAAATAGCATGAGAGTGAATAGGGTTGATGAAACCTTGGCCTAGTTCTAGACAACCGGAAAACTGTACAACTCGGTGCAGCTCCAGACCAAACCCACACAATACGAGACCAATCCTTCCCTGCACAGCATCCATCATGTCAAACATGGATCCATTCCCTCACCCAGCAGCCACTATTAGGCTGGTTTCACCGCATCCATTCCACCAAACACCCAACATCCCGATGACAGTGCCACAGCCCCCATGTGCGGCACCCGTCCCCATTGCTGAGCACCATCCAAACCAACCTGTACCCCAAGGAGTTACACCGAGTTCGGACATTACCGTTCCCACTTTCCTCCCACTCCCCCGTGATCCCAGGACCATTATGCCTAAAAAATGAGAAATTCTGCTGTTACAGGAAGAATGGCCCTCCGGCGCATTAGTTGTTAAAACAACTAACCGTATTCATGAGGGCAGCCTGATCTGCAGATTCTCGCCTCGTTTATTCCCAGGGCGCAAGAAAAGAAATGACTAAGCGCCAGACCATTGTGTAATGGGAGATTACCCCTCCTTCCCTGTACCGTTTCCATTTTCCCTTTTTCCCTTCCCAAATCGCTGTGATCAATCAGGACAAACACTAAGCATATAACGCCTAATTCACCGTCACCACTCACCACTGGGCTAGGAAACTAAAAAGATATATGTAAAGCGCAAGTAGCATCACACACCCACAGTATTTAGCACATACGGTGAGAACAGGCAACATACATACAGCATATGATACATCTTGTTATGCACCAGCATTCACTCAGCAACCAAATGACTATCCATCTCAAACATAAACGGGTAGTACACAGAGCACCCCTCATCCTACACCGCAAACATATGGTGAGGTTACCGCATCCGATTGACATGACCAGCACAGAAAACTGATCATAGCCCATAGCACAACACGAGCAACATAAACGCTCATACAAACTTCCCCCGCACCAAACACCAGGATTTACAAAAACCACACCAACAGATACCGACCTGGAACATCCCTCCATAGGGAGCGACATATAAATCAAATAACGGTAAACAGCCTCACATATACGTAATCTCAGAACACTTTGATAAGATGGCAGGATCCACCGTAGTCTGCCGTCAGTACTAGTAGGAATTATTACCGAAAGGAAATTCGATAATGGATTGATCCAAGTACGCCAGCTATCCAAATAGTCATCCCTGCCCTACTTATCTCCGTCCCACCTTCTATAAGCCTCTGCTATGACGGAGTGAAAAACTAAAGTCCGTCAAAGTTGTCACCGATAACACCGCAACAATGCACCCCTGTTGCAATTAAAGTAATATTGCACTACTGCACCAGGCCCATAGAAAATAACCAGCCAGTCATACAAAAAACACCCATCACCAAGTCAGGAAATACGTACACTCAGGATGGTTGAATCACGTAATCTCCAAACAACGGTAAAAAATATTGCGATATTGTGACTGTGACATGTTTAATGTGAGCTGTATTGTACCGCTTGTATTCATGCACAGGCGTGATAGGATAAGTCCCTTCTACGGGAGATGGAGGCTTGACCATCCACATACCATCTAAAAAACAACCATGCTTAACACGGTCAGTGACTTGACACTTGTAAGACATGAGCTTGTTAAAGACAAAAAAATAGGACAAGACGGTACAATCAGCTGGGCTGTTCTACTTTTGATTAAGAGCTAAATAGGTTATACCGCAATTATTATGCATGAAAATAGCTGGCTGAATAACGCAGCATCAAAAATGTAAACAATCAAAATACTGAGCGAATTATAAAATATTCTCATACACGTATACCCCGCATCCCAGTTCTGGCAAGCGTGGTTTAAAATAAAATGTTTTGTACATAGCACCAAAAGGTACTAACGCATAAGATGCCGGCGTGAAAACAGACACTTTTCTTATCGGACAATGCGCTATAAACGGTCCACACTATAGAGAAATCCAAAGTTTCGGTCTGACTAGCTTGGTAGATCTCCCAAAAATACCATGTGACAAACACTTACTGTTTTGCTACTGTGTGCCTTAGTCGCTAGACGTAAAGATACAGCCAACTCTCCTGCTGCCCTACAACACCAGCAGCGGAGAGGGTAAGAAGCAATAAGTCGGAGCCAATGGGCTGCTGACATAACCTCGCTCTCACCCAACCGCACAGGCCGCCCAGCCTATGAAAGAATGATAGAATTAGGTATGTTTATAAGCATCCAGACAGAAAACCGCCCCACTGTAATTAAAGAGTATGCATGCACGTGAGTAATGTAGTTCACCGTTAGTATTGCCTGAAAACTTGTTATTCCTTGATAGCTGGATGGAGTAAGTGCTCTCCATGGCTTACAATATACACCGTCTCTCCTGGCTTGAAGAAAAATACCTGTTCAGTAATGCTGGGAAAGAATAAAGAATTTCACACTATGATGGCCGAATCAACCCGCGAAAAAGCGCAGGTGTGGTCATTCGCCCTACTGTGATGTCACCAAAAGCTATAAAAGGAGGAAATCGTGCACCGTAACTTCATCTTCCCTATCAAATCAGCACAGGGGAAGATCACCAGCATTAGGCCTCTTTAGTGTTGAAAACCGAATTCCGCATTTTATATTATCAGCTTTTTATTATTAGTTTAAAATGTTTGAGGATTAAAAGTCGGTGAAAACCCAATTAGGATACGAATATGCGGTGTGGCTATAAAAATGGCCTGATGTCCCTTGAAGACGATCTACGGTTGTCGGAAAGCTCCGACGAAGAACTAACTCCTCCTCCGCAGTCAGAAACCAAATGGTTTCGGTGCACTTAGGCACCGTGCGGTACCGTTCCTTGTCAGAAAGACGTTTCTAGAAACGCCGACCTGCAGCTTCATTCTAAACGAGACAATTTACGTCAGAGAGCCTTCTGCCACCAATGTAATTACCTTTACACTGCAGCACGTTATAGTATAACGCACGCTTCAGCATCCAAACATCATGTGACCATCGTTGTAGTAGAGTGTGGACCCTTCTTGCTCCTAAATTATGATAAAAACACCGTTGCGAACACTTTCCACGGAAAACAATACATGGCGCGAGAAGAATAAAATCTTCTGCACCATCTAAAAAGGTGCTAGAAAAACAAAATCAGTTAGCCCCACACCATTCAACAGCAGCTCCTACAACCATTCGTAAGAAGACCAATGATACTGTATCGACTACATTGCAGCTAGAAGGATTGGTGACAACCACGACACCGTGCACCAACACTACGGCTGACAATCCAATGCTGCGCACATCAACCAAGCCGACCAGTCCATATGCAGGAAAGAACGGAAGCATTGAACATGTGGAAATATTTACAATACCACAGGTACCAGCTGGACAGTTAGTAACGACAACGAAATGTAGGATGAAGGCACCGGTCACCGCATCCAATCCAGGTTATGCATCAGGAATGAACAGCACCATTGCACCGACCTTCACTGTTCATACAGTCACCACATCATCTGCACTGGCACCACCAGCTAGCCCAGCACAGGCAACTGATGAAGCTGTTCTACCAAGCCATGATATTTCGGTAACCTGTGTTCATAAAAAACAAACAGTTTTAATCGACCGTGCATCCTAACCTTGCTGGGATAATTTTGGACT
Organism: Chaetoderma sp. LZ-2023a; assembly: GCA_034401795.1. Lineage (NCBI taxonomy): Eukaryota > Metazoa > Mollusca > Caudofoveata > Chaetodermatida > Chaetodermatidae > Chaetoderma > Chaetoderma sp. LZ-2023a. Next base: position 208,043,737 of record CM067369.1, on the reverse strand, counting down.
TTTACTATAATCACATATGCCTACAGCTGAAATGTATTAAGTAGGAATTGTACCGTTAAGAATCATGACGACGGAGAAGCCTTATTATGTTATTCCCGTTTTATAAAAGTATTCTTATTCTCATTATTATTTGTATAACATCGAAACCCTGTCACTAGGACGAATACGGTCATCCGGCATAGCTATATACCATATAGCTATGCCTCGAATATATTCCTTCACGGTGCATAAGCCATCAAACACACCGTATACGCTGTTCTGATGCGGCACATCGTGGTGGTGTAGCGTGGACAACCCTGTCGGGTATGTACCAGCCCCGTTCGGCTGGGTATGAAACGGCCTGGTAGGTGATAATCCACGCTCACCCCTCCACCGGCCTCAAAAGACCCACGCATATATAAGCCATTCAGAAGGAGGATGGTATGAGTCGGCGAGATTGCCCTATGCGCATGCGCGGGCAAAGAGGTAAACAAACATTGACGTGCTTGGAGACTGGCAGCTTATGTATATAGTTGCTCATATTATGGCGATTCCATAATATGGGAGCGATCTCCATGATGTTTGTATGTATTAATACCAGAATTGAATGGGGAATTGAAAACTTTGAACAGAAACAAAATTGGTTCATATGTGACGAGGATACGGTAAAGTTAAAACTGACTATTGAGAGCTCCAACTAAATCACAGACATCGCCAAAGTGCATCCATGATCAAGTGATAGCCAGGCACGATTGCTTTAGCTACCTCACCTCATACACACAACGTGCTCTGATTGGCTGAGCCTACTGGCGCAGCCTCTTACTGAGCATACCAAACACTCTCAAAATCAGATTCAGTTTGAAGGGAGGCAGCTTCGGTTGGATTTTGAACAAGTTCCTTATCTGCCTACTGTGTAGAGCTCGCGTTCTGCAATCTATACCAACGCGTCTTATTTCAGACAGGTTCCCTCTCAGGAAATCCACACTTCACACTGCATTAAGTTTCTGGACGCTCCTGGTAGATCAACAGGGGCAAAATTATAAATTGAATGATGGTTCCTTATTCTCACCACCATCACCAGCGGTACCTTCATTGCGGTGTAAGACTTTTTGACTATACTAGCCAAATTAGTATGTAAGAATGGTGGTGTTTGCAATGTCTCGCCAGACTTGCCATACCACGACAGAAACGGTGGTAACAACCAATGAACGCATCCAGCATCACTGAATTTATGGTTTGACCATAGTGCAGACAATGACATGGCTTTATGCGCCGCAAGATCTAAACGGCATGGATCATCCTGTGCAGAGAAAGTGATCGAATATAATATGTACTGACTGTCTCTACACAACTGAGGCATCCATCACTCTTAAAGCACAACGAGCATGACGGTGATATGGTGAATGTTTCATTATGTGCTATGCATCACAATCTATTGGCCTCCAGTAATGGCTTTATTCTTCACGGTCCTTTTGTATGAAATATACCGTCCACCATCCGGCAGTAATTCTCCAGACGGCAGCTACACTGTGCATCAACTCGCACCACAAGAAGACGGTGTAAAGACTACATGTGATGTTTAAATTACACTGGTGACTAATAGGTGCACCACATATGGACATATCATAGTTATGTTATACCATTATTAGATAAATAAAGTACCACATTAAATTGTACTGTAAGATGCGACCTCTGCTTTAATATGATGTTGTACATAATATTATGCATTGTAAACAGTGCCAGCAATTAAACGTCACCGTAGACCAAATAGGCCCTATACTTCAATGAATGTATAAATGTAATTCGGCATTCTGTCCATATTGTTAGTTATCAGTAAAAACTACAAAAATATTTGGACCGCAGCACACTTAGGTTACACTATACATCATCAACAAATGCATCACCATGTTTTCTCCTCATGGCACCAATTTTACTATAAGGTCGCCGCTCATTCTCTCTCTGGAGAACATGACATGCACCCGCTAAACCTAAAACTATGATAGCTCGATAAGATATTGGACCTAATATTGGACTGAACCTATCACAAAAAAAGTCAATCCAGTTCAGCCAAAAATATACAAGACTATTTGTCAGGCCACTACCAACAATCAATGTTCCTAACACCAACAGATGAAGACGAAATCTATGAAATTTTGATACGAATTAACCTGACTAAAGGTGCAGGCATTGACAACTTTAAATGGAAAATCTTTAAACACTGTATAACATAAATACTCACCCCACTAAATCACGTCTGCAATCTCTCACTCTCACAAGGTGTATTCTCATCAAGATTAAAAATAGCATGAGTAACACCTTTTATAAAGCCAAAGATCCATCTGACTTTACTAACTACAGACCAGTCTCAGTGCTTCCACTTTTTTTAGAAACTCCTGAAAAGATTATATTATAACAGAATTGTTAATTATTTAAAAAAATATTCAATTATCTACAAATCTCAGTATGGTTTCAGAGAAAAACACTATACTATGCTTGCAATTGTGGATATGATGGAAAAAATATTTAGTCCTTGGACAATAACGAACATACACTCGGTGTGTTCCTGTAACGTCTAAATCATTCGACATTATTGAGTATGAAATATTATTGCAAACGTATCATATTGTGGTATAAAAGGCATCACTTTGGATTGGATTCAAAGTTATTTGACTGACAGGATTCAATGTGTTCAATTTAATGGTGCTATTTCAGGGAAACTAAAAAATTAGTATGCGGTGTACCTCAGGGTTCAATCCTTGGGCCTTTGCTGTTCTTACTATGCATGAATGATTTACCAAATGCCACTAACCAACTTTCATTAATACTATTTTCAGATGATTCCAATGTCTTTGATAGACATAAGTATATATATACTCTGTACAAAAATGTGAATAAGGAAATGGGAAAAATTATAAATTGGTTCAAAATTAATAAATTATCTCTAAATGTTAACAAAACTAGCTTTATACTATTCACAAGATCTAGCCAACCAGAATAAGCTGCTCTCCCAAAACTGTACATAAACAATCAAGAAATAGAGGAGGCTGAGTATGTTAAATTCCTAGGAGTCTATTTGGACAAACATTTAACCTGGGAGAAGCACATAGAGATACTCACATCCATGGTAACATGGACTATTGGTATCATGCGCAGACTCAAGTCTTTTCGTCCATCTCATATCTTAAAAACTCTGTGTAACACATTGATCCTTCCACACATAACCTACCGCAATGCTATCTGGAACAATACTTATCAAACTAAACTAAAAAAACTAAAATCACTACAAAAGCAATCCATCAAACTATTTTCACAAACAGCAGGGGGCGAGATGCCTTCAAAAGAAACAAAATCCTAAAACTTGAAGACATTGAAAGGGTTCAATTATACGTAATTCTAAAGAACTACCACAATGACAACCTACCCTAATCTCTGCCCAATCCTTTTTCAATAAATGCAGACATACATATGCGCAACACAAGAACAAGGTCCAACCTACACGCTACATACCACCGAACAGAGGAAGATACACGAACACCATCCTGCCAAGCAATACAATTATGGACTAATACAGATACAGACAAACGCACACAAATGCTCACGTTAAAATCATCCCAAAAATTCAGCAAAAACTTAATTATTGACAACTACTAGAAACCACAGCCCTAACCACCACCATTGCGCATCTCTGGGACGACTTGGCATGCTTCCAAAGCGAGCTGAGGTGTCTTGTTGGGAATTCTGGGCGTAGTGATGGAAGACATTGCCTCCCAAAGTAGCGGTGCCTCCCAATCTGATTGTGCTCAGAGTGTTCAGCGGAACACTTCTTCCTAACTAGCATGTTAACTTACTGTCTTGATCTGCGGCGACCACTCCCCACCTCCGATGCTTGCTGACCAGCAGCAACAGCAGCAGCAGCAGCAGCAGCAATTGCTGTGGTGGCTGCAATGCCCGGCAGTAGTAGCGGTGGAGCCACATGCGAACCGGCAGCAACACTAGCATCAATATGAAGAATCATAGGTTTCTTGAAATCTGGAGCTACTAAGACTGAGTTAGAGCAAAGCCAAAGCCTTGATGTTATCGAAGGCTTCTTGGCAATCTTGTGATCAATTAAAGGACTTGTTCTTTTTCAATAGACTTGTCAATGGAACTGCGATATCTGAAAAATCCCTACAGAAGCGTCTATAGAACCATGCCATCCCGAGAACGTGCATCAATTCTTTCTTCGTTGATGGATGCAGATTGTTTGAATTTTTGCAGAAACAGGTATTATTGTTCCATGGCCAAGCACGTGACCCAAGTATGTTACAGAGGCACAGTCAAACTCGCGATGGTATTCAAATGTTCTTCCCAATTCATAGAATAAATTAGTACATCATCAATATAGGCATCACAATGATCTATGTCAGAAAGCATGACGTTCATTAAACGTTGAAATGTTGCTGGAGCGTTTTTGAGTCAGAAACTCATGACTTGGTACTGGAAAAAACTGTACAATGTTACAAAAACATGCATTTCCTTTGCTCTTGGTATAAGAGGCACCTCGCAGTATCCCTTAAGCAAATCGAACTTATGAAAGAATTTGGATGGGCCAATTAGATATATACAGTCATCAATTCGTGGTAGAGGAAAGCTGTCCGACTTTGTGACCTTGTTCACTTTTCTGTAATCTGTAACAAATATAAAAATACCATCAAGTTTAGGGACCAAAATACAAGGACATCTCCAAGGACGTGTACTCTTTTCAATGACATTGTTTTCAATCGTATAATCCATCTCTTTGTCCATAGTCTCATTTTTAAGCGGATTGAGCCACTAAGGAGCCTGTTTTAGCAGGCTCACGTTATCCACCTCAATATCATGATCGATAGCTACAGTCCGTCCGGGAATATTTGAGAAAAGAGAACACCTTGGTGACTGAACACCAAATCAAGGATATCAGCTTGTTTTTTTGCTTAGGATGATAACTTAATCTTTGTGGTAACATTTTCAAGGCTGAGGTGTTATCCAGCCTTGGTACGGTCCTTCGTATTTTGGATGAAAGGGACCGTTTGTGCCAGTTGTTAATTTAAGCACGTTTTCACCACGCTCATAACTTATGTTTCGAGCATTCTTGCCATACCAGGCTTTCATATTAGTATGGGTCACCCTTAAATTGTTATGGGCTATTTTTACTTCTCTCTTAAGACGTGATCTCATCTGAACAATCAAAAGATGTTCTTTCATTAATGTAATGGGACTGCGATTGCTATGTTCAAACACTAATTCATTTGGTGAGAAGCCCACTGACTCCTGTACACAGTCCTGTATTGCAGACATTAATGAAGGGAGGCCTTCATCCCAACCACGTTCAGTCTCTGTGGTATATTTTTTCAACATTGACTTGAGCATTTGATGGAACCGCGTTAATGCGCCCTGACTTTCAATATGATAAGCACTGGAGGTCTGGTGTTTGATCCCAAGTTCATGTCAGACCTGTTGAACTAATTTTGACATAAAATTAGAGCCTTGATCTGAATGTATTACTCGTGGTCCACCAACAGTCGTAAAGAACTTTAGCAAATCGTGTTGAAGCACACACCATAATTAAAATATATTGATTTTGGGCTCGGGTCTTTAGCAGAACGCCCACACAATCAATAATGACCTTAGAGAATGGCTCTTCAAAGACCGGTAATGATTCTAAAGGTGCTTTTGGATTCACTTGATTAGGTTTGCCCAATGCTTGGCATGTGTGACAAGACCTAATGTATTTTGCCACATCACTATGAATCCGCAGCCAGCAGACATGTTTGATGATTAACGATGTGATGACCATGGGCGTGTTCAATGCAGCCTTTCAAAAAGAAGCAGGATGCACAATCTGGTTACGTGTGCGTCACAGGAAGTTCAAGGTCTCATAATGATCCCATCCTTTCTGTAATAACATACCCTGCCTTGTCTTAATATATGGTCCTCTGATCCGATAGGAGCCAGACTTTGGATTTTGGGATCCGCTGATTGATGATGGATAAGCATATCTGAGGTAAACTCACATTCTAAAACATCAATCAGCCTATCCGTGATTGGTTCAGTGGCGGTATTAGTAACCAAATCCTGGGTGGAATCTTATAACAGCCATCTTCTTTTCAGGGCCCGTGTCACGACGCAAGTGGGAACACTTTCTGAGACCCCCCCCCCCCTCTCTGTTCAGACAGCTCAACTGGTTTACCATCCGCCTGAGGAGCCACACCAGGAGAACGTATCTCGACTGGAGTAGTAACGCCAAGCTGGTTTGTAATTTTGTCATTAGAGCTGTTCAGAAATGAAGCTGAGCTTCCGACTCTACCATTAGATAGGCCGTTCTCCAATACCATGGTAATTCCTTTCATTGGAAAGGAATCCCTTACCACGACTTCGACTATGCCAGACACAATAATTGAACGCAAGTGGATTCGGTGTAGAGGAACACGAATATTTGCCATTCCAATGCCATGCATTAGGATATCAGCACCTATTGCTGAATTGTGGGAGACTGGGAGTACAGAGGCCAGTATTAAAGAATAACTGGCTCCTGTGTCCCGGAGTATTGCCACAGGATGGTCGAATCAACCATGGCACCCTTGTGACACAAATGGTAGAAAACATTTATTTACAGATGGATAGTTATATGATGCAACTGCTGCATCATATCATTCGGGGACATCAGGCTTCTGACAATCAGTAGTAGTGTCGGGATTAAAATGATACCACCTCCCTCAACTGGCCGCCGTTCAGCGATCCGTGGCCCCCACCGCCCTTTCAATCCCTGGGCGTAGTGTTGCATGTGGTTGGTGTAGGCCTCTCGATGGAGGCCCCAGGGTTGCAGGTGGTTGGGGTATGCCTCAAGATGGAGGTCCCCAGGGATTGAGAGGGCGGTGGGGGCCAGGGATCGCCGAACGGCGTCCAGTTGAGGGAGGTTGTATCGTTTTAATCTTGATACTACTACTAATGATACCACTGCCCGGCCACATGGCCCACCGGATCCGTGGCCCCACTGCCCTCTCAAGCAGTGGAGACCATGGGGTACCACCTCCCTGGCCGCCGGATCCGTGGCCCCCACTGCTCTCTAAATCCTTGGGGCATAGGTTGTTGGGAGGGAGGTAGTATCACACTACTACTACCAGGGTCTGAACGCCCAAGAGACAAGCCTCCACAGTGATATACACCATTGATTGCCATCAACCACAGGTCCGGTCACTCTCTCTCTCTATTCTGTGTAGGCTCAGACAATCACGTAGTCTCTACCAGAGTCGCATCGGCATGATGGGACCACCCATAGTGGCATCCATCTACCTTCACAACGCTCACCTGGGAGGATGCTAAAGTGATTAGCATTTGAACCACGGCAGACTCTGGAATGTTCACATGTTATGCAGAAGATCTGGTGCTGAGCAGGGGTCTCCAGCAGACAACCACGTCCTACCCTCTCCACCGCATAGAAGTGGCAAACAGACTCGATCTCTTTATGTGGGTGAAAGCGGTCGTAAATGTTTCTCCGCAAGGGGTCGACCCAAGGATTGTACTGGGGGTCATTCCGGAAGTGGGCCCACTTGGCATCCAATATCATGGCAGTCTCAGTGCCCTGTGCCACTGCTGTAGACGCCAGCACGAGCAGTATGATGGGAATCATGGCTATATATGAAGAGTTAAACTGAACAGAGTGAACCCCTCGAGAAATATCTGTGCCAGATCGACCCCTGTTCCATCCGGATCGATAGTGATCTTCATCCCCTCAGGGGCAGGGGATAGCGGCTACCCTCTGCCGCCGGCTAATAAACGTAGCACTAGGACTATATGAGTCGTTTGCAGGCTAGTGAAGCCGACTCGCTGAAGCAGTTTAACAGCACCCTTGACTTAGGAGAAATGTGACACACCATCTAACCATAGGGTGCCTTCCTGGAGGGTAACAGCTTCTTTTGGTCCATCAAATGGACGATGCAGCGGGAGCTTTCCACCTGTAACCCCGATCCGGTGACCCACCTTCACCTATGTTCCCCGATTGTAGAGCTTTCGAACTGTCCCATCCTTTTTCACAACAGTGGACAGTGAGTCAATAACTGCATGAGGCCTATATAGGGGCAACCATGTTTGCCAGTCACCCCCAGGTCCAGCTCGGTACCACACTTCATTCTTCTCAAATATGAATTGCAGTTTTTTTTGGCAGGGTCAATAGCAGGCCATCATGGGCCATTAGCCGGGCACTGCTCGAACAGGGTTTAACCAGATGAAAGCTGATGTCGTTATTTAGGGTGTTGATGTCTGTATCTGAGAGCTCAATCAATGGCTCGAGGATATACTTCCTCTTCGGGAAATCTTACCGAAACACGATCTTGTTGCCATCTATGTTGCGATCCAGGCGCTCCTTCAGCACATTCTTGAGGTCTGTGAGCAGTTCCACCCCATCACCACCAATGTGGTGGAGGGAGAATGCCTTTGAGTTTGCTTCGTACTGTTGGGCGAATGACTTGCCATCGCTCTCTTCTACCTTGGCAGCATCAACTGCGTACACATCTGCCAGGAAAACCAGTCGAGTGAGCAAATATGGGTTCTATAGCACGCTATAGGAGTGGTTTAAACAGCCGATTGTCCGACTGCTGCTCTCCGGTGGTGAGAACGTAATCTCACCCTCTCTAGAGGGGAGACGGGTGGTACAGTACCGTGTATAATGGGTCCTCTTTGAGGTGCACCAGCGGGGCAGAACATACATACACGCTGCTGTGCTACATCAACGTCTGGCCAGTGCACACAGCAGCTCACTGGTAAACGTCGGACGGGATGTGATAGAGTATCTCCCATGTGCCAACAGCAACCCTTGGAAGGCTATCAGTCCTAGCCTGTTCATGTCTGTAAATCAAATGTTTGACAGCCCCTCCATTAAAATATATGCCAGGACGGATGGGGTATCGGACCCTCATTTAGAGTTTACCCTCTTATTACTCATAGAACTGACATGATATCACACCAGGAATATCTGACCTTTGCCGAGATGATGAAGAGCCCACTACAGGGTTGCCTCTTCATAACCCCTGCACAGATGCTCGCACTGCAACAGATTTGTCAACAAGAAGGTTGAGCGACTACAGAGGGAGAGCTGCTATCAACAGGACACGAGCATTGCAAGGAGGCGAAGGAACAGTGAAGGTTCCCGATACTGGCAGGCCTTCCTGGAGGAGAGTAAGCGGGACGATGTCTTCACATACGATGATGAGCCAGATGAAGCGGAGACCACCGACGATGGAGCGGAGACCGCGGAAGTGTAAGACCAAGAAAGCTATCCAGTGGCAGACATACTATCTTGGTTATAAGGTGAAGTTTCCAGATGTCATGTCTCAGAAAGCTACCGGCACCCGACATAGTGCTGGATGACGCCCGTCTAAGAGACATCTGTCTCGACACCAGCAAGCTGGCACAGTTCGCCAGGCTATCCAAAATGAACCCTTCTATGACTCATGAGCAGATTCTGCAGGTGATGCCATTTAAGCCTCCAGATATACTATGGCAAAATCAGGGTGGCAGAAGCAACCAGAACTATACCCCTCCCTGATTGGATGACGAGGGCGGTAGCATCCACGGCTGGCGACTCCAGCAGAATCGCGTCCATGAGGCAGAAACCTTTAGCTCGCAGGAGCTGCTCGACGATACTCCCGCCCATGATAAGGTATTCGAGGAAGCAGATCTGTCCCTTGCCAAATCCTAGATAGAGCTTCACACCTGTCAGCTCCTGTGTCAGCTCAGCCCTGGAGATCTGAGTGAGCTCATCTGGTGTCTTCTTCTTGTAGTCCTTCAACTCCCTCCGGAAGACCTCATAGTACTTCTCGCATAGCGTAGGCCCAGAGATGTTTAAGATGTCTCAATAGAGAGATGAATATTCCTGAGTACCAACCCAGCCACCTGGCAGATGCAGCCTGGGAAGATCTTATTAGCTCTCTCAACAGGGGATGCAGACGTGTAACCGTGTTGTATACTCAGTGCTTAAACAATGACGTCAACGGTACAGATCGTGAAGCAACTGCCTGAGAGCCAGGCGAGTCTTGAGAAGGTGGAGATCCTGCTGCGAACCAAGACACAGAATTTACTGACCAAAGCAAAACCTCTGGCAATGCATGTCGCCAGTAACGTGGCGGCGAATGTGGCCATGGTGAAGATGACAGGGGGAAATGAGGTTCTTCCTGCCGCCACTGTGGCTGTCCTCGCTACAGTGGTGAGTGGGGTGGCTGGGCACTGTCTCGGAATAACTCACCCCATCCCAAAGATCACCCTCAGTGGGGCCTCCTACACGGTTGCACCCAAGATCATGGGTGAACGTGTTACACTAATGGAGGCCGTGGTTCTAGTGCTAGCAACGAGTGCAGTGGCTGAGATCATCGTCGCCTAAGCTTAAAACCCTGCAGCATATAAGGCAGGTCAACAAGAAGGAGAGCGACTACAGCAGGAGAGCTGGTTAGCAACAGAACGTGAGCATTGCAAGGAGGCGAAGGAACAGTGAAGGTTCCCGATACTGGCAGGCCCTCCTGGAGGAGAGAAAGCGGGACGATGTCTTCATATATGACGATGAGCCAGATGTAGCAGAGACCGCTGACGATGGAGCAGAGACTGCGGACGAGGATGAGCCAGATGCCATACAGTGCGAAGAGGAGATGGCACAGAAGTGTAAGACCAAGAAAGCCATCCAGCGGCGGACATAGTATCTTGGTCATAAGGTGAAGTTCCAGATGTCACATCTCAGAAAGCTACTGGCACCCGACATAGTGCTGGATGACGCCCGTCTAAGAGACATCTGTCTCGACACCAGAATGCTGGCACGGTTTGCCAGGCTCTCCAAAATTAACCCTTCTATGACTCATGAGCAGATTCTGCAGGTGATGCCATTTAAGCCTCCAGATATAATATGGCAAAATCAGGGTGGCAGAAGCAACCATAATTATACCCTCCCTGATGGATGACGAGGGCGGTAGCATCCACGGCTGGCGACTCCAGCAGATAGATGCTATCAGACAGAATCGCGTCCATGAGGCAGAAAAGTACAGCGGAACGTACAAGCGATATAAGACAGCCTACAAAGTCCTCGCGTGTACATCCACTGCTGCGGGTGTGATTGGAGCCAGCGCTGGGGTGGCAGCTGTGGCCACTCTCGCTACAGGGGTGGGGGCCATCGTCGCCATCCCGCTGGGTGGCGTGGCACTAGCCACCACCATCTTGGCCACGGGCTTGGGGGTGGGGCAACGGCAGATCACAAGGAGGGCTGGAGAAGCATGCTAAGTACATGGCATGGCACAGAGTATGCTACGGACTATCGATAAGTCTGTCAGCAAAGCTCTCGAGGATGGCCAGCTCACCGATGAAGAGTACCACCATATATTGGAGGTCCACGTCCTGTACCGCACGGAGAAACCTAAAGTGCGACAGCAATACCTCAAAGGCCCCAGCGGGCGGGTTGATATGGAGGAGTTAAAAAACGAGATGTTACGGCGAGGTCGCCTCGCTGGTCGCTGGAGTCGAGATGATTACAAATAGTGTGCTGCCTTGATGGTAGCTTTAAGAACACCAGTATAGATGGCCTTCCCACTGAACCTCACGACAGTCATCCAGAGCCAACCGCTCCTCCTGAGTACACCCTTGACTGGCCTGAGAGGTCTACTGGATGATATACCAGAGCTAAAACCGTTCTCCATCACAGTGGATGGACGGTCCCGACCCGGCTTCTCTGTCGACCCACGACAGCTGACAAACCGCCCCGTCACAATCAAGGATGCAAAGCAAGCTCATACTTGGATGGCGGCTCCAAGCCTCTCATACGGGAATCAGCAGCTGAACATTGCCGGGTGGTGTGCCACGGCAGGGTGTGGAGTAAGTTCCACCCTGCATCACCCCTATTATGGTACTCCTGAAGCTGTGCTCATCGCCAGCTGTCTCAGATTCTACGTGTACTTCATGGTGTGACGAATCCTCCATGAGCTGAGTGCAAGCCTCCCTGATACAAACGCCTTCGACCCACAGCTCAACAGTCATAGCGTCTCAGCAGACAGCAGACTACAGAGAGAGTTCAGCGCTCACCCAGACTATCAGTCACATGGTGGTGACAACAGCGGTCCAGGGGTTATATACGGTGACTATTCAGGATTCCGCTATCGAACCACTGACGAGTAGGCCGTCGGAAGACCGTGACATTCTCGTTCGATCCAGACTCCGACCCTGGAGTGCTGGTGCAAAATATGCACATCACTGGCTTGTGGCAGGATTTCCAGATCTGTGGGGGTACTTTGTCCCACACACCACCACAGGCCTCACACCAGTAGGGATCGTTCAGATCAACCAGTCCCTGGAAGCACTGTGCTACTGCCTCCTTACGGCACATACCCAGCTGTGGCATTCCATAGATGGTGTCAGCGGAGCAGGGGTCCAGGTCATGTTCCTTAGTCTCGTTGAGGATATGATCATCATGGCAGACCCCAGTAGTCTTATTGCTAAGTTCCAGCAGGGGTTGAGGAGGCCATCGCAAACATGACTTTGCGATTTCGCCACACCTACGGTTGATTCCGAGCAACATGATCATGAACATCGAGGACCTCCAAGTCAGGGGCTATAACAGCATGATAGTTGAGCGGAGTTCCCCTGGTGTCCACTTCAGCTTCAACACTGACATCAATGCACCTACGTGTAGTACGGGCAATACAGACGTACCGACCCTGCCACTGCAGCCAGTCGACATGGCAGCTCCAGGCGCCCAGACACTGCAGCCAGTCGACCCGACACAGCTTCCCATGGTAGCTCTACGAGTGTTGTCAGGCCTAACTATCGTAGCACTCAGGATCCGCCTACTCCGCCACTAAAAAATCAGCTATAAGACTATCCTGGCTCTACAGTAGCAGTGCGGACCACGGTGAGACACTGAACAAGCTTGGCATGCCCTACAGCCCCTATACCCGCTGCCAACATGCACATCCAAGAGCTGGAGGGTTCTGCAGTGCATCCTTTTTCCAGCTAGTAGTATCGCAGAGCCTTGTTCAGCTCTGAGTCCGGTTAGGCCATGGCGGTCTGCTACTGCTGGAACACATCTGACAGATACTCCCGATCCTTGTATAAACCTTTAGCTTGCAGGAGCTGCTCGACGATACTCCCGCCCATGATAAGGTATTCGAGGAAGCAGATCTGTCCCTTGCCAAATCCTAGATGGAGCTTCACAGTTGTCAGCTCCTCTGTCAGCTCAGCGATGGAGAGCTGAGTAAGCTCATCTGTGTCTTCTCCTTGTAGTCCTTCAACTCCCTCCGGAAGTCCTCATAGTACTTCTCGCATATTGTGAGCCCAGACATGTTTAAGATGTCTCAATAGAGAGATGAATATTCCTGAGTACCAACCCGGCCACCTGGCAGACGCAGACTGGGAAGATCTTATTAGCTCTCTTAACAGGGGATGCAGACGTTTAACCGCGTTGTATACTCAGTGCTTAAACAATGACGTCAATGGTACAGATCGTGAAGCAACTGCCCGAGAGCCAGGCGAGTCTTCAGAAGGTGGAGAACCTGCTGCGAATCAAGACACAGAAGTTACTGACCAAAGCAAAACCTCTGGCAATGCATGTCGCCAGTAACGTGGCAGCGAATGTGGCCGTGGTGAAGATGACAGGGGGAAATGAGATCCTTCCTGCCGCCACTGTGGCTGTCCTCGCTACAGTGGTGAGTGGGGTGGCTGGGCACTGTCATGGAATAACTCACCCCATCCCAAAGATCGCCCTCAGTAGGGCCTCATACACGGTTGCACCCAAGATCATGGAGGCCGTGGTTCTGGTGCTAGCAACGACTGCAATGGCTAAGATCATCGTCGCCTACGTTTAAAACCCTGCAGCATATGAGGCATGGCATGCCAAAGGGCAGTGTGTCTAGCCCATAGTCGAGCACGCAGACTGAGGATTGCTAATGCCCGGGCATGGTGAACCACCCACAAGGCATGCCCCTGCAGAGAGGGCCAGTACCCTGAGCACTGCTACCTATTCCCTTAGCCGACTGCATGGTGCTCCTATGCCAAACTATTTCACTGGGGGTATGACTAGTAGGTTTATGCCATCTGTATATAGCACTATGACTCTTTCACTCACATACCTAGAAAGCAAAGAGCTAGGCGATCTTGCTCACTTGGGCGAGGCACACCTCGGCTCAGAGGACACTGTTGCCCCTATCTCCTTCCTAGCCTTCGATGAGAAGGGAGACCCACGGGTGATCCGAGGTACCATCCAAGCCCGCGATCTCATCAGGAGCACTGATACGGTAGGACAATCGGCCATTGACAAGACCAAGACAAGGGGATGGACATCAAGGAGAGGGCGATGCGAGGTATGCTCGTAGTCAATGAGTCTGGAGCCATCAAGTCTATGGCTGTGTCCTATGCACAGGACCCGGTTAAGGGTCTCCTGATACCATGGAGCGCATTCCGACAAGATGGAGAGAATCTCAAGATAGGCACCCTCGTCCTGAGACATATCACTGTCGATGGCCAAACAGGTGCTACCGCCAGCACCTGGCTATCAGAGGTGAAGATGTCAGGGTTCTTTGGTTTGCCATTTAAGACCACAGAATAGACATGGCTTCCCGTGCATGTATCATACAGATACTGGATGCAGTCGACACTGTAGTTGCTGACACAGGCCCTCTACGCTATCTTCTCAGCTGCTGCTGGGATTTCATGCTTGACGCCTCCATCACATCCTTCGTATCTGTAGGAGGTGCAGAATTCCCTGCTCTGCAGCAAAAGAGCTGGTGCAGGAAGTGCTGCGTTTAGTCTCCCAGATATAGACGAGGCTACCGCCGACCGAGGGCTAACCATTCTCCGCACGCATGTCTGTACCATTCGACAGTAGGCTGGCCGATGCTGGCCAGGGGGTGCTGATCAGTCCCCCATCAGGACACAGGAAAAACATCTTGCTGCAGGCTCTCCTGGCCGAACATCTACACTCTCAATACATCCTTCTGGTGTCTGACTCCACCGCTGAGTCCAATCACCAAGATGCAGAGTGTGCAAGCAGTGATGGAGAAGCTGCTGGCAGCCCGACTGACAGAGCCACTTGTTTTAGTTATCGATGAACCTGCAATGGACCAGAAGACAGTCACCTACCTCAGCAACATCACCAGGTGCATCTGGCACACAAAGATAACTGTCTTCATCCTCTTTCAGAAGTACACCCATGAGATCTCACCGAACATCTGCCACAATACCCAGTTGCTATACTTCAGCTCCAAGTGTGGACATGCCGTGCTCTAGACCATATATGACAGCCTAACCCTCAAGGAGACCAAAGGGGACTGTATCGCAGGTGTACAGAGGGCAGCTGAGCTGTACCGCTTCATCTTCAGCAACAAGGAGATAGGTGAGCTGTCACACGTCAAGCCATCTCTGGAAAAGGCGCAGACCTTCACGTACAAGCTGAATCTAGCCAGGAAACTAGCCTGCATCATCACTGACAGACCGAGCGGAGACCATGGCGGTCTCCACTACAACCTTTTTCCAAAGCTGCGTGGTCTCCGCTACTTCGTTCATGGCTGCTTGAAGACCCACAGTCTCCGCCGCTACTTCAGCCACTGTCTCCACTGCTACTTGAGCTGTGGTCTCCTCCGCTGCTACTTCGTCCGCCATGTTTGCTGCTACTTCAGCAGTTTTGACAGTAGCCTGTGGCTTCTTCTTCTGACGAAGTAGCTTCTCCTTCTGACGACGTTGCCTCTCCAGAAGCTTCTTCTGAAGCCTCTCCTGAAGCTTCTCCTTAAGATGATACTTTTGCTGAAACGCTTCCCGCTAAGGCTCATTCTATGGGATTCTGTTCAGCTGGTGCAACTCATGGAAAACCACTTTTCCCATGTGAGCCCACGACTAGCAGCACCAGCAACGGACTTGCCATGTGGGGGGGGGGGTCACGAGGTAGTCCAGGAAGTGTGGGCCGTTTTCTGGGGATTCCGGAAAGGCTTCCAGATCACTGTACAATTTATCGTGCCCTGTTTTGTTAAAGATGCACTCAACAGCCTCCTTGTGGCCAACAGCGACCCCCTCCTGAGTATCTTCTGCTACAGCATCACTGACCCTGAGGTAGTTATTTGCTTCAGACTGGATTATATCCAGCATCTCTCGCTCTTCCTGGCTATGGACTCTAAATACGGCAGCCCACTTCCCGACTGTTAGTAGATCTTTGGGGTCGACCCTCGCCATTTGGAGAGCTAGAATAACAGAACTGTTGGTTGGGGCCACATGTAGGTTGGGTAGTACCTTGCCCTGGGTGCTGTCAAACTTCCAGTAGAGTATCCGAGTCAGGAGTTCTTATGTATTACGAGCTAGCGCTTCTCCCTCTATGGAGCCCAGTATCTCCGCATCAGACGGAAGTGTGGCCTTGGCTCGCTCGTGGATAATGTTGATGTCACAAAGCAGTTCTCAGATCCTATCACAGTGGGACAGTGCACGCCGTGGCTGTCGTGCTGACTGTCATGCCGACTTGTCCTGCTGCCTATAGACAATCTGCTGGAGAACTTTACCAAACATAGCAGCCGTTTAAAACCTCTATATACCCATACCTTAAACATGCTGCAGTAAGTGCAACATCCAGATGGGGCCATGGAACCCACGACATCGCACCGCACTGATCCTCGGAAGGACTGCCTGATGGTCATTCGACCCAGTATACATGATGAGAACCTGTTGTCCGGAAATTTCATTGACTTTGCAATCTGGGCACAGATCCACGAGATCAAGAGCATGGCACTCGAGCTAAAGCTTTAGAGCACAATAGAACAGACGCTAGAACTCCCACAGGTTCTGAACAGGCGGGAGATCATGCAGAGCAACAGCACCGTGGACACCACCTATATGAACGATGAGTACTGAGTCCTAGGTCCGCTGACTCGTGGCCCAACCTTTTATGTGAATGGAAAGGGGTACTATGCTGTGGGGTGCAATGAGGGGTTCATGGAATTCGAACTATGGGCAGGTGTCCAGAACCCTGTGGCAGTTCCACTCTTAACCCTCCTCGAGAACACACACGTAAATCTGGCTGCCATGCAGGATAGGCTGTTCCTCCGGGTGTACACTGAGCAGCTCGCAGATGCGATGATGAATGCTCCAAGACTTCATGTCTGGCATGACGAGAATGACCAGGAGCTGAAGCAAACAGGTTCCAAACAGTGTATCGTGCATGTGCAGCGAGAAAACCAGCAGGTCCAAGCCACAGCTAACCAACGGGTAGAGCTGACATTGCATCGGACTGTGTCGCTGGTACGGTCCTGGTTCAGAAGGGAGGAGCCATCCAGCAGGTGGATAAGCTAGACGACTTCAAGCGTGTTGTTGCTGGGACCAATGTTCTTGGTGAGGTACGCGAGCTGGCTGATTGCCAACTCCACAGACAGAAAACTAAGTCATATGCACTTCTGCGCCTAACCAGTGAAAGCGACGACCTCGAGTCGCCACTCGAGGGCCGTCACGACCTCGGGGGGCAGGGACATCCCACCTAATCAGGGCAACCGGCTCAGCTTCAACATTACAAACCTCATAGCTGGGACTCGCTCATTAGGTGTGATGGTACTTTACTTTGGCCATGCTAAGGTATGCATGTCAAACACATCAGGTATTCAGCTTGAGCGTGCATAGAGCACGACTCCTGCTGTGGCCCCCACTGCAGCTGCCACCACTACTATAATCTCTGCTGTCTTCTGACCTGTCGATGCTTCATAGTTGAGCATTGGCTCAGATATTTTATGGCCTCATAGTACTCATCGAGACTCTCATCTGCCTATTTGAGGCTCTGGTTGGCCTGAGCTCGGAGTTGTCGTCGGCGTGCCTCCCTCTGGCGCATATGCTCGAGGGCTTTGCTGTACTCAAACTTCTCCTTAGACTTCCAAACTTCTCCAGCGCCTGGTTATGATGCTCACGCTCGACCTCTGCCACCTTCTTGTCCCCAGTTCGCTAAGGCAAACATGCCCGCATTCCAGATTGCAGATGCCATGCTATAGACTACAGTTTAAAGCTACTATATAGCTGCAGTGGGGACCACGGCGACGCAATGTCTGAACCAGAGGCTGATCCAGTCGAAGATATGGATGACGAGGACTATGAGGAGGACTATGATGAGGAGGATTAGGATGCAGACGACTACGATGTAGTGGAGACCGTGGGTGAGTATGATGTTGTAGCAAAGACCGCACCTGAATCCTGCAAGCTAGTACACAGAGCGAAAGGAATCTATCACACTTACATAAAAGGTTCTATCCGGTCGCTGGCAGCAGTTGGGGCTTTGATCACTCTGTTCACAATGAAGGCTGGCGAGACGGTCTGCAAGATCGCCAACAATGCTCTCCATGGGCTGGAGAAGATTTCTGAAGCCATACCAGCCATCAACTCGGGAGCAGGTACGTTCTTCGGAGTCACAGGCCCTTGGCTACCATACGTTGTAAGCTGTACTATATAAGGATGGCATCTCTGTACGACCTAGTCCCTTAACTGGCAAGCATTTCTCGATAAGCTACCCTTCAGTGACGGCACCAGCGCTGCAGAGATTAGACAGCAGTGTTCACATGGTTTTGAAGAGGTGTTCATCGATGGCCGGATGAACGACGGTCGTCTGTTCGCCTGTCTGGAGTTTGCCCAAGCCATACATAATAGAACAGGAGTCGACGTCAGTGATGAAATCCGGGAGTTCATCAACCGCCTCTCTTGAGGAGCTCTACTACCAGCCTGGTGGATATTATCGTGAGCCTCACAAGTTACTCGAGTTCACACGTCACAAGGGCCACAAGTTCACATTGGAGGCGGTTAGCCAGTGGCTCAGCCGCCAGGCGATGTGGCAGATACACAGACCCCGTCCACAGCACATCAGCCGAGCACATTTCGATGAACCTGTTCTGAACAGAGTTCACCAGGCAGATGTTCTATTCATCCCACATAACAGAGTCTGCCGTTCTGGCAAAGGAACATGTAATACCTACAAGTACACCCCCACCATCGTCGATGTCGCCAGTAGGTACAAGGCTGCTATACAGCTTACAGATAAGTCCGCAGGGCAGGTGGCCCAAGCATTCAGCAGTGTCTATGATGATCCAGAAAAGCCCCTCCAGTGGCCAGAATTGTTACAGGTGGATGAGGGTAAGGTGTTCAGGGGCGAGACAGCAGCCCTTATGCGGAAACACGGTGTTGCGATAAGACACGGTGAAGTTGGGCACCACCGTGCCCAGGCAATCATCGAGCGCTGCAACCGGATACTCGCAGAAATACTGTTCCCATATCAGTATGCTCAGGAGATGGCGTGTCCTGGTGATCGCTCCAGGGTGTGGGTGAAAGGTTTGCCCACGGTGGTAGAGAGATCCAATACTGAGGTTACTCGCTAACTGGTAAGAAGCTAGTAGAGGCTATCCAACGATCCTCTGTTGCCCCACCATCTGCAGGAGCGAACAAGGGAGAGGAGTGCCTACCACTTGATGCTCTGGTTCGGTACCTGTGTGAGCCTGGTGAGCTGGAAGGTGGTCGACGGCGTGCAACAGACCCAAACTGGTTGATAGATGGTCACAGGCTTGACAGGTATGTGGAGGCGGATGGGCAGCCTACATTGTACTACCTGGCTAGCTGACCCAGGCGACCGTTTGTGCGAGAGGAGCTTCGGCTAGTCCCTACAGATACACAGCTGCCAGCATCTAGAGTGCTCAAGCCTGCTGCTGTCTATTCATGAGAGATATATAGCTCGATGGGCTCGGTATGGACACCATCTGGCAGCACATGGCACTTATCATAGTAAGAGGAGAATCCAAGTTTTTCCTGTGCATATGTCACCATACCCTGGTTGCGCATGCGTAGGCCTAGGTTTTTAGCTCTGTCCATCCCGCCATGTAGGGCGCTGTAGAACCTCTGCCAAGAGACCACATTCTGCCACTTTGACATTCCCTTAGCCGAGCACTTACTTGCAGCTGTGCTCGCCATGTAGTAGCATTTGGAGCAGAGAGCGATACAATGAGAGACTTCGAACTCGAGCTTGAACAGTACCAGAGTCCGTCCAGACCATTTGTCCGAAGCTGGCCGGTCCCGCTTATGAGCCTGGTACTCGGCTCGCATCACATGGCGAATGACGTCGTCGAGATTGGAGCCTGCTATAGCGATATACGCAGAGTCAGTGTCCATCTGCAAGTACTCAAAGCTGTCACGAGCTACGTAGTGATCGAGGAAGTCGTAGTAGAACTTCAGCAGTCTCCATAGGATGAGTCTTGATATCATCTAGGAGTGCTTCGAAGTTGTAAACTATAAAGTGTAGGTATGGAACAGTCCGAACTATTTTAGGGACGCTTGGGCAGCATTGTATACAGCACTCCCACTGTACCACAAGTGTGCATCCAGAGGCTCTCAGCTTCTCCTCTCTCAGGACTGTCTTGCAGTATCTTTGTTCGGCATCCTCACCTCGCTGGTGTAGTGGCCACCCATGCCAGTGATATCCATGGAACTGGTAAACGGTGTTTGTGGTCGGATCGTAACCATCTACGGGAGCACCCTCGGTCCAACGCTCACTACCGTGCCCACACTCTACATGGTGTATGTGTACGCCTCTGTTTCTCGACTCATACTCGATCCAACGAGTAGCCACTGAACTGGATGGTTGGGGTGGATAGAAGGCTTTCTCATACGCAGACTGTGGTGCCTCAAGGTTCTCGCCAGGATACACAATTTTTGTTTTGCCACCTGTACAGTGATCAGCATGGCGTTGAAGATGGCATGCCTGTGTAAACCTCTGCTGACAGTGACTGCGGACTAGTGTATGTGCCAGCTTAGAGATGTTCTTGATGTAGAAGGCATTGTGGTCCCACACCCCGATGGTCATGGTGTCACAGTTGTGATCCGCTTGCATGATCAAGTGCCAGGTGCCCTCTTTGGTTGGTTCATACACAGCTGATCCAGTGAGGTCTTGCGGACGTCAGGTACTGTCTTGCAGTAGAACTGTGTGGCAAGTTCTCGTGCAGGAACTGTACTTCTATCAGCTCTCGCTCCTCAGTCGACTGCTAGACATCTCCATAGACACATGCTGTCCCTGTAGGTGTCGAGGGCAGTCATACTCTTCTTCTGTTGTAGCCAGTCTGGGAGGGGGCCTGTCCCAAGCAGAGGTTGGCGGTCGATGACAGCCCTGATCTCAACGTTGATTGATCGAACGAAAGCCCACTTGGTGTTGGGTCGATCGATATTGTCTGTGTCGAGGCCGGCTTGCTCTCTTGCTGCCACCCAGTCCTGAGCTGCTCCTATCGTGTTCAGCCACGGGCTCCCTGGAGCATTCTTGTGGAAGAGCATCACCCTACCGTCTTCGTTGTTATGGATGCGATAGGTATGGGTGTAGCGGAGGTAGAAGGCGTTCTGGACAGTCTGCTGGATCTTGTACATGATCCGGCCTGTGAGGTCTCCTTCTAGACCTCTGCAGAATGTCCAGCGTACTGACCAGCGTCCTCTATCCTCTGTCTCCATTTCTCCGAGACGCTGGTCGAGAATGTGTTCGCCTTCTCGCCTTATGCTCTGGGCTAAGAGTTAAGTGCTCCAGTGGATAGGCCTCCATCCGTCTTCATACAGTCTTGGCTCGCAAGCTAGCAGTCACCTCCTCGTCCAACTGACGAGGCTCACGTATCCGCTATGGTTTCTTGTGGTGATTCCAAGGATCCTCTTTGGTAAGTGCTGGAAACCTTCCCATATCCATTGCTCGGGATTGTCTCTTCTGCCACTCCTCAGCACAGACCTGTCCGATCATCTGGAGCAGGTCAGCTTTCTTGGCCTTTAAGGCCGAATTGCTCTGCAATAGCGCGAGGCTGTGCAACAGTACTCATGGTGTATATCCCTGTGGATGCCTGCATAGGGTGTTGAGATGGGGGCCACCTGCGTTGGAGACTTAAGCACTCCAGTGAATGGGCCTCCATCCGCCTCACTACAGCCTTGGTTCGCAAGCTAGCATCTCCTCGTCCAACTGACGGATCTTCGGTAAGCGATCGAAACCTTCCCTTATTCATTGCTCGGGAGAGCCGCTTCTGCCAGTCCTCGGCATGGACCTGGTCAATCATCTGGAGCAAGTCGGCTTTCTTGGCATTAGAGTAGCCTCTAAGGCCGAATTGCTTTGCAATAGCGCGAATCTGTGCAACATTGCTCATGGTGTATATCCCTGTGGAGGCCTGTCTCTAAATGGGCGTTCAGACCCTATTATGTGTGGCGATCAGTACCCGTGGGTGGTGTATATGCCTGTAGATGCCTGTCTGGGCCCCTGCATCCTATGCCCCTGCGGTCTCCGCTGCTTGAGAGGGCGGTGGGGGCCACGGCTCCAGCTTGAGGGCGATGGTATCATTTTGCCTAATAGTAGTGTCGGGAGTAAAATGATACAACCTCCATCAACTGCCAGCCGTTCGGTGATTCTTGCCCTCCACCGCCCTCTCAATACCTGGGGGCCTCCATCTAGATGCATGCCCAGGGATTGAGAGGACGGTGGGAGCCACGGATCGCCGAACGGCTGCCAGTTGAGGGATGTGGTATCATTTTAATCCCGACACTACTACTCAATCACAGTCACATAGCTGATCGGAGGTTATCGCACCGACAGCTCCTGTCCGCTAGACCCTACACTAACTGCATTGTGTCCCAGTTGCTTGCATTTCTGACAGGTTCCAGTCTTTGCTGGACACATGGCTGCAGGGTGTCCTGATTTACCACAAGTGAAACACCCTCTGATTGTTTGAGTATTGTTTCTGTCTTCATGACTACTCGTTAGTGATCGGCTCCTGTTATTAGATCCCCTGTGGTTAGATGCAATGTTGTTGTTGGACGTGTTGACGTTGTTGTTATGGCAATTTTTATTGTTGTTGGAATTTGTGCACCTATTTAACATTGACGTGCCCTTATCGTTATGGAAAAATCTCTGTGCCTTGATTGCCACAGCCTCCATTGTAACTACATTTTCGAACCCATCAATGGACTGCCGAGTCGCTTCAGGAATAGTCTTGTCAAACCCGTCCTTTAATATTAAAGTTCGTCGTTTGGCAAAGCTGGTATTGACCTTCTCTGAAAGCAGCCAGCGGTCGAATCCTCTAGCTGACTCAGCAACACACTGGGTCCAGGTGTCACTGTCCTGACGTTTGTACGACCGAAACTGCATCGTATAAACCATTGGCAATAGCTGAAAAGCCATGAATACAGAAGATTCAATGTGTTCATAATCTTCCGACTTATAATCAGCAACAATGCTGTTGCCAGTGCCCTACCATAGAGTGTGTTCCTTAAAAGTGCTTGCCAGTGAACCTTGGGCCAATTTAAGTCTCTTGCAGTTGTATCGAATCTGTCAAAATATAGCTCCACTCCATCATTCTCCCTAAATGATGGAGTGCTCTGCATAGCTTTATACAGACAGAATCTATCTTGTAGAGGAGATTAAGTGTTTGCCTCAACACCAGCACATGACTTCGCTAGCGTTCAGCTTCCTCCATATGAAGCTTTGTTTGTTGCATTTAAAATTCGCTTTCAGCTTTTATATTCTCCAATTCCAACAACTTCAATCCTGAATTAGCGTTTTCTGTTTCGGCCTTAATAGCAGCAGGAGATAGATATATTTCTGAAAGTTTACCCAACCTTACTAGTTGGTCTTCCAGAAACTATCTCAACTCTTTTTTAATGCACGAAACGGGTGGTTTGATTAAATAGTGTGTACAACAGTCCAACAACGCATCTGTGTTTAGCATGTGCTACTCTTGCAGTTCTCGAATTCATTAGCATCAAATGATGCCACTGTAAGCAAGATCTACTAAATTAATTGTAATTAAATTAAGGGTTTTACGTTTTAATTAGGTTCCCACAACCAACTACCATGCGGTAACGAGATGTCACTCCTAGAAGACTTAGCATTGTCCGATTCATCTGAAGAAGAATCGGTACCAGTTTCGTTATTAGCTAGCGGAGAACCTTTACGCGAAATACCGACCTCACTCTTCATGTTAACAAGGATCATCTCCTTCAGTCAGCCTTCTGTATAACGTGTCAATATCTCTACACAGCCACCCGTTACGGAGTAACCCATGTGCTCCGTCATAAGCACCGTGTGTTAGAAGTGACATTAATTCCCAGAGAAGAAAGCGAGGATCGTGCCGCATTAGTCACCCATTTTAAATTTCGGTTACTTCTCAAAGTTCTCCCGACCGAGAAGATGGCCTGCACAAAAAACACTACCCACAGACATCCGTTAGTCATCGTCCTCCCGTGGCTACATTAGCAACCGTGCCAACAACCAGACATGAAATCCCACCTTCAGTCACCTCGGGGAGCGCTGTGCCGCATCCAGTCACCACATCCACACATGTCCTAAAGCAGAGTAAGAAGCAGAAGTCCTCTGCGGGATCCAGGCTGGCAACATCCGCATTATTAACCAGTAGCATGACAAAAGCTACTTATCCGCACCCGTATTATCTGAAGCAATCACGACCAGTCAGCCTATATCGGTAGTCATCATGCCGCCTACGTAGATGAAGATCCCAAGCTACCCGCAGTCACAATCTCCTCCCGACCTGACCATAGACGAGGGACCGGGACCATCAAAGCCTACTTCTACCAGCATCACTCCGTCCTGTGTTATCCAGCATCTGCGTCCCAGCCATTCCGATCCAGCAATCAGGAAGGGGACTATGCCTGAGCGACCATACGTGGGAAAGAAACATATCACACGAACCCATGACATACAGCCTGTGCCAAATGTCACTGCGAATCGCCTTCTGAAGTACGCCAAATCACGGAAGATGTCATCACCAACTGCATCTGCTTCCGCATCACTGCCTCGGCCCATAATACGACTTACAGCCATCACCATGACAACCACCACAACCACGGCTACCATCATGAAGACCGCATCATCGGACGGCTCTACACCAACCAACACCACCGCCGGCGTACGAACAAACATTTTGACATCAGCAGTAACCGTTAGAGACACTATAGACACTAATATTCCAGCAAGTATCACTTCAGACATTCCAGAATGCACCAGTAATAGTGAACGCATCTCAGCATTAGTAATTCATCCACGGCGACCAACCACCGTCAGTCGCGGGACCCAGACCCAGTGGGGACATTTTTCGGCAGAGGTGTGATCGTTTGTGTTGCAGCAGAACATCAGTGGTGCGACTCGTGGAAAATTACTTTTTATTTATTTTTGAAATACTTATTATTATATATGTTAGATCAATTGAATCCAGTCCCAAGGATGACTACAGTTATCCTACACAGCTGCGCAACTTAGTTGACCAGCTGTGTCTCACACTAAAATGAGCACTGCGGATTCGGGGTTATAAGAACGTCGTGTGCGACATAACGTGTACAACACCCCACAGGGCAATAATGTCATAATCCTGTTATGCAGTCTTAGCTATGATGAGGCAGCCTGATAAACTAACTTTTTGGTTTATTATTATGTTCTATTTTTCTTATTATTTTTCTTCCTGTCTTAGATGTCAGAACGGCTATGGGGTCAGCGAGAGCTGCCCATTGCAGACCCGCAATAACGGGCCAATAATATTTACTTAATTAATGATACGTGTTGTGTACCCCTTTATTTATCCGGGGTGTGCAAGTAATTCGGCAGTAATACTTTAAATATCCCATAAGGGTATGTTACGTGGAAATCATATATTTTATATAGATATATTTTATATATTATTATATCTTAACTTAAATTGTGGTACGTTGGAGCGTGGGTGTTCTCTGCAGAGATAATAATTATCCGCACCCAAAGAGAACACCCATGCGAGCTATTGCTTAGGGAATCATTGACTAAATAAAGTTAAAAGCACGCACCAAAATATTAAAACAAAACAAAACAAAAAAAGAAAAGACCTGCAAAAATAATTCCAGGTCAAAAATCAAAACTAAAAGTATGTCTTCCTTCTCCTCTTTGGCACCTCTATGTGCTCTGTCTCTTGAATACGCGTCTATTGCATCACTACTCCTCTCCTGCCACTCGCCTACCCAGGAAGTCTATAATTCCCGCCTAGTGTGCATCCATGTCAAACTAGGAGGGGGTGGTGTAGTTCGGATCGACCGGTCAGGTGCCGGCTGTACCAGCTAAGCTGGGTAGAGCTATAAGCGTATATGAGCCTATGGGAGAGATTTCATCGTAAAAACGACTAAGTTCATTAAGGCGCGTAGCGTATTGACAGAGCACGTATTTCACGACCAAGATAGTATGGCACTTTTAGTGTACCGGGTAGGTACAATGTAATCCTCTATAATTGATTGTTTCCGCCGAGCTGGCATCAAAATCGGTTAAGAAATGGCTGAGTTATCCATGGAAAACCCCCATAATTACCTTCAAAATTTTACTGGGACATCATAACCATGTGTACGCAGAAATGCTAGAATGTTCTAGAACATTCGACTGCATCATTATTAGCTGCGCTCTGATTGGCTATTGCTCAACCGATGATTGGTTGAAGCCTGAGCCTATGACGTCACGAGTAGTATAAAAGGAGATGAAATCGAAACTCGAGAGCATCGTCAGCCAGGGGCCGAATAGGTTGGATCTGTTACAGCTACTATTAGCGAGACAAGTATTAAATAGATCACTTCGGTCTCAGTAGATTTCTCTCCCGTAGCCGACAGCAGCAACTCAACCCACCGCACCTAAAAGAATGTTTGTATCTCCCGATTGTTCGGGAGTATTTTTGGATACTTTTGATAATATTGTTCACGACTAAATCAAGAACTAACTCGGAACACAAACTTGCGGTGAGGCCTTTCCCGGCCAGAATATGTGATTCTACAGATGTAAAGGCAGCGATGTTCTTTGGTGGATAACTCGCCGGATCTGCCAGCCACGCCAAAACGTGGTTATTCAACCTCCCCCGCACTGATGTCGTGCAGGTTTATTTAAACTTGTTGACCACAGCAAGTAAACCTTGCCCGGTACGTCTTAAGAGCTAACTGACGTACCACGCACCATAAGCTTAGTTATGTATCTTCATCCATATTCAACAACCCCCGCCAATAAACGGGTTGTCCTTAACCTCCATCTGTACCATTGGTGTACGGGAACTTTCTTCCTAACGGTAACGTTTAATGTTATAGTAGAACTTGCTGACTGTTCATTAGACATTCTTATATTGTGTTTACCGTCCTGAGTTCGATCCGCTCCCGTCCTGGACTGCATGCGGGAATCCTGTTTGCGGGAACTGACATGTGGGAACTTTCCAGCTTCCGGAGAACGCGTCAACTCACGTCACACCAAGTGTGATGTATCAATTTCAGTAACACGATAGCCCGTCATTAAGAATGGCTACCGACTATTCAAGTAACTATACTTAACGTCTTTAATTATTCCGTTAGTTACAACTGTAATGATCATGTTTTATTGTCGTAAACGGTCCCGATGACTAAAAGGAACTGTAATGGTCTTTGGAAACACTATACAGCAAGATTTATATATGCATCACTTTCTCCTGCCACCAAAAATTTTTCACTGAGGTCGCTGTCCGTGCTATAACCCTGTTTAGCCCGGCATGCTACTGACTAAAAGCCTGTCTATTTAACTGGATAGGATAGGCTTAAATTGATTAGAGAAAATTTATTCGTTAAGAGACACATAGTGTATGCCTCTTTTGTGGTAGTTGCGATAATTTAGCCCCGCACTCCAGCACGGTTGTGAGAAATTAGCCAACATACCTATTGGGCCTCCTATTTATAAGTTATTGCCTCTCTTCATGTTCCACTAAGCCTTATGGCTTCTTAATTTGTTTGGATGTCACTATCCGCACAATGGACTGATCCGACTCTGGGAAACTATTGGGGTTTCCAAGCGGTGATGGCCAGGGCATGGTGTCACATACACCACCCATGTATCTTCTGATACTTAGTCGTTAGTTATCCTTGCCAATGTAGGAAGCACTGCGAAAACACATTAATATTATTTTCTTTTTCTTTTTTAAGGAAGTCTCCCCCACACCGCAGTGCATAACTGGGCAACTTGCGTTAAACCTAACATCAGGTTAAAAAGTTAGCTCCTTAGAACCTGCTGACGGGTGAGATACGCATCCCCACTGAATTCTGTAAGAATGTCTGGGCAAGATGTTAGGATCTGCCACGCCCTCGCGGGAAGGACATTCGCGGTGGGTAGTCGTCTCTCTTACCCCCGCCAAAATGATAGATCAGTTGCCAAAAAAACTTGCCTTTGTGAAAAGTAACCCTTGTCCTGTGACTTTTTATGTGGTTATGGAGCAAGATGTCCGGATTCTCACCCAGCTCGGAGGTCTTGCAAAGTAACACGTTTGCACGCTGTCTTCAGTATTGATGTCTTAGGACGTCCATTCTCAATGACAGCCATATCTAAAACTAGGTAGGGAACCCGCCATTTGCGGCCTAAACTGGTTCTTGTCTTTAAAAACTAAATGGTAGGTTAGGCATAGAAAAAGGCCCGCATTAATAAAAGTGGCAACTACTAATTCAGCATACTTGAAACTACATAAGACTTTGGCGTGGGAATCCCTCGGGAATCGCTCGTCCCGTCTTCACGTAAAACAGTACGCAACATTATAATCATAATTATAGCATTTTTGTTGAATATTAGAGTGGGCCCTTTCTGGCCAATACTCTTCTACCGCTTTAAGTGGTGGCAACATTTTCCTGCGACAGAGGCCAGCGCGAGGCACTTGCCTCTCGCCAGGATTCAGTGATGACAGCCCGTGCGAGGCTACTACTTCTCACCCAGAAAGAGAATCAGAAGTAATGCCCACGTGAGGTACATAACCTTTCGCCACTTCAACAAGATAACTTTCTTTCCTTTTCAGCTTGGAGGTATAATAGCTTATATTAAGTTAATTAATGATCTCGTGTACGGGGGCCTCCCTTGCACGATACCTCTGCGGACCTACGAGTCAGTGTGGTACCTCCTGGAATCCCGCATTTGAAAGTTCATCAGGCTGTCTCTATGTCTTGTATTTTCGTATGCTCATATTTTTATCTAGCATACTTGACGGTTTTGTTTAGGTAAAACCATTGTATAGACTTAATTTTTAGGTCAGCAATCAAATATTTTAAGTCCATAGATCACGAAATTGCTATGGACAGGCATACCAGTGACACAAACTCTTGGGATGAGACCGTTGTGTTTAATGTTCGCGACAATGGTCGCACGGCCCCACCGGAACGATAGCGTTCCACCAGCCTTAGGAGCCGGTCTTTGTTATCCATAGGGCAGTATCGCACATGATCTGTAACCCCGAGACCGGGAGCTAGCCAACGTCATCACTCGTCGTATACATGCAACGCGGCGAGCCGACACTACACACCGGAACGGCCCAACACTACCCCGCAAGCTACATATGCATGTTGTCATGGACACACGCACGCACGCACGCACGCACGCACGCACGCACGCACGCACGCACGCACGCACGCACGCACGCACGCACGCACGCACGCACGCACGCACGCACGCACGCACGCACGCACGCACGCACGCACGCACGCACGCACGCACGCACGCACGCACGCACGCACGCACGCACGCACGCACGCACGCACGCACGCACGCACGCACGCACGCACGCACGCACGCACGCACGCACGCACGCACGCACGCACGCACGCACGCACGCACGCACGCACGCACGCACGCACGCACGCACGCACGCACGCACGCACGCACGCACGCACGCACGCACGCACGCACGCACGCACGCACGCACGCACGCACGCACGCACGCACGCACGCACATGAGAAACCATAATGGAAATGTATAGCCATGGTCACTCAGTTTAATTATGACTAATTTACCCTACGCTTGACAGAGCTACGGGTATGTTGAATTTAGTACACAAACCGAGCTAATTTATCCTGTGTGTACTAGACATTGCCATTGTGAAATTCAAGTGGGTTAGCCAGTAGTAACATGGCCGTAGGGTAAAGTGTGTTAGACTATAGATTAGGGCTTCACAGTATTGCAGAATCTCAACCACAACAATATGGATTTTCATACTGGTATAGCCATGAAACTGATATTGCTTATCAGTGGTGGTCGGGAATCCATGTGTAGAGCGAATGCGTTCTTTTATGTGTTCCGGTATAAGTGCCTACGGGTTAATAGTGCCTCCGCCCACACGGGCACGCTCACAGTCAAGATGTTGACATGCGCCACAAATAGTTTTCCTCGATTCTTTTTAAAAGACAATCAAAGAACATCTTTTCCATCAGCATCATTCCATGCAATGTGTGTTGCCTCCTGCTTTGTGGACTTCACAGTTTGTTGGTATTATTCATGTGCTTCGAAAGTCGTCTAATTATTGAGGAGGTGGTATTTTCACACACTGTTTAGAGACTAGCAAATCCGTTACATTACCTACATCTAGCAGAAGCATCTTGCATGTTTTATTTACTCTCAGTCTTTAATATTACAGTTCAATTTGCATTCCCTATTTAAGTCTGGTCCATGATAATGATGACGCATCCACATTTATTTTCATTTCTGATAGAGGAATCTGGTTTAAATTTTCCATTGCCGAAATATGTAATATATTAAATCTATATTATTTTAATAAGATTCCGATCTTGGCCCCTGACATTTCGTCACGCCATCTTGATAGGTGACGCCCATGTTAACTTAGCCTATTAAAAAAAAATAATTGTGTTATGTTATGCGGCGGGCCTGGTACTGCAGCCTCATCCACCCAATTGCTTATCGGCCTCTGAACAAACCTCAAATAAAATAGTTTATCCATGGCAAGCTCATACTCCTAATTCACCGAGACACTCCATATCAGCCAATGCTTTCCAAGTACCTATTTAACTAAGTATACGCTATACATGTTTAGACTGGACCCATCACCGGCGAGTGGTCTTTCCTGAATAATAGACACATAGTGCGCATAATCACATCAAAATACTTCAAAATAAAATGGTTATAATTGTATACTTTTAAAGGCTTAAATTATGTACCGCGATGTAATAAAACGAAACAGAACTTAGCATATAATGATTTCATTACATATAAATGTGTACACATTTTCCTTTGTTGTGAATTTGAATCAGGTACAAATATTATATTGATTTATATATAATGAAATCATCATATTGTAAAATCTGAATTATTCAAAGTGCAGATTTTGGATATAAAAGATTACTCTGCATTCTGATTTTGAATTCAGCATGAGATGGGCTATAGGGTTAAGCCGTGGGCACAGCCATTACGTCGATTGCCTTGTTGGCGTACAAAAAGGTCAGTCAACATAATGGCTGGACATTTACTGATGCTAGAGACCATTGATGTTATCGTTGAAACGAACGTTGCACAAATTAGTCTTGAGTCATTATGGCCGTTAAAGTTATAATGGCGCTCGAGTGCGCAGATCGGTCAACAAGATGGCATCAGTGATTTCTACCACAGAGTTAGGAAACATGGTGTGCCGGGCCAGGATTGGCTGAGGCGAGGGTTGATGAGCGTGCTATATATTTGCATGTTTTGTGCAAACGGGATCTACTTTTTTAGATCACTTTTAGATCACTTTTGGTTCCCTTTTCGGTCCACTTTTTTATAGTATAAACATGAATGTTAGATATTAGTTAGAAGTTTTAGTCAGAGTATAGTTATGATTGTTACAGCGAATACATTCACGGTATGATACAAGTTTGAAGTTGCTGTTTGTCGATGCAAGTATTAATAGCTAGATTGATGCAACAGGACCAGAGAGAAACACTTTGGCACGAATCTAAGAATCTTCGAGAAGTCAGATGGCTCAGGGACAGATAGAAATATTTGATCACAGAATCAAAGGCGAGCCGCGTCGCCAACTTGAATTCAGATAAATTTGAAAACCAATGAGCTGCTACTGGTCCAGAATTTATAATGGCGAGCCAGCCACGAATTGAACAGCATCACAACGGAAGAACAGCAGGACGGCATAACTAACATTGCAATCGCAAACAGTGGGTAATAGTTTTCTGAACAATATTAAGAACAGTAACATAAGCAGAGACACATTCTAAAATGGCAGAAAGAAGCGTTAAAGTAAATGATTTTCAAACCTGTGTTGACGGTGTGATTAATCTGGTTAACAGTGTCCGGACAGAAAATGCTGCACCTGAACGAAATAGATTGGAGCGTGAGAATCTAAGAGATTACACAGCTACTATACGGAGATGTGATGGGTAGGTACCCTCGGAAGTGAGGGCGTGGCTAGACGAGTGTGAACTTGTCATAGCGGCGCCCAGAGACGTAAAGGGCAGCGCCGCACATATTGCCGCATGGACCTCAACTGGCACTCTCCATCGTGAGATTGAATTATTTCTAAAAGACAGAGATCATCGCACCATAACATGGGAAGACATTCGTGGACACATTATCGTAGCGTTCGTATCTGCCAATGAAGATGAACGTTTAAAATGCGAGTTAGAGGCCTTAAAACGACGTCCAGACGAAACAATCACCACATTTAATAGACGATTTTGCGAGTTAGCTCGTCGTGCATATGTGACTGAATCCGAAGACGCAAAAAGAACAATTTTAAGAACATAAATTTAATCCCTCAGTGATGCTAAATTATCTAGACAAATTTTGCTCGGCAGGAAAAAGACAACAGCAGACGCAATGAGCTTCGTAGAAGAACACGCTGCTAGCTTAGAACTATTAAACACTATGAACATTTCGGAACGTGATCGTCACTACGAACCCATGGACCTTGATTCAGCATGTGATCCGATGATGAAGTGCATAGACGAATTAGAAAAATGGTTTTGTAAGCAAAACGAACGGATACTCACCAGAATAGCTAAGATAGAGACACAGTTGAGTAAACCACGACAGCAAGAGTATTTCCAGAGACAAGCGCAAACTGTAAGTAACCAAACAAGAACACACACGACACACACACAATCAGGGCGCTGCTGGTCAGAGGGGCAGGGTAGAAAGACAATAACGTGTTTTCAATGTGGGAAACCTGGGAACATTAAAGCTGGATGCCCAAACCAGACACTACAACAGCAAAGAGGCCGGCAACAGTATAGACATTCGGGAAACGAGGACGGACCGAGAGCTTTCAATCCACGAGGAGAGTCTTGGTCCAGCTAAAGATTCAAAAGAGATAAGGCAACATGCATACCGTTTGCCGTTAACTAAGAGACACGTCGCGAAGGAGCAAATCAAAGAGATGTTGGAGGCGGGTGACATCCGTCCTTCAAACTCACCTTGGTCTTCTCCTATCACATTAGTGCCCAAGAAAGATGGGTCAATGAGATTTTGCGTAGATTACAGATCCCTGAATTCCATAGTACGTAAGCAGAATTATCCACTTCTGTTCTTCTTCTTTCTTCTTTTCGTTCGCTGATCATACCGCCAGTCCTGTAAGTGACTATTGACATGATCATAAGCTTCCGTTGATTTCAGATAATTTTTATTCTATGGGATGGGCGGCTGTATTTTCCACCATGGATTTAAAATCTGGCTATTGGCAAATCCCATGGCCGACGAGGATATTGAGAAAAGTGCTTTCGTCTGTACAGAAGGCAATTTTGAATGGCTTTCAATGCCATTTGGGTATTCGAACTCAGCAAGTGTCTTCCAGCGCGCCATGAATGAAGTGTTTCAAGATTATATAGGTCGTTTTGTTTATGTATTTGTTGATGATATAGCAGTATACTCTGGTACATAGAAGACCACGCCAAACATTTAAGGCATGTAATGCAACGGCGTGAGGACTATAACCTGCTACTTAATAGAAAGAAATGTGAGTTTGCAAAAGAATCTGTAGATTTATTGGGTTACAGAATATCCAAGGATGGGGTTTCATCACAAATACAAAAGGTTCAAGTAATCGAAGAAATGCAACCCCCAAGAAATCTCAGTGGCATACGTTCACTGATGGGGATGGCTGGTTATTATAGAAATTGCATCCCTCATTTTGCTAAAATAACCAAACCCTTAGTAGATCTCACCCGCAAAAGTGTTAGATTTCTATGGGGACCACCTCAGTAAGACGCGTTTGAACAATTAAAAGACTTATTATGCAGCGACACCGTTTTGGCCTATCCTGACTTGAAGAAACCTTACAAATTATACACTGATGCATCAGCATATGCTGTGGCAGCCATTTTGGTTCAAGACGATGACGAGGGCACTGAAAGGGTTATTCAATATATATCATCGACCCTAAAAGACAGTCAACTTAATTAGCCGGTGATCGAGAAATAGGCTTATGCAGTGGTTTATGCGCTTAAGAAATTAAGACCATATTTGTATGGCGCGAAATTCACTGTATACACCGACCATAAACCTTTGAAAAGCTTGTTTATAGGCGAAGTACAAAATACAAAAGTCCAGCGATGGGCTGTTCTGATCGCTGAATACGGCTGTGACATTCAGTACATCAAAGGCACTAAGAATATAAGGGCTGATATGTTGTCTAGATTACAAAGACCATCAGAAATGGCCACTTCGACACTGGGGATTATGCAATTCCGGAGGTAGAGGACAGTGTTTTACATCACCTACCACTGGAAGCGTATAATATTGCCTATGGCGAACTATGCCGTGAACAACAATCAGAATTTAATGAAATGTTTAAAGAAGTGCTTGAGGGATGTGCAATACATAATGGGGTGGCATACTCTATGAAGTGTCCATCTGCATTAGGTACTGCCTACCCGAGGATAATTCTGCCATCAAAATTTAGAAACAATGTATTGCAATCAGCGCATGAATGGTCATGTCATCAAGGTCTTCATAAGACGTAAAATTTAATTAGGGATTCCTTTATCTGGGAAGGAATGCGTAAAGACGTTATCCAGGTGGTCGATAGATGCCCAATTTGTCAGGTAAATCGAAGAGTAAGAACGCGTCCAACGTACACTGAAATGCCCCTTGCGAAATGTCCAGGGCAAATGATTGGTATGGACCTTATTGGCCCGCTAACACGGTCACCGAAGGTAACGCGTACATATTGACTATTGTAGATCACTGATCTGCATGGGCTGAAGCTTACCCCACCCCGTCCAAGTCCGCACGTTGCATAGAGGAGACATTCTTTAGCGAATATTGCGCACGTTATGGCATGCCTGAGATAGTAATCACTGGTATGGGGAGGGAATTCAATGCCAACCAAATGCGAGACAAGTACACATATTGATGCAAGGCATCAATGGTAAATAGCATGCCCGGTGGTTATTATAATTCTGAGAATAAACTCAACTGTTTCATGAAAAAATGAAGTTATATAAAGGCATACAAGCCACTCATGACAAAAAATATAGGCGGACAATACCACAAAAGAAGGAATATTTCTTGCAAAAAGATATGGGCAGTATTAGCTATGGGCTAGGAAAAGCAGCTTATATTTTTGGTCAGTTCAACAATTTTTCCATCCATCCTTTTTCTCTAGACCAAACTCCTTAAGAAAGAGAGGAACAGACAATATTAAGAGCAGCCAGTGATGAGAAAAGTGCTCTACTGCATCAACAGAGCGTAACAGATCAAATGTGGGTCATTAGGTATCAACAACTTGTAAAGATAAAGAAATCAACAGAACTGGCAACCTAGTCAGTAGAAAATCGGTGCAAGAAGCAGTACAGACCCTGACACCCATTCAAAC
Source organism: Chaetoderma sp. LZ-2023a (assembly GCA_034401795.1). Lineage (NCBI taxonomy): Eukaryota > Metazoa > Mollusca > Caudofoveata > Chaetodermatida > Chaetodermatidae > Chaetoderma > Chaetoderma sp. LZ-2023a. Next base: position 208,008,163 of record CM067369.1, on the reverse strand, counting down.
ATATTAAATAAGACTGTAAAGAGTATTTTAAACCTAAATCTTGATACCTTCTTAAACAGACGTGAAGAGCTTATTACCCGGAAATATATTGGTGACATATACACTGCAATGCTAGTGAAATGCACAAAGCAAGTATATTTTTGATGCAATACAGGACCCGGATCTGTACCGACAGATAACCTTTTCGACAAAGTTAAGTGGCCAGGATAGAACCAATACCGTGAACCTAGTTTTCTCCAACGAACATGATATAGTAGAAAACATTCTGACTGAAGACCCAGTGGGAAGCAGCCACGACATCGTGATCTGTTTCATTTAGCTATCATATCTATGTCACCTATTAAACGATATCTTTACTGGAAACAGTGACAAACTATTAAATCAAATATTTTTGCTCGACAAAAAGGCCAAAATCGGCCTCACACGTTGTAATGATGACGATCTTGTTGACCATATGTACAAATGTTAGGGTATTAGCCTGATAAGTCAGGTTCTACCAGTACACGCGGCTAATAATATGGGATATGTAGAAAAATATTCACATTACTATATTAAATATTTGGTGGTAGAATTATTACAATATTTCGCACAGCACGAAAACATAGTGAGTTCTACAGGGCCTTATGTTCGCAAATTGGCTACAAGGCATGTAGAGATATTCTGGTACCGAATATGGTACATTATTGGACTTTGACAATGGTGTGCCACTACTAAATTGCATATGACGAAATTACTGTATAGTAAACATTTTTTTAACCTTTGATACTTTATTAGCGTATTCATATACGTATCTAACCATATGGGTGCACTTCTGGTGTCGAACCTATTGCAAACAGTGTGGTACAGAAAATCGTGTATCTGACAGAATTTGCGCCAATTTTCTGTATGGATTTGTGTACTATGAAATTAGGTTCCTGTATAATTTTTTTTAATTCGGAATACTACTAGCATATTTCCTATAAGTATTTGTGGGTGAAATTCTAGGGGTGAACGTATTACAATGAACACCAAGAATTAGCCCAAGTTTGAGCTTATTTACGTTACGAAACTTTTTAATCTCATTACGTCGTAAGCTTATGCCTATACCTATCTAAACATGTGGGTGATATTCTGGGCCGAACCCATTATGAGCGATATGTCAGAACATATCGACACCTATCTGAATGTGGTGAATGTGAACCAACCATATTACAGTGGGGCCATATGGCGAATATGTAACTACATATTACCAAATTACTTGATGGTAGAATCGTGCAAAAGCAGTAGTACATATTCAGTTATATACAGCTATATGTAAAAAAATGATTACAAACCGAGAACTGAGATTCTAATACTAAACATAGTAAATTGTTGGCATTTGCCCACTGTCCGCGGCTACTAAATTGAATATTACGAAATTACTACGTGGTAGAAATCTCAAGATTCATTAGGGTATTCATATCCCTATCTACCTATATGGGTGAAATTATGTAGCCACACATATTGCAGACGGTAGGGTATTGAAAACCGCAGATCTGCCAACATTGGAACACATTTATGCGCTGAAATCTACGAAAATACATCATGTTCGAATTCTTTTAAATTCCCAATGTAACTAGCATATTCAAACTCCTATACGTCTATGTGAGCGGAGTTCTGGAACCGACCATATTACGGAAAGTAGGGCACCAAAAACCACGGATACACCATCATTTAAGCTAAATTTTGCGTATTAAAATTACTTCATCTAGAATTTGTTAGATTCGGAATATAACTAGCATATTAAAGCTCAAGTCTATGTGGGGTAAATTATGGGGCTGAATATACTACAGACATTATTGCACCGAAAATCGTGGTGTTTTATTAATACAATGAACCTTTCCAGTTTAGCTATGCCCCGCCCATTTCTGGCTAAACTCCACCCATACCACTCTCGAGTTGGGATCGATGGATTTCTGAACTTCTAGGCGATAAATTTCAAGAAAACTATTCAGGTAAGTCGTGGAATATTTTGACACTAAATTGACTGGGTCCCGTTGCTGCCTATGGCAGCAGCAGCGACCAGTCAAATTACTTTCAAAATATTCAACTGCATTTTTATTAAATAACAAAAACATACAATTCGTACAACGTGTCAGATTATTAAGCATTTAAGATGGACTAAATCAAGTCAGTCGTGACGTCATTATTATGGCGTTATCCTATGCGTCACTTAATTAATTACGACGTCATATGACTTAATGTGATGGATAGACAACCTGAAAAGGCCCATTTAGTCCGGCAATTGTACGAATTGTATGTTTTTACTGTTTAATCACCATCGTGTTGAATATTTTGAAACTAATTTGACCTGGCATTGTTGTGGCCAGAGGCAGCAAACCTTTAAAAGCACCCGGTCAAATTACTTTCAAAATAGTCATCAGCTTACTTGTATAGTTACCTTGAAATTGGAAGTCTGGGAATTCATTATTCAGCGTATATATATATATATATATATATATATATATATATATATATATATATATATATATATATATATATATATATATATATATATATATATATATATATATACATCGATTCCAACACGCAAAAAAGGGGTGGAGCTTAGCTAGAAATAGGCGTGGCATACCTAGAAATGGATCTCTCTATTGAAATTGTCATGAGCAAATTGAGCATTACATGGCTAATACCACTTGGTAAAGCGTGGCCCACACAATATGGACCACTTGTATTAAGAGACCACCCATATTTACTGTTGAATAAATAGCAAAAACACACAATTCGAACAGCGTCTAGTCAAATTAGTTTCAAAATATTCAACAGCATGTTGATTAAATGGTAAAGATGTCCAATTCGCATACTTGACTGGCTATTCAATGTTCCTGGTGGAGCTAGATACGTCATTCATTTGACATTTTGATTGTGACGTCCAGCTACATCTGACCTAAATAATTATGACGCCATATACTGCAGAAACAGATTAGAAAAAGCAATTATCATAGAAAATGTCCTATGTCTAATTGCCGTCCAAGAAACCATTATGGTTTTTCTTTTGCAATTTACTACTGGAATCATAGGATCGGTTATCCAACCAGTCATTCCAGTGGTAAACCTTCAAAACAAGCTCTCCGGCGAGTAGCTAATGCAAATGGACATTTCTTACGATCACCGCAAGAAGCCATTTGTGGTCAGTTTGATAGAGTGCTAAAGTGGACATATAAGAGACGCCGCGAGTGGGCGTGTGCTTGAGTACTCTCATCTGCAGAAGGAATGATAAACATGTTTTGTACGCAGTCCTCCAGCAAAAGAAGAGTACTTATTTAGAATAGTTATTTGGAGTTCCGTTGGCTGTTTATTAAAATAATTAAGCGGTCCTCGCTGTGCAAACTCTATTACAGTCGGACCAGAACAAATAAGAGAACTCGCCATGAATCACGCGCATGAAGATAATAATTATAAGATATCCAGCAATCTAAAAATAGAGCCCTGTCTTCGCGCCGAGAATTATTAGATCTCGTATCGATGGAGATCTGGCGAGACACAGCCCCACAATCCCCTGCGCGAAATGGCCGTGCCAATAGGCAATTATAGACAGCGATAAATAGAAGCGTGCCAGCTGGAGCGGGCACGCAATAAATATGTATCCCTAGGCATCGATCACCGCAGAACAACACCCTATCATCCACAGACGAATGGAAAGACAGAACGTGTCAACAAAACAATTAAGGAGATCCTACAAAAACTGGTTAATAACCAGTCAAGATTATGGGAAAATGAACTCAGTGCAGCCCTAATGGCGTAAAGGAACACCAGGCATTCAACTACTGGGTATACACCATTCTATTTGATGTATGGCAGGCGTGGAAGAGGGCCGTTTTCATTGCCTGCGGATGCTTCTCAAGATCTAGAGGATCGCTTAACACACTTGAGCAATGCCGTGCAGCATGCGAGAGCGAACACAGAGAAATCTCGTGCTTATCACAGAGAGCAGATCAACAAGAGAGCGAATGCGGGCGAGTTTAATGTCGGAGATTCTGTAGTCGTGAAAGCTGAAGAACGGATTAAATTAACTGGACACGGTGACCCACAGTACGACATATACAGAATCAATGGTCCAGTGGCACACGTAAGACATCAAAGATCAGGAAAAATGAGGGTGTTAAACATCAGAAAGTTGCGTGTAGTCGATCCAGAGATGGTGTGGGATCAAGTTAGAGCACGCCCAATACGAAATCCGATAATTGGAACGAGGAAGAGCTTGATTAGAGGTGAGTGCACACTGTTCGAACAGCAAAAGTTGGAGGAACACGAGCAAGGTGACGGAACGATAAATGAACTACCAGTGACGTCAGAGCCGGAGGTGTCAGTGCCAGCAACGCTAGAACCAAGGGACAGCTCAATGACGCACGAGGAGCCGATGGACATGGACGTGGACGTTGATGAATCGCAGCCACAATCAGATACCGTGATTGGCCAACCACAATTACCCACTGACCGAGGTATATATAATGCATTTAAGCGCAAAAATGGCGGGGCTCCCTGGCTAGGCGTAACTCAAAATAAAAGGCATCGAATTTGCGCAGTTTGTTTTCGTGCTAATTTAGGCATAAGCTCCGACGGAAAACAATGTGGATACGCGTTGAGATATCTAGAGACTAGCGAGTAGCATAATGATCGGTCCAAAACTAATCAAAATGTTGCGTTTTTTGTTACTGAACAACGTCATATTAAAAATTTACAAAATGATTTGAATGACATTAACAAGTAAGTTCCGCCCGAGACGCGCCTAAATTCACCCATATCAGAATGTTATAGTCTGCCCCATATGGAAAGACACACAAGTATGATTAATCGATGACGGCGCATGCGATGAATAAATAAATACGGCCTAAATTATGTGCCGTGCAACTGTGTCGACCCGGACATTCTGTCCAAATCGTATTATCTGTAATTATTACGCGAAAAGGTCGGTAATTCATACCCAGCCAATGTCACGGTAGTGACCCGAGGGTATGTAATGTAAATCTGTTGTTAGGCACAGCGAATACACCCTGCATAACAAGCCTATTATCATCATGGTTCTGAATGGGATGTGTGTGATCTAGTGGATACGATCTAATGACACTAGCATTACTGTATTTGAATTACGCTACAATATGGGAATGTACTCGCAGATAGCATATTAACAGCGAACGTCACAAATATAACGTCATTTCACATCCCTAAACTCTTAAATGAAACCTGGGTGATAGAACATTTGAGAAGGGAACCATGGTTGGAATTGAAAGAGATTTGAAGAAGGTGTAGATATTGAAACAACTGAGACTCTTGAAATGAACAATTTAATGATTTATATAATAACTTCAATATTGATAATTATCTTCGTGATGTTTGTATTGTACAGGCTGAATATGCGTTATAATATTTTTAAATATTGTGCAGGAAAACGGCAGGGGTCACATATATCCATTGTAAACATGCGTAAATCCAAGCAAACGAAGGCTATAGAAATGGTTGGTGTGGGTAAAATGACGCCTAAGCTGGGAACGGATTTCCCATCCGGTTCCGATATAAATTAAACATTTAAATTAGACCAAGTTTGGATATTGTCGTGATCGGGCAATATGTGTTCTTGGCCACGAGTTACGATGGCCGGTGTTTATCATTGCGCCAAGGCCAGGCTCAATGCAATGAATTCCGTACACCGTGTCTTGTAGGGTTCTGGAATTGTTTGAAGAGACGTTTGGAAAATACAGCATCTATATATTTAGTTTCCACTTATACACGCGCGCGTGCACATACAGACGCGCGCACTTCCCCATAGAGACCCAAAAGAAATGCGGTTTTATGATAATTTAGAACAATATTAATCAGGTATGATGTGCAATGTGACGTGTTCTGCCTAATTATGATGTAACGTCACGATCTGTTACTACTACTACTACTACTACTACTACTACTACTACTACTACTACTACTACTACTACTACTACTACTACTACTACTACTACTACTACTAGTAATAATAATAATAGTATATGATGATGCTGATGTATAGGTTATTCATATGTTTATGGGTGCGCCACGGACTGGTCGTGGGGTAAAGGTGTATTAGCAGAACAGTACTTGTTATATTTAATGGACAAAGATTATGTAGCCATAGCACAAGTATTTTCAATCTACCCCAGCGTGTAATGGTTCAAAATGTGACTAGTCTAAGCCTATAAATATTAAATAATACATATTTATGATAATGATATTTTATTACCACTCCACTCTTTACACTTTTAATTATACATTGCATGTTAAACAGACCGGACCTCAGACACATAATCAGATTGAGCCTCAAACACATAATCAGATTGAGCCACTTTATCAAAGAAGCTAACTTTAAAAAAACAAATATTCACAATATGATGCAATCCAAAGGTTTATTTCCAGCAAGCAGGGGTAACTTTCCCATAAGTGTATAACTACATATTGCACTAAAATGCCTGGTTAACATTTTAGGATTGTTGCTTGAAGAATGCAATATTGGTAAATATGGCAATGACTGTAGATTACCATGCCATGGACTCTACAGATCCTCATCACCATCTGGACGACGGACATATTGCTATGTGACAGGTCACTGTGTGCAGTGTCGTCGTGGTTATCAAGGCAACGTCTGCACTAGAGTTATTGTACAATGGTATTTCTTCACTACAATTGTCGATTTTATTGTGTCAATACGTGTGCATGTAAATGGTATACGCCTATGCTGGTGTGACACGATTATACTAGTCATATATAGGTAGACAACCAATCAACAGTTGCTCACTTCATACTTTTTCTCTCGTTGCTAGACACAAGGGTTATAGGGCGAGCATAAAGTGCTTCTTATTCGTGTTTTTTCTTAAAAGAACGGAAAAGAGAACGATAAAATGATGTTTATTAGTAATGTCATACATTGTTAAATATACTACCACCAGTAAAATGGAAATGAATCAGAATAATTTGAGAAAAAGCATTCACTAGCTCTAGTAGCGCTTAGCTTACAACTAATTGGTGTAGCATGGATCACCGTTGGGTGCGTACGAGACCGGGATGGTCCATGCTCACCACTCCATTGGCCATATATCGCCTCGCACATAAACAGCCATTCCATCACGCCTCACTTCGGTGGCTGAAGAAACTAAAAAGTCTTGAGGGGCAGGTGGCGAGATGGCAGGAATCCCAGCAGGCCTACAACTTCAACGTGGTTCATAGGCCGGTAAACTGCATGGAAATATCGATGCCTTGAGTCGAATAGGACGCAAGGATGAACCTGAAGTGGCCAATATCATACAGCAAGACACATTACCGTTCCCCGCGTTCCCTGAGCTGCGATGTATGGACTGGGATGCGGTGAAACTTGCTCAAGAGCAAGCTACAAATGCACAAATATGAGAGGTGTATGCCTGGGTCCAGGAAGGGGTACGCCCTTCCAACGAATTCGTTACTCCCTTATCCACTACAGCCAAATATTACCATCAGAATTATGAAGAATGCCAAATAAATAACGGTGTCTTATACCTTAATAACAGGATAGTAATACCAGAACGGTACCATGTCATGATACTGGAACAGTTACCTGACAATGCTGGTCACTGTGCCGTAGAGAGAACGGTGCAACACATCAAACCTAGATTCCATTGGATATGTATACGTGACAGTGTAAAGCCATGGGTGGCGAAATGTGTGCCCTGCCAGTGCCGAGGTCTTGGACAGCACCACTTTGCACCGTTGCAAACAAAGATTGTCTGTGCACCATTTGAGCGAGTTGCAATAGATGTGCTAGGACCCCTGAATTCAATGGATGAAGGTAATAAATACATCCTTGTATTAGAGAATTATTTCACGAAGTGGGTAAAGACCTTTGCTCTGCCAGACCAAAAGGCCAGCACCATAGCTGAGGTCCTGACAAGCAATGTTTTCTGCCTTTTTGGTATGCCACGTGAACTAAATTCTGACCAAGGTAGTAACTTTGAGAGCCGGCTGATCTCCGATCTCTGCAAATTGTTCCACATAGTCAAGTGGGAATGGTATTGTAGAGAGATTGAATAGAACTCTAGCGGTAATGCTGCCTAAGGAAACACACCTTGATTATCATGATTGGGATCTGTGTCACCCATATGTGTTGATGGCATACCGCACTTCAATACACTCCAGCACCGATTATACCCCTTCTTAGTTAATCATAGGCCGTGAGTTAGCCTTACCCCTGGATCTAGCCATGACCAGAATCCCTGGGGAAATAAACTCACCATCTCTATATGTAGAACTCATGCAGCAGAGGATAAAGCAAGCCCATGAGTTACGACTCCATTCCCGCTCCATGCAGCCACGATTAGACTGGCTGCACCATATCCAATCCAAGCCCTGCCCCTTCCCCGCAGTACAATACCATATGTTCCACAAGTGGCACCTATTCCATATGCTATCTATAATCCAGACCAAACTGTACCCCATGCGTTACACCGAGATTTGTCATCACAAATCCCATTTCCCTCACACTCTCCAGGTCTACGGTTACAGAAGAATTGCCCACCAACCCCCATACGCTGGTTGTTGAAACAACTGACCATAGTCGTGGAAGCAGCCTGGTCCGTAGACTCTTGGCCCGTTTATTCCCAGGGCTCAAGTAAAGAAATGACTGAGCGCTAGACCATTGTGTAACGGGAGATTACTCTTCCAGTCCAGTACCCCAAATCGATTCCCTAATCCATTTCCCAAATCCTCCTGATTAATCAGAACAGGCACCAAACACGGAATGCAAAATTCACCAACACCACTCGCCACCAGGCTAGTAAACCTAAAAAAATCCGTAACAAGTAGGAATTTACTACTGAAAGTGAAATTCGACAATGGATTGATTCAAGTACGGCAGCTATCTAAATGGTTATCCGCGCCCTAACTAACTACGTCCCGCCTGCTATAAGGCTCGTCCATTACGGAGTGAACACTATTTAAAGTCTGATAAAGCTGTCACCACTAACACCGCGACAATGCATCCGTGTCGCAATAAAATTAACATCCCACCACAGCACTGGAGTAGTAGAAAATTACCAGCCAATCATACTAAAACACTAATCAACACGTCAGAAAATACGGACACTCCGGTTGATTGAAATCACGTAATCTCCAAACAATGGTAAAAATTACTTGTATATATTTGTTTTAACTGTGGCACCTTTAATGTAAGCTTGATTGTACCACTTGCATTTATGCACGGATGTGACAGGACAAGTCCCTCCTACGGTAGATGGGAAACGTATACGTCTAGATAGTTTTATAGCAATGTGATTGATAATTATTGCTATCTATAGTAGCAGCAAATCTCCTTCAGCTTCACTATCTAATTTCAACCAAATTGTTCTCAAAATAATCCGCTGATGTTCAATATAGTAACACATTCTGAAAGTATTTCGAGCAATTCGATTGGCAGTCGTTACTGACTAAATCACCAACAACGTTGTCAAAATCAAAAAAATAATCAGTGTCAACGTTTCAATATGATTAGCCAAAAAAATAGCTGACAAATAGTTAGGCATGTGCCATATAAATTATCAAGATCAGTGTGCAATATGTTCGATACTGCTCAATCAGTAGGTGAGTGTGTCACCGCATCTGTGCTCGTGCATGTGCCTGGCAGACATACTTGTAAAGGGGAAATTAGTTAACATTGCATCTCGGTTACGTTTATAATACAGGCTTAAATAAGTGTATGTATTTGCTAGCTAATGATATTGAAATCTCGAAACTGAAGTTGTTTGTGACTAGTCATTTATGCCGGACAAACAACATGAGATGCAGATATGTTCAAACCTTTGCTATGAGTTAACTCTATCCTTTGGCATTAGGGGCAGACTCATCTCAACATAACAATCCGCTCAGAGACCTTGGCTCGCTGTGACAACCATATTAATATGTAAGAATATAAATGTCACAAGCCAGACAAAGACGATCGGCAGAGTTGCTTACGACCCACTCATCCACCCAGTGAACCAGGTCCCTAGAGTAGGCAACGTATATGGCTGATGGTTGACCCATCCACGCGTAGGAGGATGAGTAAATCGGATGACGAATTTGAGGAATTTACGTTGATTGAAGTTCAAGTTAATTATTGCTAGGCACGGTGTTAGCTGATCTCTGTAGATAGTGCTGTCGGATTAGTGACTTGTTTATTACACGGTTGCTGTTATGGGCATGGCGGTAGCTGATCACTGTAGACCGTGCTTCAGGATTAGCGACGTGTTTATTGCATGACTGTTGTTAAGGGCACGGTGGAAGCTCATTGCTGTAGACAGTGCCCTAGGATTAGTGACTAACTCGTTTTGCATGGTTCCTGATAAGGGCACTGTGTTAGCCAATCGATGTAGACAGTGCATAGGATTGGTGACTTGTTTATTGCATGGTTGTTGCAGTGGCGTAGCCAGGGTTTCACGTCAGGGGTGGGTGCGAGGTCTGAAAAGGCTCCACCCCACTTGAGCGAGGACTAAAAAGGCGCCACCCCGCATACCAATTAGACGTAGGAATTTGATTAAATTTCTTTAATAAAGAGAAACTAGCATCCCAGCAACGCCAATATGTTTATTCTACCGAGAAAGTAGCGTGCATTCTACTATTCTTTGTCTTGATATAACGTAATTAAACCTAAAAGTATCAAAATCGGGATGAACAAGCATGACAAGAAGACATTAGCAACGTTGTAAATTCAAATAGTTCCCATTTTCATTGTAGATTAAATTGTTAAGGGTGGTTTGGGAGTTGGGACGTCCAGAAACTTGTATGTGTTACGGATATGAGTTAGGCGCCACCCTTGTCTACGCTACTAGGTTGCTGTTAAGCGTGCACTGGTAGTTGATCGCTGTAGGCAGTGCCATAGTATTATTGACTAACTGGTCTTGCATTGTTGTTGGTGAGGACACGGTGGTAGCTGATAGCTGTAGACTGTGTCTAGGATTAGTGACCAACTTGGTTGCATGATTGCCCTTAAGGGCACTGTGGTAGCTGATAGCTGTATACAGGGCCCGAAGATTAGTGACTAACTCGTTATACATCGCTGCTGTTATCTTAGTGACTTATTTAGTGCACGATTGTTGTTAATCATGGAGTGGTGCCTGCTCACTGTAGGCAGTGACTTAGCATTAGTGACTAACTTGTCTTACATGGTTACTGGCAAGGACACCGCGGTAGCTTATAGCCATAGAGTGTGCCCTTACATTAGTGACTAACTTGTCGTGCATGCTTACTGGTAAGGACATTGTGGTAGCTGATTAGCTCCTATGATGTCCACACTGCTCATCATTTTGTTGTGGTTATCTAAATGGGTGTGCGTACGATACAGATTGTATAGCAATGCCATTACAGCAAATGGATATTTTGGCTTTGTGTGAGGAGCTGAGTCCAACAACAGCATCACACGAGATTTAAGTGACTATTACGATTTGGCAGCAAACAATATCAGTGATTCATATTGAACTTCTCAGCTATCGACTTAGTTAGCATATTTATTTGCTCTTTCAATTCGATGATGCAGGTGTGCAGAGGGTTATTATGTCAGGCTGACTTTCTTCTTCCTCTTCTTCGTTTCATTCTTCTAGATTTGATCCATCATTATTAGATTGGTCATACCTCTGCTAAATGTGTCCTTCGTCTCTTTCATGGGGTTGTTCTAGTCACAGATAATTTACAGCCTAAAGTATTCATTGATAAGTTTCGTGTTACCTATCTTTTTGCCACCTGACCTGTGATCGCTTGTGTATATTAACAAGTTTCTGATTCAGGTCGACCCCCAAAGCATTCATTCAGGTCATTCTATCCATGCCAGATATATATCACCCGTAGAGCTGCATCTTTCAGTCGGTAAGCCATGTATACTGTATTCGTTTCTGGACCGTATTCATTCGGTTTTTCCGTATTTTTTTGAACTGACAAAAGTAGTTCCTACAGAGTGCTTATCCATAATTGTCTGGATATAGCATTACATTTACATTTTATCTGCAGTGGTGAGTAGAATATTTCTGGCGCTTTGTTCCCAAAGTTTCAGGTACATTCCTATATCCATTTTCATTCTGGACTAATCCTAGTTCTATAATACTAAGGTCTCCTTCTCTTGCTCTTCAATCCGACCAAGAGCAACAAAAGATGTTTCATAGTATACTGTCTATATGTGTTAAGAAGATTTGAATATCTGATCCCCCAACCAATTGATATCCTTTTTAGAGGCTTGTCTGTAATCGGAAGTTATTCTGTTAATTTCACTACCATTCACTAAAGGTGCAGGATAGCTAAACAGGTGTACATTAAAAACGTGTCACCAGAAAAAGGGTCTTACTTGGCTACTAATTCCAATAACCATTAGCTTGGCCCGAGAATTACACTATGCCACTCAGACCCCGACTTTTTTTCAAACTTATATTCAGACTCTAAAACAAACAGCCCTTCAGATACCTGTGTTAGTATGTATATTATGGCATTGATTGCAAACTATACTACCTCTTTTGGTCCTGTATATCTATATACATACCATTTTAGTTAGGAGTGTAGCGCATATATAGCACGATTACGAGCACTGTGAAGCTCATGCTACCTGCATAGTTCCTTATATCATTTATTGCGAACATTTTATAATCACTTATTCAACTTTATCTATGTTAACTACTGAGGCAGATGTGTGACCCGATAATCTTAAAAATAGAACACCTACATCCTCTCATTGCTCTCACGTGAAATTCGTAATGTCAATACACCCTACTATCTGTTTGCAAATAAACAATCCTTGAATGCTAATACAGGGATTCATTTCTCGCTGTGCCCCCCCCCCCACCCATCCTAGCTACGCTATGCCCACATTTTGTTCATGTTGGAATCAATGTATATACTTTAATCATGAATTCCGAAAATACTAATTTTAACGTAATTATACACGTGAACTGTCACGAATTTTGAAATTAATTTGCCTGTGGCAGCAACAGCTCCTAATATTGGGTAAGCCACATTGTCAAAGTATTTGTCTCTCTGTCTTTTAAAAGCGTTATGAGTTGGAGCAGTTACCACGCTTTTCAAAGGCTAGTCCAGTGGTTTGGTCGCCCGAATGCTGAAGAACCGTTTTCTGATGTCACTGTCGAATCACTGCTTGTGTAGCTTGAAGCTATTGTCACAGCTTTGGTCACATTTGTCGGATGGCTCTCAGCATCAAACGTGTATATGCCGTGTGTGTATTTGTAAGACTCGATAAGGCCACCACAGCATCTATAAATTAAACTTGGAAGTTTTAGGAATTTCAGACCGTCTTCATGCATAATGTCCTTTATCCATGGGATAGTCTTTGTTGCTCTACGTCCAACATTTTCGTGGATGTATATATCATGCTTGTAAAGAGGTTACCATATGACGTTTCCATATTCCAAGTGGAGTCGTAAGTCGAGTAGACTGAATGTGCTTGGATCCAGAAATGGTTGCACTTTAATGAGCTGTCAATATAGGTATCATGATCTGTCTTGCTTATATGTTTCTCGAGGATTACAGCTTCAGAGTTTTCTTGCATGGTATATTGATAAATGGCATTTGTTCTACCCACATAACTATACATTTTGTAGCATTAAACTTCAGTTGCGAGTTGTCGACCCATTCTTTCAGAAGGTTCAGATCACCTTGGAGTTGTCATCATCTTCCAATGATGGGATCTTTGAAAACAGTGTGGTGTTGTCTGCAACTATCTTGATCGTGGTATGTACTTCATCAGGCATACTATTATTTAAGAAAAGATCTAAATATCATGCCCAGACATTTGAACAGAATTCGGTGAGAATACGTATCTCGCCCGTCACCGGGTCCTATGGAACTAATCGTTTAACCTGTCGTTAGGTTTATATACAAGTTGCAGGTTTCGCAATGCGGTGCGGGAGGATTGTCAGTAAATAATATAATAATTAATACATGTGTTTTCGCAGTGCTTTCCTACATTGGCTTAAAGTACTATCTACTAAGTATCCGAAGATACACGGGAGTGTATGTGATACCGCACCCTAGCCATCACTGCTCGGAAACCCCAATAGATCACCCCATGGTGCGGATAGGGACATCCACACAATTAAGAAGCCACGAGGCTGAGAGGAATATGAAGAGAGATAAAATCTTGGAGTTATGAGTCTTACCGGAGTGCGGGGCTAGATTATCGTACTGCCAGAAGAGAAGAGCCTGTTTCCTACGTGCACTGCAGTCCTATATTTTCTATAACTAAGCAAAACAAGGGAACGGATGGCCACTGGCCATATACATACATAATCTAACCAGAACAAACAATACGGTATCAAACGATTAAGATATATATATTAATACAGGTCAACGAACCTACTATAGTGCGGTTAGCAACACATTGAAGCAAATTATAATAACTATTAACAAATACAGAAATTATACTGAGGGGACTGCTAACACTATCTATAGCAATTGGCTACATTTCCTTAATTTAAACTAGATTCGGGTCACGGTAGCTGCCACCCAGAAATTGGACTAGGCAGTAATATTGTCAACCTAGCTGGTTCTCAGTTAAGCGAAACCGAAAAATCGCTGCTTAACTTTGGATTAACCTTTGTACCAACTCCGAAACCCAAAATTGGTTTGGATGCACATTTAGAAAATGGCCTTATTGAAACTGCTGAATTTCGTCACCGCATCAAATTAGCAGATTTTTTTCGAAACTCGAATAGCAACATTCCACCATTCATTGAGAAAACAGGCTGGGTACCAAATTTGAAACTGGTTGACCCAGCAATCGGTGAAAGTATAACACTGTACTCAGAGCGTATTAAAAATACAACATTTCCAAATGATCAGCAAAATTTATCTTATGAGCAGCGCCATGCCCTACAAGGGTTATCTAAAAATAATGAAATTGTTATTAAACCTGCGGATAAAGGATCAGCTTCTGTAATAATGGATACAAATAACTATATCAAAGAAGCACATAGACAGCTTAGTAATTTGAAAAATTACCAAAAGCTAAAGGAACCACTTTGGCAAAATAACTGTAGCAAATTTAACGAAATTCTCCAAAAAATGGTTGATAACAAGAAGATAACTGAAAAGCAATTTAAGTATCTCTTTGCAAAAAGATGATTCGAAACCACGTCCATTTTATCTTCTTCCTAAAATCCATAAGTCTATTGACTCGTGGACCGACCCAATGACTCCACCAGGGCGATCCATTATTTCAGATTGTGGTTCGGAATCATATAGGATTAGTGAATTTATCGACTACCATCTTCAGCCAATTGCAAACAGACATTTTAGCTATCTGAAAAACACTAAAGACTTTCTCGCCCAGGTCTCTAAGATCTCGCTCCCTCCAAATTCATTCTTAATTACGATGGACGTCGATGCTATGTACACAAACATTGATATCGAAAAGGGTCTTAATTCAATTCTTAGATCATTTGCCGACTACCCCGACACCAACAGGCCCGCCAGAGAAGTAATAGCTCTATTGGAGCTGAGTCTGAAAGACAATGACTTTGAATTTGCTGGTGAAATTTTCCAACAAATTTGTGGCTGCGCAATGGGTAAGCGTTTCAGCCCAGGTTTTGCTAACCTTTACATGGCAGAGTGGGAAAAGGAAGCACTCGAAAACTGTCCAAATCAGCCGCTCATTTACCGCAGGTACCTCGATGACATTTTCATGATCTGGCAACATAGTAAGGAAGCATTTACCGAATTTCTGGCCATTCTGAATAATCATGATCCGAATATCAAGCTAAAAGCTCAAATTGATGAGATGTCCGTAGATTTCCTGGAATTAACCTTATACAAAGGTATAAAGTATGAAACAACTGGTTGCTTAGACTACAAAGTTTATTTTAAGCCAACCGACTCCCATCAACTACAAGAAAACATTGATATCGAAAAGGGTCTTAATTCAATTCGTAGAGCATTTGCCGACTACCCCGACACCAACAGGCCCGACAGAGAAGTAACAGCTCTATTGGAGCTGAGTCTGAAAGGCAATGACTTTGAATTTGCTGGTGAAATTTTCCAACAAATTTGTGACTGCGCAATGGGTAAGCGTTTCAGCCCAGGTTTTGCTAACCTTTACATGACTGAGTGGGAAAAGGAAGCACTCAATAGGTGTCCAAATCAGCCACTCATTTACCGCAGGTACCTGGATGACATTTTCATGATCTGGCAACATACTAAAGAAGCATTTAATGAATTTTTAGCCATTCTGAACAATCATGATCCGAATATCAAACTAAACGCTGAAATTGATGAGATGTCCATAGATTTCCTGGATGTAACCTTATACAAAGGTATGAAGTATGAAACAACTGGTTACTTAGACTACAAAGTTTATTTTAAGCCAACCGACTCCCATCAACTACTGCACAAGAAATCATTCCATCTACCGCATACTTTCAAGGGACTTGTAAAATCACAAATAATCCGCTTTCATAGAAATTCGAGTGATAGGAACAACTTTGAATCATCATGTTCGACCTTATTCAAAGCTCTCAGACCGAGAGTGTACTCTTCTCGGTTCCTACGTAAAATAAAGTCTGAAACTTTGTGTAATTTGGAACTCATTCCGGATAATGCCAGAAATTCTCAGCCTACCAAAATTTGTCATAATCGTCCGATTGTAGGTGAAGGATGATCTCGGAAATGCGAAAAGAAAAGGTGTAAATTGGATGGTTTTCTTCCTTCCCAGAGTACATTCACAAGCTTTCAAAACAAAAGCAAATTTCAAATTCAGTCAATTTTAGATTGATTCTAAAAATGTCATTTATTTAATTTCATGCAAATTGTGTCAAAAGCAGTATGTCGGCGAAACCAAAAATCCACTACGATGGCGTGCAACTAGACACCTCTCAGATATTAGACTAGAGGAAGACACACATGTGCTTGAACATTTTAATCTTCCTGATCATTCAGTCCCTCGTGACTTTGAAATTATGCCTATCGAACAGCTACCTCTTTCTGACACAACAGAGGAAACTGATAAACAAAGAAAACTAAGAGAATCGTTCTGGATTAAACAATTAGAACCACAATGGCCTAGAGGCATAAATTCTGACCCAGACCTCTTAGATCAAAGAGAGATTATCCCATTTACTCTCACATACAATCGGGAAAATGTTGAAATTGCCAAAATCCTAAAAGATGAATATCACAAATTACAGGACAATCTCAGACAACCTTTCAACACGCGCCCAGTAATTGCATTTAAGAAAAATTCGAATCCACGAGACATCTTAGTAAAAGCCACACTGAAATAGGTAAAAATACATATACTGCCAGACCCGTGCTGGAGTCAGAGTACAATAGGCGTAAAAAGCCTAGGATTGAATCGTGGCAGATGCATCCACAGATAGTCCCATATGAATCGTCAGTGTGTCAGTATATCAGACATGTGAAAGCTGGTCGGCCAACCCTTGACTTTTAGTCTTGGTGCGGTGGTCCAGTGGAAAGATGCCTGGTTGTTGATGCTATGCGGAGTTGCAGGATGGCGGTTCGATCCCCCGACCGGGAGATGGTGATCAACAAATTAAACTAACGAGTGCAGCACTGTCGGCTAAGTTAGCACATGGAAATTGAAGCCGCACGTTGCCAGTGCGTCAATAAAATAAAAATACATATACTGCCAGAGCCGTGCTGGAGTCAGAGTACAATAGGCGTAAAAGCCTAGTATTGATTGTGACAGATGCATCCACAGATAGTCCCATATGAATCGTCAGTGTGTCAGTATATCAGACATGTGAAAGCTGGTCGGCCAATCCTTGACTTTTAGTCTTGGTGCGGTGGTCCAGTGGAATGATGCCTGGTTGCTGATGCTATGCGGAGTTGCAGGATGGCGGTTCGATCCCCCGACCAGGAGATGGTGATCAACAAATTAAACTAACGGGTGCAGCACTGTCGGCTAAGTTAGCACATGGAAATTGAAGCCGCACGTTGCCAGTGCGTCAATAAAATAAAAATACATATACTGCCAGAGCCGTGCTTGAGTCAGAGTACAATAGGCGTAAAAGCCTAGGATTGATTGTGACAGATGCATCCACAGATAGTCCCATATGAATCGTCAGTGTGTCAGTATATCAGACATGTGAAAGCTGGTCGGCCAATCCTTGACTTTTAGTCTTGGTGCGGTGGTCCAGTGGAAAGATGCCTGGTTGCTGATGCTATGCGGAGTTGCAGGATGGTGGTTCGATCCCCCGACCGGGAGATGGTGATCAACAAATTAAACTAACGGGTGCAGCACTGTCGGCTAAGTTAGCACATGGAAATTGAAGCCGCACGTTGCCAGTGCGTGAATAAAATAAAAATACATATACTGCCAGAGCCGTGCTGGAGTCAGAGTACAATAGGCGTAAAAGCCTAGGATTGATTGTGACAGATGCATCCACAGATAGTCCCATATGAATCGTCAGTGTGTCAGTATATCAGACATGTGAAAGCTGGTCGGCCAATCCTTGACTTTTAGTCTTGGTGCGGTGGTCCAGTGGAAAGATGCCTGGTTGCTGATGCTATGCGGAGTTGCAGGATGGCGGTTCGATCCCAAGACCGGGAGATGGTGATCAACAAATTAAACTAACGGGTGCAGCACTGTCGGCTAAGTTAGCACATGGAAATTGAAGCCGCACGTTGCCAGTGCGTCAATAAAATAAAAATACATATACTGCCAGAGCCGTGCTGGAGTCAGAGTACAATAGGCGTAAAAGCCTAGGATTGATTGTGACAGATGCATCCACAGATAGTCCCATATGAATCGTCAGTGTGTCAGTATATCAGACATGTGAAAGCTGGTCGGCCAATCCTTGACTTTTAGTCTTGGTGCGGTGGTCCAGTGAAAGATGCCTGGTTGCTGATGCTATGCGGAGTTGCAGGATGGCGGTTCGATCCCCCGACCGGGAGATGGTGATCAACAAATTAAACTAACGGGTGCAGCACTGTCGGCTAAGTTAGCACATGGAAATTGAAGCCGCACGTTGCCAGTGCGTCAATAAAATAAAAATACATATACTGCCAGAGCCGTGCTGGAGTCAGAGTACAATAGGCGTAAAAGCCTAGGATTGATTGTGACAGATGCATCCACAGATAGTCCCATATGAATCGTCAGTGTGTCAGTATATCAGACATGTGAAAGCTGGTCGGCCAATCCTTGACTTTTAGTCTTGGTGCGGTGGTCCAGTGGAAAGATGCCTGGTTGCTGATGCTATGCGGAGTTGCAGGATGGCGGTTCGATCCCCTGACCGGGAGATGGTGATCAACAAATTAAACTAACGGGTGCAGCACTGTCGGCTAAGTTAGCACATGGAAATTGAAGCCGCACGTTGCCAGTGCGTCAATAAAATAAAAATACATATACTGCCAGAGCCGTGCTGGAGTCAGAGTACAATAGGCGTAAAAGCCTAGTATTGATTGTGACAGATGCATCCACAGATAGTCCCATATGAATCGTCAGTGTGTCAGTATATCAGACATGTGAAAGCTGGTCGGCCAATCCTTGACTTTTAGTCTTGGTGCGGTGGTCCAGTGGAATGATGCCTGGTTGCTGATGCTATGCGGAGTTGCAGGATGGCGGTTCGATCCCCCGACCAGGAGATGGTGATCAACAAATTAAACTAACGGGTGCAGCACTGTCGGCTAAGTTAGCACATGGAAATTGAAGCCGCACGTTGCCAGTGCGTCAATAAAATAAAAATACATATACTGCCAGAGCCGTGCTTGAGTCAGAGTACAATAGGCGTAAAAGCCTAGGATTGATTGTGACAGATGCATCCACAGATAGTCCCATATGAATCGTCAGTGTGTCAGTATATCAGACATGTGAAAGCTGGTCGGCCAATCCTTGACTTTTAGTCTTGGTGCGGTGGTCCAGTGGAAAGATGCCTGGTTGCTGATGCTATGCGGAGTTGCAGGATGGTGGTTCGATCCCCCGACCGGGAGATGGTGATCAACAAATTAAACTAACGGGTGCAGCACTGTCGGCTAAGTTAGCACATGGAAATTGAAGCCGCACGTTGCCAGTGCGTGAATAAAATAAAAATACATATACTGCCAGAGCCGTGCTGGAGTCAGAGTACAATAGGCGTAAAAGCCTAGGATTGATTGTGACAGATGCATCCACAGATAGTCCCATATGAATCGTCAGTGTGTCAGTATATCAGACATGTGAAAGCTGGTCGGCCAATCCTTGACTTTTAGTCTTGGTGCGGTGGTCCAGTGGAAAGATGCCTGGTTGCTGATGCTATGCGGAGTTGCAGGATGGCGGTTCGATCCCAAGACCGGGAGATGGTGATCAACAAATTAAACTAACGGGTGCAGCACTGTCGGCTAAGTTAGCACATGGAAATTGAAGCCGCACGTTGCCAGTGCGTCAATAAAATAAAAATACATATACTGCCAGAGCCGTGCTGGAGTCAGAGTACAATAGGCGTAAAAGCCTAGGATTGATTGTGACAGATGCATCCACAGATAGTCCCATATGAATCGTCAGTGTGTCAGTATATCAGACATGTGAAAGCTGGTCGGCCAATCCTTGACTTTTAGTCTTGGTGCGGTGGTCCAGTGAAAGATGCCTGGTTGCTGATGCTATGCGGAGTTGCAGGATGGCGGTTCGATCCCCCGACCGGGAGATGGTGATCAACAAATTAAACTAACGGGTGCAGCACTGTCGGCTAAGTTAGCACATGGAAATTGAAGCCGCACGTTGCCAGTGCGTCAATAAAATAAAAATACATATACTGCCAGAGCCGTGCTGGAGTCAGAGTACAATAGGCGTAAAAGCCTAGGATTGATTGTGACAGATGCATCCACAGATAGTCCCATATGAATCGTCAGTGTGTCAGTATATCAGACATGTGAAAGCTGGTCGGCCAATCCTTGACTTTTAGTCTTGGTGCGGTGGTCCAGTGGAAAGATGCCTGGTTGCTGATGCTATGCGGAGTTGCAGGATGGCGGTTCGATCCCCTGACCGGGAGATGGTGATCAACAAATTAAACTAACGGGTGCAGCACTGTCGGCTAAGTTAGCACATGGAAATTGAAGCCGCACGTTGCCAGTGCGTCAATAAAATAAAAATACATATACTGCCAGAGCCGTGCTGGAGTCAGAGTACAATAGGCGTAAAAGCCTAGGATTGATTGTGACAGATGCATCCACAGATAGTCCCATATGAATCGTCAGTGTGTCAGTATATCAGACATGTGAAAGCTGGTCGGCCAATCCTTGACTTTTAGTCTTGGTGCGGTGGTCCAGTGGAAAGATGCCTGGTTGCTGATGCTATGCGGAGTTGCAGGATGGCGGTTCGATCCCAAGACCGGGAGATGGTGATCAACAAATTAAACTAACGGGTGCAGCACTGTCGGCTAAGTTAGCACATGGAAATTGAAGCCGCACGTTGCCAGTGCGTCAATAAAATAAAAATACATATACTGCCAGAGCCGTGCTGGAGTCAGAGTACAATAGGCGTAAAAGCCTAGGATTGATTGTGACAGATGCATCCACAGATAGTCCCATATGAATCGTCAGTGTGTCAGTATATCAGACATGTGAAAGCTGGTCGGCCAATCCTTGACTTTTAGTCTTGGTGCGGTGGTCCAGTGGAAAGATGCCTGGTTGCTGATGCTATGCGGAGTTGCAGGATGGCGGTTCGATCCCCCGACCGGGAGATGGTGATCAACAAATTAAACTAACGGGTGCAGCACTGTCGGCTAAGTTAGCACATGGAAATTGAAGCCGCACGTTGCCAGTGCGTCAATAAAATAAAAATACATATACTGCCAGAGCCGTGCTGGAGTCAGAGTACAATAGGCGTAAAAGCCTAGGATTGATTGTGACAGATGCATCCACAGATAGTCCCATATGAATCGTCAGTGTGTCAGTATATCAGACATGTGAAAGCTGGTCGGCCAATCCTTGACTTTTAGTCTTGGTGCGGTGGTCCAGTGGAAAGATGCCTGGTTGCTGATACTATGCGGAGTTGCAGGATGGCGGTTCGATCCCCCGACCGGGAGATGGTGATCAACAAATTAAACTAACGGGTGCAGCACTGTCGGCTAAGTTAGCACATGGAAATTGAAGCCGCACGTTGCCAGTGCGTCAATAAAATAAAAATACATATACTGCCAGAGACATGCTGGAGTCAGAGTACAATAGGAGTAAAAGCCTAGGATTGATTGTGACAGATGCACCCACAGATAGTCCCATATGAATCGTCAGTGTGTCAGTATATCAGACATGTGAAAGCTGGTCGGCCAATCCTTGACTTTTAGTCTTGGTGCGGTGGTCCAGTGGAAAGATGCCTGGTTGCTGATGCTATGCGGAGTTGCAGGATGGCGGTTCGATCCCCCGACCGGGAGATGGTGATCAACAAATTAAACCAACGGGTGCAGCACTGTCGGCTAAGTTAGCACATGGAAATTGAAGCCGCACGTTGCCAGTGCGTCAATAAAATAAAAATACATATACTGCCAGAGCCGTGCTGGAGTCAGAGTACAATAGGCGTAAAAGCCTAGGATTGATTGTGACAGATGCATCCACAGATAGTCCCATATGAATCGTCAGTGTGTCAGTATATCAGACATGTGAAAGCTGGTCGGCCAATCCTTGACTTTTAGTCTTGGTGCGGTGGTCCAGTGGAAAGATGCCTGGTTGCTGATGCTATGCGGAGTTGCAGGATGGCGGTTCGATCCCCTGACCGGGAGATGGTGATCAACAAATTAAACTAACGGGTGCAGCACTGTCGGCTAAGTTAGCACATGGAAATTGAAGCCGCACGTTGCCAGTGCGTCAATAAAATAAAAATACATATACTGCCAGAGCCGTGCTGGAGTCAGAGTACAATAGGAGTAAAAACCTAGGATTGATTGTGACAGATGCATCCACAGATAGTCCCATATGAATCGTCAGTGTGTCAGTATATCAGACATGTGAAAGCTGGTCGGCCAATCCTTGACTTTTAGTCTTGGTGCGGTGGTCCAGTGGAAAGATGCCTGGTTGCTGATGCTATGCGGAGTTGCAGGATGGCGGTTCGATCCCCCGACCGGGAGATGGTGATCAACAAATTAAACTAACGGGTGCAGCACTGTCGGCTAAGTTAGGACATGGAAATTGAAGCCGCACGTTGCCAGTGCGTCAATAAAATAAAAATACATATACTGCCAGAGCCGTGCTGGAGTCAGAGTACAATAGGCGTAAAAGCCTAGTTTTGATTGTGACAGATGCATCCACAGATAGTCCCATATGAATCGTCAGTGTGTCAGTATATCAGATATGTGAAAGCTGGTCGGCCAATCCTTGAATTTTAGTCTTGGTGCGGTGGTCCAGTGAAAGATGCCTGGTTGCTGATGCTATGCGGAGTTGCAGGATGGCGGTTCGATCCCCCGACCGGGAGATGGTGATCAACAAATTAAACTAACGGGTGCAGCACTGTCGGCTAAGTTAGCACATGGAAATTGAAGCCGCACGTTGCCAGTGCGTCAATAAAATAAAAATACATATACTGCCAGAGACATGCTGGAGTCAGAGTACAATAGGCGTAAAAGCCTAGGATTGATTGTGACAGATGCACCCACAGATAGTCCCATATGAATCGTCAGTGTGTCAGTATATCAGACATGTGAAAGCTGGTCGGCCAATCCTTGACTTTTAGTCTTGGTGCGGTGGTCCAGTGGAAAGATGCCTGGTTGCTGATGCTATGCGGAGTTGCAGGATGGCGGTTCGATCCCCCGACCGGGAGATGGTGATCAACAAATTAAACCAACGGGTGCAGCACTGTCGGCTAAGTTAGCACATGGAAATTGAAGCCGCACGTTGCCAGTGCGTCAATAAAATAAAAATACATATACTGCCAGAGCCGTGCTGGAGTCAGAGTACAATAGGCGTAAAAGCCTAGGATTGATTGTGACAGATGCATCCACAGATAGTCCCATATGAATCGTCAGTGTGTCAGTATATCAGACATGTGAAAGCTGGTCGGCCAATCCTTGACTTTTAGTCTTGGTGCGGTGGTCCAGTGGAAAGATGCCTGGTTGCTGATGCTATGCGGAGTTGCAGGATGGCGGTTCGATCCCCTGACCGGGAGATGGTGATCAACAAATTAAACTAACGGGTGCAGCACTGTCGGCTAAGTTAGCACATGGAAATTGAAGCCGCACGTTGCCAGTGCGTCAATAAAATAAAAATACATATACTGCCAGAGCCGTGCTGGAGTCAGAGTACAATAGGAGTAAAAACCTAGGATTGATTGTGACAGATGCATCCACAGATAGTCCCATATGAATCGTCAGTGTGTCAGTATATCAGACATGTGAAAGCTGGTCGGCCAATCCTTGACTTTTAGTCTTGGTGCGGTGGTCCAGTGGAAAGATGCCTGGTTGCTGATGCTATGCAGAGTTGCAGGATGGCGGTTCGATCCCCCGACCGGGAGATGGTGATCAACAAATTAAACTAACGGGTGCAGCACTGTCGGCTAAGTTAGCACATGGAAATTGAAGCCGCACGTTGCCAGTGCGTCAATAAAATAAAAATACATATACTGCCAGAGCCGTGCTGGAGTCAGAGTACAATAGGCGTAAAAGCCTAGGATTGATTGTGACAGATGCATCCACAGATAGTCCCATATGAATCGTCAGTGTGTCAGTATATCAGACATGTGAAAGCTGGTCGGCCAATCCTTGACTTTTAGTCTTGGTGCGGTGGTCCAGTGGAAAGATGCCTGGTTGCTGATGCTATGCGGAGTTGCAGGATGGCGGTTCGATCCCCTGACCGGGAGATGGTGATCAACAAATTAAACTAACGGGTGCAGCACTGTCGGCTAAGTTAGCACATGGAAATTGAAGCCGCACGTTGCCAGTGCGTCAATAAAATAAAAATACATATACTGCCAGAGCCGTGCTGGAGTCAGAGTACAATAGGCGTAAAAGCCTAGGATTGATTGTGACAGATGCATCCACAGATAGTCCCATATGAATCGTCAGTGTGTCAGTATATCAGACATGTGAAAGCTGGTCGGCCAATCCTTGACTTTTAGTCTTGGTGCGGTGGTCCAGTGGAAAGATGCCTGGTTGCTGATGCTATGCGGAGTTGCAGGATGGCGGTTCGATCCCAAGACCGGGAGATGGTGATCAACAAATTAAACTAACGGCTGCAGCACTGTCGGCTAAGTTAGCACATGGAAATTGAAACCGCACGTTGCCAGTGCGTCAATAAAATAAAAATACATATACTGCCAGAGCCGTGCTGGAGTCAGAGTACAATAGGCGTAAAAGCCTAGGATTGATTGTGACAGATGCATCCACAGATAGTCCCATATGAATCGTCAGTGTGTCAGTATATCAGACATGTGAAAGCTGGTCGGCCAATCCTTGACTTTTAGTCTTGGTGCGGTGGTCCAGTGGAAAGATGCCTGGTTGCTGATGCTATGCGGAGTTGCAGGATGGCGGTTCGATCCCCCGACCGGGAGATGGTGATCAACAAATTAAACTAACGGGTGCAGCACTGTCGGCTAAGTTAGCACATGGAAATTGAAGCCGCACGTTGCCAGTGCGTCAATAAAATAAAAATACATATACTGCCAGAGCCGTGCTGGAGTCAGAGTACAATAGGCGTAAAAGCCTAGGATTGATTGTGACAGATGCATCCACAGATAGTCCCATATGAATCGTCAGTGTGTCAGTATATCAGACATGTGAAAGCTGGTCGGCCAATCCTTGACTTTTAGTCTTGGTGCGGTGGTCCAGTGGAAAGATGTCTGGTTGCTGATGCTATGCGGAGTTGCAGGATGGCGGTTCGATCCCCTGACCGGGAGATGGTGATCAACAAATTAAACTAACGGGTGCAGCACTGTCGGCTAAGTTAGCACATGGAAATTGAAGCCGCACGTTGCCAGTGCGTCAATAAAATAAAAATACATATACTGCCAGAGCCGTGCTGGAGTCAGAGTACAATAGGAGTAAAAACCTAGGATTGATTGTGACAGATGCATCCACAGATAGTCCCATATGAATCGTCAGTGTGTCAGTATATCAGACATGTGAAAGCTGGTCGGCCAATCCTTGACTTTTAGTCTTGGTGCGGTGGTCCAGTGGAAAGATGCCTGGTTGCTGATGCTATGCGGAGTTGCAGGATGGCGGTTCGATCCCCCGACCGGGAGATGGTGATCAACAAATTAAACTAACGGGTGCAGCACTGTCGGCTAAGTTAGCACATGGAAATTGAAGCCGCACGTTGCCAGTGCGTCAATAAAATAAAAATACATATACTGCCAGAGCCGTGCTGGAGTCAGAGTACAATAGGCGTAAAAGCCTAGTATTGATTGTGACAGATGCATCCACAGATAGTCCCATATGAATCGTCAGTGTGTCAGTATATCAGACATGTGAAAGCTGGTCGGCCAATCCTTGACTTTTAGTCTTGGTGCGGTGGTCCAGTGGAAAGATGCCTGGTTGCTGATGCTATGCGGAGTTGCAGGATGGCGGTTCGATCCCCCGACCGGGAGATGGTGATCAACAAATTAAACTAACGGGTGCAGCACTGTCGGCTAAGTTAGCACATGGAAATTGAAGCCGCACGTTGCCAGTGCGTCAATAAAATAAAAATACATATACTGCCAGAGCCGTGCTGGAGTCAGAGTACAATAGGCGTAAAAGCCTAGTATTGATTGTGACAGATGCATCCACAGATAGTCCCATATGAATCGTCAGTGTGTCAGTATATCAGACATGTGAAAGCTGGTCGGCCAATCCTTGACTTTTAGTCTTGGTGCGGTGGTCCAGTGGAAAGATGCCTGGTTGCTGATGCTATGCGGAGTTGCAGGATGGCGGTTCGATCCCCCGACCGGGAGATGGTGATCAACACATTAAACTAACGGGTGCAGCACTGCCGGCTAAGTTAGCACATGGAAATTGAAGCCGCACGTTGCCAGTGCGTCAATAAAATAAAAATACATATACTGCCAGAGCCATGCTGGTGTCAGAGTACAATAGGCGTAAAAGCCTAGTATTGATTGTGACAGATGCATCCACAGATAGTCCCATATGAATCGTCAGTGTGTCAGTATATCAGACATGTGAAAGCTGGTCGGCCAATCCTTGACTTTTAGTCTTGGTGCGGTGGTCCAGTGGAAAGATGCCTGGTTGCTGATGCTATGCGGAGTTGCAGGATGGCGGTTCGATCCCCCGACCGGGAGATGGTGATCAACAAATTAAACTAACGGGTGCAGCACTGTCGGCTAAGTTAGCACATGGAAATTGAAGCCGCACGTTGCCAGTGCGTCAATAAAATAAAAATACATATACTGCCAGAGCCATGCTGGAGTCAGAGTACAATAGGCGTAAAAGCCTAGGATTGATTGTGACAGATGCATCCACAGATAGTCCCATATGAATCGTCAGTGTGTCAGTATATCAGACATGTGAAAGCTGGTCGGCCAATCCTTGACTTTTAGTCTTGGTGCGGTGGTCCAGTGGAAAGATGCCTGGTTGCTGATGCTATGCGGAGTTGCAGGATGGCGGTTCGATCCCCCGACCGGGAGATGGTGATCAACAAATTAAACTAACGGGTGCAGCACTACCGGCTAAGTTAGCACACGGAAATTGAAGCCGCACGTTGCCAGTGCGTCAATAAAATAAAAATACATATACTGCCAGAGCCATGCTGGCGTCAGAGTACAATAGGCGTAAAAGCCTAGGATTGATTGTGACAGATGCATCCACAGATAGTCCCATATGAATCGTCAGTGTGTCAGTATATCAGACATGTGAAAGCTGGTCGGCCAATCCTTGACTTTTAGTCTTGGTGCGGTGGTCCAGTGGAAAGATGCCTGGTTGCTGATGCTATGCGGAGTTGCAGGATGGCGGTTCGATCCCCCGACCGGGAGATGGTGATCAACAAATTAAACCAACGGGTGCAGCACTGTCGGCTAAGTTAGCACATGGAAATTGAAGCTGCACGTTGCCAGTGCGTCAATAAAATAAAAATACATATACTGCAAGAGCCGTGCTGGAGTCAGAGTACAATAGGCGTAAAAGCCTAGGATTGATTGTGACAGATGCATCCACAGATAGTCCCATATGAATCGTCAGTGTGTCAGTATATCAGACATGTGAAAGCTGGTCGGCCAATCCTTGACTTTTAGTCTTGGTGCGGTGGTCCAGTGGAAAGATGCCTGGTTGCTGATGCTATGCGGAGTTGCAGGATGGCGGTTCGATCCCCCGACCGGGAGATGGTGATCAACAAATTAAACTAACGGGTGCAGCACTGTCGGCTAAGTTAGCACATGGAAATTGAAGCCGCACGTTGCCAGTGCGTCAATAAAATAAAAATACATATACTGCAAGAGCCGTGCTGGAGTCAGAGTACAATAGGCGTAAAAGCCTAGGATTGATTGTGACAGATGCATCCACAGATAGTCCCATATGAATCGTCAGTGTGTCAGTATATCAGACATGTGAAAGCTGGTCGGCCAATCCTTGACTTTTAGTCTTGGTGCGGTGGTCCAGTGGAAAGATGCCTGGTTGCTGATGCTATGCGGAGTTGCAGGATGGCGGTGCGATCCCCCAACCGGGAGATGGTGATCAACAAATTAAACTAACGGGTGCAGCACTGTCGGCTAAGTTAGCACATGGAAATTGAAGCCGCACGTTGCCAGTGCGTCAATAAAATAAAAATACATATACTGCCAGAACCGTGCTGGAGTCAGAGTACAATAGGCGTAAAAGCCTAGGATTGATTGTGACAGATGCATCCACAGATAGTCCCATATGAATCGTCAGTGTGTCAGTATATCAGACATGTGAAAGCTGGTCGGCCAATCCTTGACTTTTAGTCTTGGTGCGGTGGTCCAGTGGAAAGATGCCTGGTTGCTGATGCTATGCGAGTTGCAGGATGGCGGTTCGATCCCCCGACCGGGAGATGGTGATCAACAAATTAAACTAAAGGGTGCAGCACTGTCGGCTAAGTTAGCACATGGAAATTGAAGCCGCACGTTGCCAGTGCGTCAATAAAATAAAAATACATATACTGCCAGAGCCGTGCTGGAGTCAGAGTACAATAGGCGTAAAAGCCTAGGATTGATTGTGACAGATGCATCCACAGATAGTCCCATATGAATCGTCAGTGTGTCAGTATATCAGACATGTGAAAGCTGGTCGGCCAATCCTTGAATTTTAGTCTTGGTGCGGTGGTCCAGTGGAAAGATGCCTGGTTGCTGATGCTATGCGGAGTTGCAGGATGGCGGTTCGATCCCCCGACCGGGAGATGGTGATCAACAAATTAAACTAACGGGTGCAGCACTGTCGGCTAAGTTAGCACATGGAAATTGAAGCCGCACGTTGCCAGTGCGTCAATAAAATAAAAATACATATACTGCCAGAGCCGTGCTGGAGTCAGAGTACAATAGGCGTAAAAGCCTAGGATTGATTGTGACAGATGCATCCACAGATAGTCCCATATGAATCGTCAGTGTGTCAGTATATCAGACATGTGAAAGCTGGTCGGCCAATCCTTGACTTTTAGTCTTGGTGCGGTGGTCCAGTGGAAAGATGCCTGGTTGCTGATGCTATGCGGAGTTGCAGGATGGCGGTTCGATCCCCCGACCGGGAGATGGTGATCAACAAATTAAACTAACGGGTGCAGCACTACCGGCTAAGTTAGCACACGGAAATTGAAGCCGCACGTTGCCAGTGCGTCAATAAAATAAAAATACATATACTGCCAGAGCCATGCTGGCGTCAGAGTACAATAGGCGTAAAAGCCTAGGATTGATTGTGACAGATGCATCCACAGATAGTCCCATATGAATCGTCAGTGTGTCAGTATATCAGACATGTGAAAGCTGGTCGGCCAATCCTTGACTTTTAGTCTTGGTGCGGTGGTCCAGTGGAAAGATGCCTGGTTGCTGATGCTATGCGGAGTTGCAGGATGGCGGTTCGATCCCCCGACCGGGAGATGGTGATCAACAAATTAAACCAACGGGTGCAGCACTGTCGGCTAAGTTAGCACATGGAAATTGAAGCTGCACGTTGCCAGTGCGTCAATAAAATAAAAATACATATACTGCAAGAGCCGTGCTGGAGTCAGAGTACAATAGGCGTAAAAGCCTAGGATTGATTGTGACAGATGCATCCACAGATAGTCCCATATGAATCGTCAGTGTGTCAGTATATCAGACATGTGAAAGCTGGTCGGCCAATCCTTGACTTTTAGTCTTGGTGCGGTGGTCCAGTGGAAAGATGCCTGGTTGCTGATGCTATGCGGAGTTGCAGGATGGCGGTTCGATCCCCCGACCGGGAGATGGTGATCAACAAATTAAACTAACGGGTGCAGCACTGTCGGCTAAGTTAGCACATGGAAATTGAAGCCGCACGTTGCCAGTGCGTCAATAAAATAAAAATACATATACTGCCAGAGCCGTGCTGGAGTCAGAGTACAATAGGCGTAAAAGCCTAGTATTGATTGTGACAGATGCATCCACAGATAGTCCCATATGAATCGTCATTGTGTCAGTATATCAGACATGTGAAAGCTGGTCGGCCAATCCTTGACTTTTAGTCTTGGTGCGGTGGTCCAGTGGAAAGATGCCTGGTTGCTGATGCTATGCGGAGTTGCAGGATGGCGGTTCGATCCCCCGACCGGGAGATGGTGATCAACAAATTAAACTAACGGGTGCAGCACTGTCGGCTAAGTTAGCACATGGAAATTGAAGCCGCACGTTGCCAGTGCGTCAATAAAATAAAAATACATATACTGCCAGAGACATGCTGGAGTCAGAGTACAATAGGCGTAAAAGCCTAGGATTGATTGTGACAGATGCACCCACAGATAGTCCCATATGAATCGTCAGTGTGTCAGTATATCAGACATGTGAAAGCTGGTCGGCCAATCCTTGACTTTTAGTCTTGGTGCGGTGGTCCAGTGGAAAGATGCCTGGTTGCTGATGCTATGCGGAGTTGCAGGATGGCGGTTCGATCCCCCGACCGGGAGATGGTGATCAACAAATTAAACTAACGGGTGCAGCACTGTCGGCTAAGTTAGCACATGGAAATTGAAGCCGCACGTTGCCAGTGCGTCAATAAAATAAAAATACATATACTGCAAGAGCCGTGCTGGAGTCAGAGTACAATAGGCGTAAAAGCCTAGGATTGATTGTGACAGATGCATCCACAGATAGTCCCATATGAATCGTCAGTGTGTCAGTATATCAGACATGTGAAAGCTGGTCGGCCAATCCTTGACTTTTAGTCTTGGTGCGGTGGTCCAGTGGAAAGATGCCTGGTTGCTGATGCTATGCGGAGTTGCAGGATGGCGGTGCGATCCCCCAACCGGGAGATTGTGATCAACAAATTAAACTAACGGGTGCAGCACTGTCGGCTAAGTTAGCACATGGAAATTGAAGCCGCACGTTGCCAGTGCGTCAATAAAATAAAAATACATATACTGCCAGAACCGTGCTGGAGTCAGAGTACAATAGGCGTAAAAGCCTAGGATTGATTGTGACAGATGCATCCACAGATAGTCCCATATGAATCGTCAGTGTGTCAGTATATCAGACATGTGAAAGCTGGTCGGCCAATCCTTGACTTTTAGTCTTGGTGCGGTGGTCCAGTGGAAAGATGCCTGGTTGCTGATGCTATGCGAGTTGCAGGATGGCGGTTCGATCCCCCGACCGGGAGATGGTGATCAACAAATTAAACTAAAGGGTGCAGCACTGTCGGCTAAGTTAGCACATGGAAATTGAAGCCGCACGTTGCCAGTGCGTCAATAAAATAAAAATACATATACTGCCAGAGCCGTGCTGGAGTCAGAGTACAATAGGCGTAAAAGCCTAGGATTGATTGTGACAGATGCATCCACAGATAGTCCCATATGAATCGTCAGTGTGTCAGTATATCAGACATGTGAAAGCTGGTCGGCCAATCCTTGAATTTTAGTCTTGGTGCGGTGGTCCAGTGGAAAGATGCCTGGTTGCTGATGCTATGCGGAGTTGCAGGATGGCGGTTCGATCCCCCGACCGGGAGATGGTGATCAACAAATTAAACTAACGGGTGCAGCACTGTCGGCTAAGTTAGCACATGGAAATTGAAGCCGCACGTTGCCAGTGCGTCAATAAAATAAAAATACATATACTGCCAGAGCCGTGCTGGAGTCAGAGTACACTAGGCGTAAAAGCCTAGGATTGATTGTGACAGATGCATCCACAGATAGTCCAATATGAATCGTCAGTGTGTCAGTATATCAGACATGTGAAAGCTGGTCGGCCAATCCTTGACTTTTAGTCTTGGTGCGGTGGTCCAGTGGAAAGATGCCTGGTTGCTGATGCTATGCGGAGTTGCAGGATGGCGGTTCGATCCCCCGACCGGGAGATGGTGATCAACACATTAAACTAACGGGTGCAGCACTGCCGGCTAAGTTAGCACATGGAAATTGAAGCCGCACGTTGCCAGTGCGTCAATAAAATAAAAATACATATACTGCCAGAGCCATGCTGGAGTCAGAGTACAATAGGCGTAAAAGCCTAGTATTGATTGTGACAGATGCATCCACAGATAGTCCCATATGAATCGTCAGTGTGTCAGTATATCAGACATGTGAAAGCTGGTCGGCCAATCCTTGACTTTTAGTCTTGGTGCGGTGGTCCAGTGGAAAGATGCCTGGTTGCTGATGCTATGCGGAGTTGCAGGATGGCGGTTCGATCCCCCGACCGGGAGATGGTGATCAACAAATTAAACTAACGGGTGCAGCACTGTCGGCTAAGTTAGCACATGGAAATTGAAGCCGCACGTTGCCAGTGCGTCAATAAAATAAAAATACATATACTGCCAGAGCCATGCTGGAGTCAGAGTACAATAGGCGTAAAAGCCTAGGATTGATTGTGACAGATGCATCCACAGATAGTCCCATATGAATCGTCAGTGTGTCAGTATATCAGACATGTGAAAGCTGGTCGGCCAATCCTTGACTTTTAGTCTTGGTGCGGTGGTCCAGTGGAAAGATGCCTGGTTGCTGATGCTATGCGGAGTTGCAGGATGGCGGTTCGATCCCCCGACCGGGAGATGGTGATCAACAAATTAAACTAACGGGTGCAGCACTACCGGCTAAGTTAGCACACGGAAATTGAAGCCGCACGTTGCCAGTGCGTCAATAAAATAAAAATACATATACTGCCAGAGCCATGCTGGCGTCAGAGTACAATAGGCGTAAAAGCCTAGGATTGATTGTGACAGATGCATCCACAGATAGTCCCATATGAATCGTCAGTGTGTCAGTATATCAGACATGTGAAAGCTGGTCGGCCAATCCTTGACTTTTAGTCTTGGTGCGGTGGTCCAGTGGAAAGATGCCTGGTTGCTGATGCTATGCGGAGTTGCAGGATGGCGGTTCGATCCCCCGACCGGGAGATGGTGATCAACAAATTAAACCAACGGGTGCAGCACTGTCGGCTAAGTTAGCACATGGAAATTGAAGCCGCACGTTGCCAGTGCGTCAATAAAATAAAAATACATATACTGCAAGAGCCGTGCTGGAGTCAGAGTACAATAGGCGTAAAAGCCTAGGATTGATTGTGACAGATGCATCCACAGATAGTCCCATATGAATCGTCAGTGTGTCAGTATATCAGACATGTGAAAGCTGGTCGGCCAATCCTTGACTTTTAGTCTTGGTGCGGTGGTCCAGTGGAAAGATGCCTGGTTGCTGATGCTATGCGGAGTTGCAGGATGGCGGTGCGATCCCCCGACCGGGAGATGGTGATCAACAAATTAAACTAACGGGTGCAGCACTGTCGGCTAAGTTAGCACATGGAAATTGAAGCCGCACGTTGCCAGTGCGTCAATAAAATAAAAATACATATACTGCCAGAACCGTGCTGGAGTCAGAGTACAATAGGCGTAAAAGCCTAGGATTGATTGTGACAGATGCATCCACAGATAGTCCCATATGAATCGTCAGTGTGTCAGTATATCAGACATGTGAAAGCTGGTCGGCCAATCCTTGACTTTTAGTCTTGGTGCGGTGGTCCAGTGGAAAGATGCCTGGTTGCTGATGCTATGCGAGTTGCAGGATGGCGGTTCGATCCCCCGACCGGGAGATGGTGATCAACAAATTAAACTAACGGGTGCAGCACTGTCGGCTAAGTTAGCACATGGAAATTGAAGCCGCACGTTGCCAGTGCGTCGATAAAATAAAAATACATATACTGCCAGAGCCGTGCTGGAGTCAGAGTACAATAGGCGTAAAAGCCTAGGATTGATTGTGACAGATGCATCCACAGATAGTCCCATATGAATCGTCAGTGTGTCAGTATATCAGACATGTGAAAGCTGGTCGGCCAATCCTTGACTTTTAGTCTTGGTGCGGTGGTCCAGTGGAAAGATGCCTGGTTGCTGATGCTATGCGGAGTTGCAGGATGGCGGTTCGATCCCCCGACCGGGAGATGGTGATCAACACATTAAACTAACGGGTGCAGCACTGCCGGCTAAGTTAGCACATGGAAATTGAAGCCGCACGTTGCCAGTGCGTCAATAAAATAAAAATACATATACTGCCAGAGCCATGCTGGAGTCAGAGTACAATAGGCGTAAAAGCCTAGTATTGATTGTGACAGATGCATCCACAGATAGTCCCATATGAATCGTCAGTGTGTCAGTATATCAGACATGTGAAAGCTGGTCGGCCAATCCTTGACTTTTAGTCTTGGTGCGGTGGTCCAGTGGAAAGATGCCTGGTTGCTGATGCTATGCGGAGTTGCAGGATGGCGGTTCGATCCCCCGACCGGGAGATGGTGATCAACAAATTAAACTAACGGGTGCAGCACTGTCGGCTAAGTTAGCACATGGAAATTGAAGCCGCACGTTGCCAGTGCGTCAATAAAATAAAAATACATATACTGCCAGAGCCATGCTGGAGTCAGAGTACAATAGGCGTAAAAGCCTAGGATTGATTGTGACAGATGCATCCACAGATAGTCCCATATGAATCGTCAGTGTGTCAGTATATCAGACATGTGAAAGCTGGTCGGCCAATCCTTGACTTTTAGTCTTGGTGCGGTGGTCCAGTGGAAAGATGCCTGGTTGCTGATGCTATGCGGAGTTGCAGGATGGCGGTTCGATCCCCCGACCGGGAGATGGTGATCAACAAATTAAACTAACGGGTGCAGCACTACCGGCTAAGTTAGCACACGGAAATTGAAGCCGCACGTTGCCAGTGCGTCAATAAAATAAAAATACATATACTGCCAGAGCCATGCTTGCGTCAGAGTACAATAGGCGTAAAAGCCTAGGATTGATTGTGACAGATGCATCCACAGATAGTCCCATATGAATCGTCAGTGTGTCAGTATATCAGACATGTGAAAGCTGGTCGGCCAATCCTTGACTTTTAGTCTTGGTGTGGTGGTCCAGTGGAAAGATGTCTGGTTGCTGATGCTATGCGGAGTTGCAGGATGGCGGTTCGATCCCCCGACCGGGAGATGGTGATCAACAAATTAAACTAACGGGTGTAGCACTGTCGGCTAAGTTAGCACATGGAAATTGAATCCGCATGTTGCCAGTGCGTCAATAAAATAAAAATACATATACTGCCAGAGCCGTGCTGGAGTCAGAGTACAATAGGCGTAAAAGCCTAGGATTAATTGTGACAGATGCATCCACAGATAGTCCCATATGAATCGTCAGTGTGTCAGTATATCAGACATGTGAAATCTGGTCGGCCAATCCTTGACTTTTAGTCTTGGTGCGGTGGTCCAGTGGAAAGATGCCTGGTTGCTGATGCTATGCGGAGTTGCAGGATGGCGGTTCGATCCCCCGACCGGGAGATGGTGATCAACAAATTAAACTAACGGGTGCAGCACTGTCGGCTAAGTTAGCACATGGAAATTGAAGCCGCACGTTGCCAGTGCGTCAATAAAATAAAAATACATATACTGCCAGAGCCATGCTGGAGTCAGAGTACAATAGGCGTAAAAGCCTAGGATTGATTGTGACAGATGCATCCACAGATAGTCCCATATGAATCGTCAGTGTGTCAGTATATCAGACATGTGAAAGCTGGTCGGCCAATCCTTGACTTTTAGTCTTGGTGCGGTGGTCCAGTGGAAAGATGCCTGGTTGCTGATGCTATGCGGAGTTGCAGGATGGCGGTTCGATCCCCCGACCGGGAGATGGTGATCAACAAATTAAACTAATGGGTGCATGACTGTCGGCTAAGTTCGCTAGATTTTGAAAATAGCATATAGTTTGTTTTATCCACATTTACTGATAATTTATTTAGTGAAAACCAGTTAGTAATTTCTTCCATTTCCTTATTTACGTTTTTATATAATGTTGCTATGTCTTCGTCAGAGCAAAAGGCATTGGTGTTATCAGCAAATAGTATTAGTGACATGTGTTTGCATATGTTAGGCAGATCATTCATATACAGGAGGAACAGCAGAGGGCCAAGAATGTACCCCTGAGGGACACCGCAAGTTAGTCTCCTATTTTAGAGCAAGTTGCATTGAATTGCACACATTGCATTCTGTCACTTATAGGTAGCTTTCAAACCAGATGAGTGCACTTCCTCGGATTCCGTAATAGGCAAGTGTTTCTAGTAGGACTTTATGATTGATAGTGTCGAAAGCTTTTGAAAGGTCCAAAAAAATGCCTACTATGTGCTTTTTCTTTTCAATTGAGTCTATTATTTTTTCTGTCACTTCAATTAGTGCTAGCATTGTTGAATGTTTTTCACGAAACCCGTATTGTGATGTATAGAGGATTGACTTTTTATCTAAGTAGCTGATAAGCCGATTGTACATAAGTCGTTCCATTAATTTGGAGAAAAGTGGAAGTATTGAGACAGGTCTATAGTTTGTGAAGTTAGATGCATCCTTTGCTTTGATATAGGTGTTACTCGTGCTGCTTTTAATTTTGATCGAAATATGCCTTGAGTGAAAGATACGTTACAGATGTGGTTAAGGGGTATTAGTAGCGCTAGCTGCAGTGTTTGAAAATACTCCACTTGAAACCATCCAAGCCATCACTTTTTGCAGGGTTTAGTTTGTTAAGAATGCTAAAAACTTCTTCATTTGTGACTGGGTTAGCGAAAAAGGAGGATTGATAGTCGCCTGTGAGATAATCACTATATTTATTAGAGGATGTTGATTTGATTTTATCTGAAAGTGTTGGACCTATGTTAACAAAATAGCCATTGAATCCTGTTGCAATTTCTAAATCATCAGTTATGATCTTGTTATTATAAAGAAATTGTGTTTGTTGCGCTTTACTGTTATTTTTTATTCAAAAGTGATTTAATTATTTTCCATGTTTCATTTATGTCATTCTTGCATAGTTCAAATTTGGTAAGGTAGTAAGGTTTTTTTTGCTGTTTTGATTATTTGGTCCAACTTGTTTCTATATTTCTTGAATTTCTGTTCATTATGCTTTGTTTGACATTAGATAAACGTCAAATAAAGTTTATGTTTTTTTATGACAGGCAGCTATCAGTCCAGTTGTTATCCATGGTTTAGTCGGGTTGTGTTTAAATTTCTTCTTTTCTTTCATGAGAAAGCTGTTTTCGAAGATGTGCGTGCAAATTTCGTGGAACTTGGTGTCCCGAAAACATAAGAGTTATCTATGCACGAAAACGACCCCTAGGTTGTTCTCTACAGTTTGTTTTGTTCTTCTCCGCGTCGCATGTTTTCACTGAGATTGAGGGAAGTTTGAGAAATATTTTATATTTAATACAATATCCATTTACATCTGTCTCTTATTTTTTGGTTATTTTTGTATAATTGATTCTGACTTTCTCGATGGTAGGTAACCAAAACGAACTGTGTCAATATTTGTGCATGCAGTGATGTTTTTGTCACTTTCTAGCTGTTTCGACCGTATTCCCGTTAGGCCTGGCTCGGTTTGCACCTATAGGAGGTTTTTCGTGACGTCATTACGTCATTATTTTTAGAATGGGGGGAAGCCTGGCCGTCAAGCAGCCACTGACGTGATAAAGCAAACACTGATCTTGCTGGCTGTAAATCTTATCTTACACCGCATTAATCCTCTAAATAATAATTGTTTGGCAAAATATATTCAATTTACACTTTATTTGTGTACGATATCGAGGACAATGATTTATTTCCTGCTTTTATACCATGTTGGAACCAGTATTCGTGCATCAAAATTCAAATGGCTTGCTCATTCTGTAATTATGTGTGTGTGTGTGTGTGAATGGCAACATTTGTGTTGTTCATGCTCAAATAAGTGTTCTAATGATGGTATGAATGGCGATAAATTATACCTCTAGACGATTGAGAGCCAATAACTGTGTGCATGTTTGGTTGGGGGTGTGGGCGTTGTGGGGGGGGGGGGGGGGTGCGCTGATAGCAGATGGTTGTTAGTCTAAGTTGACTCATGTGAAAATATACAGCAGTGTTGTCATTTGTTTAAGTCAGTTTAATTATCCCTAGCTCACAGGAGATATAGTATGATAACCAGCTGGGTGTGTCCAATTTTGACATGCAGGAGCTGATTTAGAGGTGCAGATGAGATGGGTTGGGATTGGGGTGAGTGGGTTGGAAAGGGGTTTTATCCTGCGTTTCTGGTGGTAGACAATTGGCCAGCTAATGGCAGCACCACTGATTGTAGGAGGAAGTCAGTGTTACTATATGCATAAAAGTAAATAAGCTTAACTAACTTTGAATACATGTTGATCATGTTTAATTGTGTATTTAGTTACCTATTTCACCGACAAATGAAAAAGTATATTCTTTACGATATAAAACTTATTCTGTTGAATATTCTGAAATTAATTTGACTGGAAGCCATTGCCAGCAACAACTGCCAGCCAAATTAATTTCAAAATATTCAATAGTTTTCCTGTATTGTAGCATTGAAAATGAGACATGGAGAATTCAGTGGTGAAAAGGTTAATGAACAGCTACATGTCATTCAAGGTTAAAAGTATATGGATGTCTAAAAGTGTATGGATGTCTTGGATTCACTACCTACATGAACCTGCAACAATGGATACAATTTACCTGCTTCCAAAAATTTTGCAATGTTTTTGTTTCTACATAAAAAGACTGGACTGATTGTAAAATTTATTGAATTTTCATAGTTTTATTATTTTCCTAGCTTTATTTTGCTGTGCTTAGCAAAAACATAGTAAAAGAAACCCTAACCTTCACCATGAAAGATAATTCTCTACATTTACCTACCTCAATTGCTAGAGGCATGTGATTGGGTTATTATTTTATTGGGCCTCAAGACATGATACCAACTGCTATTGTATCAATTGTGTGTATGTAGTTAAAATAACTGAGAACCACCCATTGTAGAGCCTTGCTTCCACTTCACATTCTGCATTAACAATATACAGCTAATAGCAAAATTAATTATTTAAATAATTACATCATTTAGAATATGGGTGACCGATGGCATATGCTTGATAAAGTAGATAGCATAGAAAGAACAATCAATGTTTATCTCAGTGTATGCAAACTGTAAGTTCTACAAAATGTTTTAGCATTTGATAATTACATGTGTGTATCTATATGTGTCATGTCATGAATTGGTTCCGAGAAATTAGGTAGCATTGCCAGTGTTGAATAACTCACTCCATATTAAAACATTGCTGAACATATGTCCCCCCCCCCCTCACATCTTTCCAAACATAGAAACTAATTTGTATTTTAAATAGGAGTATACCTGTGGTGTATGAGTATCTAGCCATGTACCATTCACTCAGGAACTGCTGAAAATGAGATGTGGGGAAGCAAGTTCCAGGCAGACAGGGGTGTAACTCGGCCCATACAGGGAAATTTATAGGCTCTAGATAGCAGATTCAATTTAACAATGACCAGGACTGGTGGTAATTGGAAGTTGTACTAATTCAATTACCACATTGGATAAATTGGTAAATTTTTAAGAATTGGAATTGCTAATTGAAATTACTTTGCCTCAAGAATGACTAATTCCAATTTCTTTTCAATTATTTTGTAATTTTATCAACATATTTTTGTCTCCTAACATAGTATAACATATGTAATATAACAAGGTGAGTAGGTTTCGACACTTTAAATGCCAAATTGTCCAAAACCAGCATTTGTATTGATCTTGAGCTGCGTGGCGCCATAATTAAGCCAGCCATTTGTTGTAAATTAAAAAAATTCCCTTCTTTTGATCTCTAATGTGTAAATCTGCATTTGTGTGAAAAAATTGAAATTTTCTTAATGATTGCCAACAATTGCTTCTGTAGTAATATGTCTTGAAAGATGTCAATTTACCAATCCTCAGCATTATAGGGATAATGCTGAACAGATAGCTCTAGAGCCAGGTCCCACAGCCCCTGGCCGACAGCATATGGCCTCACCATGTTCACTGTAAATTTCAAATGTTTTTCCAGTTGAATATTAAAATATACTGTACTGATCAACTATCCGAGTATGACTGTATTTAGTATTATTTTATTTACAGACTTATTATACATTCTCAAGGTTGCTGCCAGGAAAAGAAATTGTCGTAACCACCACCCTCCCTCTACTCCTCCACACACGATCTAAAACATTTAGGGGTCTAATGCTCCCTACCCCGCCCTCTGTTTCTGTCACTAACCCCACAAAACACACAATTTGTGAAAATACCACTCATAAGTCTGGAGAGATTAATAATAAATTCACCAACTGTGTCATGGCAGATTTAAGATTCTATTATGGGGTGTGTCCAACCTAGCAGTCATGGTCTGGGTGGGTTCCCAATGGTGGTGGGTGTAGGGAGGGGTACCATGCCCCTTTCCCTATAATAATTGGAAAATAAGATGCTCTGAGAAGTAGTTTCTTGCATATTGATAAATTAATTCATAATCAAATTGAAGTTAATTATAGTTAGCTCAACTGGCCCAAAAGGGCCAAGTGGGCTTATGCCGTGGCAACTCATTAACCGTTTGGCGAATTCAACTAAATTAGGCCGGAAGTACCACATGAACGTAGGCTCCCGAACATCCATTCAGAATTTTTTGGGTCAAAATCTTACATTTTATTTTAAATGTACTGGAAGTTGTCAAATTGCTTCTCCTTACTATTCCGAGCGATTTCTATCAAATTTTGCTGAAAGGACACCATGGTCGTAGGTTCCAGAACTTCCATTCAGAATTTTGATTCATTAATATTTCCGGGTGAAAATCTTAGATTTTATGAAAAATGTACTGGAAATTGTCAAAATGCTTCTTCTCCTTACCATCTTGACCAGTTTTAACCAAATTAGACTGAAAGGATCATATGGTCATACATAGGCTCTAGAACATCCATTCCGAATTTTATGAAAAATGTACCGGAAATTGTCAAATTGCTACTCTTCCTTAGATGCTTGACATATTTCAGGCAAATTTTGCTAATGAATTCTATGGTGGTAGGCTCTAGAAATTCTATTCATAATTTTGATTGATCAATTTTTGGGGTGAAAATCTTAGATTTTATGAAAAATTTACCAGAAATTGTCAAAACACTGTCCTTAGTTCCTGAACATATTTCAACAAATTTTACTAGAGCGACCCTAATACGGTAGACTATAATTTCTATTCAGAATTTTGATTGGTAAATTTTTTGGTTGGCCATCTTGGAATTTCCGAAAAAGGCGAAAATTATCCATCATATCTATTTAAATGCAAATGGTTCAAATGCTAATGGTCCAGTTGAGCGCCGCAGGCCCTTGGGCCTCTTGTTTATTTACTGGGATGCAGGTGGGAATTAATGCAGTCCACCACCATCACTATCCACCTCCCACCCCCACCAACCACCACCTGAATGGTGGAGTGGGGCTGGGTGGGAGTGCAAAGGCAACCTAAATAGGGGGCACAGGGTTCT
Organism: Chaetoderma sp. LZ-2023a; assembly: GCA_034401795.1. Taxonomy (NCBI): domain Eukaryota; kingdom Metazoa; phylum Mollusca; class Caudofoveata; order Chaetodermatida; family Chaetodermatidae; genus Chaetoderma; species Chaetoderma sp. LZ-2023a. The sequence continues at coordinate 207,966,333 of CM067369.1, read as the reverse complement.
TCCCCAGAAAAAATGTTTGAAATCTATGTGTCGTGAGATAGCGTCGCCTACATTTTCTGGTGTTTGGGTGGGTGTGTGTGGAAGGGGGTGGGGGAGGGGTGGGGTGGGTTGGGGGCAGGTACATAATATGGAATTTCAGCTTTTCTAATTCAAATTAGACACTCGAAGGGGGGGGGGGGGGGGTGGGGGGTGGGGTGGGAGGGAACGGAGGGTGTGTGTGTGTTTGTGACGAACTCATATCTTTGCCAGTCTCGCTTGTCTCCAAAATTGTCCGTATAGTGGGAGGGGGGTGGGGGGAGTGTGTTACCTCATACACGCAATCAGAGACAGACACAGACACACATACACACCTACACACCCACCCCAACCCTCTCTCTCTCTCTCTTCGCATATGCACACACTGATAATCCTTATGACAGTAGGGCCATATATAGCCATCTTGGGCACATTCGTAAACATTATCTATCGAGCAGCCGCTTGTATTATTACTATAGCCTACCAGGATCCACATGCACTGATGGGGTGGGGGCGTTTCTGACATACTATCGCGCTAGTATTTTGCCTTCTAAGTTAATGTGCATAGAAGCAATAATATTTTTTTTTAAATGCATGGTAAAATAGTATGTGATGTTAGAATTGTCAATTCGGCCAACTTTACCGGTAGAGCTGACGTAAAATTGCAATTTTCATAGCTTTGCGTAGCGTTAACGGCGGCAGTGTAATGTTGTTTACTAACAAAACAGCGATCAGCTGGCCGTACGCTTGATGGCCAGTCATCTATGCACGCGTGAAAATGACGTCATAAGGGAATTCTGTAACCCCTCCTATAGGGTCTTCCTAATTAAGAAATAGGATGTTAAATATTTTGAAACTAATTTGATTGGAAGCTGTTGCATCGCTAGGCATATTCAGTCATATTAGTTTAAACATATTTACCATCTTAAACAGGACTTATTGCTTTGCGATTGAAATGCTAGTATTGGTCAGGATATCTGGTAATCAGAAAAATTAAATTAATTTCAATCATTAGTCAACAATTTAGCCAATTCTAAAACCTTTCTCGACTGCCCCCCCCCCCCCAACCCATGACAAAATGGTGACACTGGCATTTGGTTACAGTTAATTCAACATTGAAATATAATGTACTCTTCCTGCTTTTTACACCGGTTTACATGTGGCAAACATGTCTCCATAGGTTACAATAATCTAGGTTTAGTTAAATGCCACGTATGTAGGTTGTATAAGGCAACCTGCAATGTATTATATGTAGGAAATAAATTAAAGCACAGGCCTGCGTTAATTTATATATCCACCACTCCATAACTTTCTTTAGTGGGTAGCACCATATATATATGTACTCATAAATTTTCCATCTGATGCATATCAAAAAAATTTGAGTTGCATTGCTGAACCATACTGTATTTCATGGGGATGGAAGGCAAGGGGTGGGTGACTATAACTTTCTTCATTTATGATTTCCCCGTGCCACCAACCATTGAGATGGTAAAAAAGTAAATAATTTAGCCAATATATCCACACCCTTGGACACAACTGTAAAGTGCTTGCTCTTTCTCCTTCGATCAATACTCACCATTCTATTACTTCTGATACAGCTAGCCTGGATATCTGGGCCCTAGGACTATAGACTTAGTACGCTTTACCGACTCCTGGAACCTGGTACTCGGCTCCCAACTGCCGAGTACCCATTTGCCACGAAGCTCATTCTTGTTTGCATAGCAACAAGAGACACATGTTTTTTTGTGCAGTTGGAGTCTTGAGTGTTTATTAAGTCATTTTCTGTGTAATTGTGATAGCTGTGTGCGCTCTCTAAGGATATATTGGATTACCATGGATGCAGCCGATGATAACCAGGTCGTATATTTCCATGTTATTCCATAGTTAAAAGACATAGGTCTTCAAAATTTCGTCTGTGTCGCATGTTCCAATTTCTAACCCTAAAGAATCTGGGATGTGTGTTAACAAGGAAATATGCCTGAGTGATCGCCTTCCTTTAACCCCAACAGGCGATCGGCAGATATGAAATAAGGTGTTACCTTTACAGTGTTTTTAACACGAAAATCGGCTGACATCGTTCTCCGTAAGATCCGAGCGGGTGACGTCACACCTGTTTTGCTCGGATGTTTATGTGAAGAAAATGTTTCATTAATTCACGCATCTGATTCTGGGTGCTGCGTACTTTACTGGTACCAGAAAAACTTTGGAATTGTCAAGTTTTGCGTGTTATCACGATCTGTTTGCAATGCTCAGTGGTTTCAAAATTCTTGGTTTAGATGTGTGGTCTGCGGTTTTACCGTGTGCTACAGCAGTGTGTTTACATTTAGTAATATATCCGGAGTCAAAATGATACCACCTCAAAATGATGCCGCCGTAGACAGACAATCGCCGCCGCGTAGACCGACAATCGCCGATTATTAATCTACGTCCGAGTCAAAATGATACCCTCAAAATAGGTATGGGGTAGATATGCGGCAAAAGTTATCTACGTCACGCCCGTCCTGGTAGAAATGTTTTGAACAAATCTACGTCGCGACCTACGACGTTGCTTCCTCATTTCCTTGGACTCTACAGTGTGAGGGCATCCACTGCAATGCTATCCGAAAGCATTTGATGGTTTGTTGTGCTTCTTCAAGTTGTGGCAGCTTACCTTTGGTGATAGCCTCAAGGACGGAGCGGGCATCAGATAAAAAGACAATCTGTGCAATAGGTTCTGCTGTTCTGCTGATGGTATTAGCTGCATGGACCAGTGCTTCGACTTCAGCTCTGTAGTTTGTAGAATTTGATCTTATTCCCGTGGCTGCGAATGGTGTGAATTTCCATTTAGAGATAAGCAACCACAGTGATATACCAGCTGATCGCCTTGGTCTGAACGTCCATTTAGAGACAAGCATACTCAGTGGTATACGAGCTGATCAAACACACATAAAAGGTCTGAACGTCCATTTAGAGACAAGCATACTCAGTGGTATACGAGCTGATCAAGCACACATAAAAGGTCTGAACGTCCATTTAGAGACAAGCATACTCAGTGGTATAGCTTGTGATCAAGCACGCATTACAGGGTCTGAACGTCCATTTAGAGACAAGTATACTCAGTGGTATAGCTTGTGATCAAGCACCCATTACAGGGTCTGAACGTCCATTTAGAGACACGCATACTCAGTGGTATATATACACCATGATTACTGTAGCACAGCTTCGCGCTATGTCAAGGCAATTCGAGAAAGCCGACCTGCTCCAGATGATCGGACAGGCCCATGCCGAGGAATTCATTGCTCGACTGAGACGATCAGTGAAGATGGGACGGTTTCCAGCGACCACCAGAGATGATCCTGAGAACTTCCACAAGAAAGCACAGTGGCGGCGTGAGCTTCGTCAGTTGGATGAGGAGGTGATGGTTAGCTTACGAGCCAAAGCTGTAGCGACACGGATGGCAGACCATCCAATAGAGCCCCTACCTGCCCTACGCAGGATCACTAAGCGAGTGATGGGGAGGTCTGAACCCTTAGCCCAGCGCATGAGGCGAGAGGGTGAGCAGATTCTCAATGAGCGTCTGGGTGAGATGGAAGGTGAGGAGAGAGGAAGACGGACAGTACGCTGGACGTTCTTCCAAGGCCTCAATGGAGACATTACAGGACAGATCATGGGTAAGATCCAGCAGACTGTCCAGAACGCCTTCTACCTCCAGTATACCCACACCTACCGCATCAGACACATCGAGGACGGTAGGGTAATGCTCTTCCACAGGAATGCTCCAGGGAGTCCGTGGCTGAACACGATAGGAGCAGCTCAGGACTGGGTGGCGGCAAGAGAGCAAGCCCGACTCGACCCCGACAAGATCAATCGACCCAACACCAAGTGGGCTTTCGTCCGATCAATCAACGTTGAGGTCAAGGCTGTCATCGACCACCAGCCTTGGCTTGGGACAGGACCACTCCCAGACTGGCTACGACAGAAGAAGAGTATGGTGGCACTTGACACCTACACTGATAAGATGTGTCTCTGGAGATGCCTAGCAGTGTATCAGGCGGCGAGACCTGATAGAAGTACTGCTCCTGCACGAGAGCTCGCTAGACAGTTCTACAGCGCTGGCGCACTTATGCCTGATGTTCCAAAAACCTCTATGGATCAGTTGGAGCAGGTAGAGTTCTTCGCCAAGATCGGGATTCGCGTGTATGAACCAACCGAAGAGGGCACCTGGCACATGATCAGGCAAGCGGCCCACTACCGTGACACTATGACCACACACTAGTCTGCAGTCACTGTCAGCAGAGGTTCACAAAGGCCCCGAATCTTCAGCGTCATGCTGACCATTGTACAGGCGGCAAAACAACCATAGAGTGCCCTCGGGAGAAGGTTGCTGCACCACAGTCTGCATATGAGAAAGCCTTCTATCCACCCCAACCATCCAGTTCAGCAGCTACTCGTTGGGTCAGGTATGAGTCGAGAAACAGAGGTATACACATACACCATGTAGCGTGTGGTCACGGTGGCGAGCGTTGGATTGAGGGGGCTCCCATAGATAGTTATGATCCGACTACCAACACCGTTTACCAGTTCCATGGCTGTTTCTGGCATGGATGCCCTCAGCACCAGCAAGGTGAGGATGACAAACAAAGATACCACAAGTCAGTGTTGAGAGAGGAGAAGCTGAGAGCATCTGGATGCACGCTTGTGGTACAGTGGGAGTGCTGTATAAAACGCTGCCCAAGCGTCCCTAAACGAGTTCGGACTGTCTCATACTCGCACTTCATCGTCTATGACTTTGAGGCACTCCTAGATGGTGCCAAGACTCATCCTACGGAGACTCTCATGATTGAGAGTACCCACATACTGATCTAGGTGTCAGTCGGCTGCTCCTTGGAAGGCTCCACCAGTGAGCCAACTCACCTCTGCAATCCTGACCCAGAAGCTCTGATCAAGGCTTTCATGGATGAGATTACCAGGCGAGCACACATAATCCGTACAGATGTCAGGGCACAGTTCATGCCTTTAGACCTTGACAAGCTCCCAAAACGACAGCAGCAACTGATTACCGAGTGGTGTGACCAAGTTCTGATGCTAGGCTTCAACTCTGGCCGCTATGACCTAAACCTGATCAAGAAGCACTTTGTGGATGAGCTGACCAACAGTACTGGCACAGTGAAAGTCGCCAAGAAAGCGAACCAGACAATGTTCCTCATCACCCCCGAGCTTAGGTTTCTCGATGTCTTGAACTACCTTGGCCCAGGAGTCTCCTACGAGGCATGGATCAAAGCCTATGGGTGTACACAGCAGAAGAGCTGGTTCCCATATGAATGGTTCGACACACCCGAGAGGCTTAATTATCCCGGACTCCCTGACTACCCAGCGTGGTGGTCTAAGCTCAAGGATGGCTACCTACTGAAGCTATCGGAGTGGAAACAGTGCAAACAGACATTCAGCGAGCACGGAATGCGGACATTTGCCGACTGGCTGCGATACTACAACAAGCTGGATGTCAGTCCATTCATCGACGCCCTAGAGCGGATGCGGGAGTTCTACACAGAATGAGAAATAGACATCCTCGAAGATGCGGTGTCTCTCCCAGGGGTGTCACTGCAGTATCTCCTACGTGGAACCGCTCAGCAAATGCCAGATGTTAGCCTCTACTCTCCGTGCAAGGAGGCCTACGAAATGCTGAAGGACGCGGTTGTTGGAGGGCCCAGCATCATGTTCACCAGATACCATGAGGCAGGCATGACACGCATCTGCCAGAGTGAGCGTGTCTGCCAACGGCTACTCGGCTATGATGCTAATGCCCTGTACTTGTCTACGATGGCTAAAGAGATGCCATGTGGTAAGGAGACAGTACAGCAGTGGTCCGGTGCTAGCGACGTAGCGTGCTTTAAGAAGGATCTGCTGGCTGACCACTGGTTCGGTTTTGCTGAAGTGGACATAGAGGTTCCTAAGGCACTGTGGGCGAAGTTCGAGGAAATGCCACCTCTCTTCTACAACAGAGACATTCCAGCTGAGGAAGTAGCTGTTGAGATGCTCACATACCTAGAGAAAACAGGTAGGAAGCGTCCCACAACCAGTAAACTAGTCAGCGCACTCTCAGCCAAGAGGAAGCTTTTGTATGCACCGTCACTCAAGTGGTACCTCGCCCATGGGCTAGAGATTACAGCTGTCTACCGGACAATAGACTACAAGCCACAGAGACCCTTTGAATGGTTTGTGAACGATGTTACCGATGCTCGTCGTACAGGAGATGTTGATAAGGGCAAAGTGCTCTTGGCAGATCTGTTCAAGCTACTAGGCAACAGTGCTTACGCCAAGCTCATCGAGGCTCTAGAGCGTCACAGTAACACGACCTTCACCAAGGATGAACCAGCGGTGGATAGAGCCCTCCGCAGTGCATGGTTCGAGGATCTCGAGGAGATCGGCGAGTCCTACGAGCTCCAGAGTCGCAAGGCCAAAATCACCATTCATCGGCCCTTCTAGGTGGGGATAGCCGTATACAAGCTCGCGAAGCTGAGGATGCTGGAGTTCTACTATGACTTCCTGGATCACTATGTGCCTCGTGACAGCTTTGAGTACCTCCAGATGGACACAGACTCTGCGTACATCGCAATAGCTGCCTCCAGCCTCGACGAAGTCATTCGCCCTGAGATGCGAGCAGAGTATGAGGCTCATAAGCGGGAGTGGCTACCTTGGGACAAGTGGTCTGGACGGACTCCGGGACTGTTCAAGCTCGAGGTCGAAGGAAACCATGGTATCACTCTCTGTTCAAAGTGCTACCACGTGGAGAGCCTCACGGGGAAGGTGAAATGCTCAGCCAAAGGTATGTCTAAGCGTCAGAACGATGTCTCTTGGCAGAGGTTCTTCAGTGCCCTAAACGGTAGCATGGACAGAGCTACAAACTGAGGCCTATGCATGCGCAACCAGGGCAGGGTGACGTATGAACAGGAAAAACTCGGTCTCTCAGCCTACTGGCGACGGTGGCAGCTGTGTGTCTGGAGGGACCACCTGAAGCTCCTCCCGAACAAACGGACGTTTGGGACAGCTCTCTGAGCGTGCCAGATAGTACAGCGTAGGCTGCCCCTCCCTCTCGACATACCTGTCAGGTGTGTGGACATCTAGCGACCAGTTAGGATCTGCTGCACGTCGTCGCCAACCTTCCAACTCACCAGGTTCATCCAGGTACCGAACCAGAGCATACGATGGAAGGCACACCTGTTCCTTGTCTGCTCCTCCGAAAGGTTGGGCAACAGAGGATCGTTGGACAGCCTCTACTAGCTTCTTACCGATCGGCGGCCAGTAAGGGGACTGCCTTGCGTAGAGAGGGCCGTGACGTAGATTTGTTCGAAACATTTCTACCAGGACGGGACGCGACGTAGATAAATGTTGCCCCATTTCTACCATGTATCTATTTTGAGGATATCATTTTGACTCGGACGTAGATTAATAATCGGCGATTGTCGGTCTATGGCAGCGGCCCGCCATGTAGATTAATAATCAGCGATTGTCGGTCTAAGCGGCGGCGAGTGTCGGTCTACGGCGGCATCATTTTGAGGTGGTATCATTTTGACTCCAGATATACTACTCATTTTGCTGTTTCTTCACGTGTCGGTTTGGCCTTCGTTAGGAGTATAATTTAATTTATGTTTATTAGTAAATATACCCCGAATGCTATGCGATATGATTCCTGGTTCTGTTATACATCCTTGAGGATCAGTGTATGGGTGTATTATTGGCCGCTTCGTTCTTGTCGTCAAAATCAATGTAATCTTTGCTTTAGCATTGTGGGGTGGGGTGCGGGAGGGATCAAAATATTTGAAAATTAATTGTCTGCTTTCCATTCCTGTTTCGCTTATTGTAGGTGTGTGCTTATTTATAGGCCAAGCCAGCCCGCCATCATGTGACGAGTGCCACAAATTCGTGAGGATTCTATTCAAGGACCATGTCTGTTTCCGCTGTACTAAGTGTAATCTTGACAGTAGGTGTACCATTTGCGCAGTGTGGTCGGTCGATATGATGCTTAAGTTCCTTGCCCAGAAGGACTTGGCAGGGTCTGACGCAGGGTCAGGCGGTCCGAAAGCAAATCGTGGAGCATCCGTTTCGGCCCTTGGGGGCATTCCATGTCTGCAACCGGAGGTGGCGGAGATGGCACCGCCGACGTGGTTTGGTCCTGCAATGCAAAGCTTCTTGCATAGCGTTCTGCCTACGCTGGTGTCGGCCCTGCTGCCAAAAGTTGTAGGGCAGTCTCTTCCAGTGTTTGATTCGGACAGGGTTCTGGACTGGTCACCGAGGGAGCCGTCTCGTATGGCCCCACTGGCAGTCCCGTCGGGCTCCGGCCTGATGGGCTCTGTTTCTCTGCGGCCACCTCCGGGTGGTCCAGTAGCGGTGGCCGGTCCGTCAGGCATGCCTCCATCTGTCTGGCTTGGAGCAAGCCTGGGCAGTGGCTCCGCCCGTGGTTGATGCCACTCCGGTACTGGGCACCGCTCCCGTGATGGTTGGTTTGCCGCCAACCGACACGGTGACGGGTGTGGCTGGCCAGGCGTGGTACTCACCTATCTCGCCTGGTCCGGTGGTCAGACATGGGGGCCGTTGGCGCACGTGTTTGGCCACGGTTCTTCAACCGCTACGGTTTTCCGTGCGGACCTACGCCATGGACTGGTGTGTTCCATGGAGTGGCAGCGGAAGTGTACGGTACCAGAGTTCCTGGCATATCAGCAATGGCTCCTAGCCGGGAGGCCGTTACTGGTAGGGCCGTGAACATGTCAATGGGTGACGTGTTCACGGGAGTGTCCTCCTCGGAGACAGATTGGTCTGAGGCTCTGGCTTGGCTAGCCAGGGTAGACCCATCTGTGGTTTCGACCACAGCCGAGAAGGATGCACCCCGTCCATCAGTGGCATCGGTTAGGACGGGGATTTTGCCAGCAGCCCGGATCCAGTCTATTGGACTGGATCCAAGGTTTATGGAGTTGCTGGATGCTATTTATAGCAAACAACTGACCAAGGGCCAGCTTCCTGCGGCCTCCATGGAGGTGCGGGCGAGGTGTCGTATTCCACGGGGGGAATATGACATGTATGGTGTTGTCCCGATGGTCACCGAGGATGACAGCTGGGTACTGGGTGTCCAGAGTGCTGGAGCGGGTGGCCCCGCCCTGGCACTGGTGGACAAAGCTCAGGTACACCATGATGAAGTCCTGTCCCTATGTGATGAGGGGGTGAGGGCAGCAATGAGTGCTGTCAACCACTCTTATCGCCTTCTTGTGTCGGTGTGGGCTGAAGCGGGGGCAGGCCACCCTGTGCCACCTGTGGTGCTTTCATGCATTAATGACGGCCTGGTGCTGTCTATGTACGCATTGGCAAGGGTGCAGGCGCGTGTGACAAAGTCCAGGAGGAAGATGGTCCTTGACCATATGCGTCCAGCTACTGCCGTCAGGGAGCGTCTTCTTGGGACGCCCCTTACAGGCCCTAGCATCTTTGGTGGCCAAGCGCGGGCCATCTTAGAGGACACGGCCAGCATTGTGCAGAATTGGTTGGTGGCTAATCTGCAGCTAGAGCTAGTGCATCAACCGCACGCACTAGGAGCTGTAGCCAAGCCGCTAACCGGGCAACCCTCTAAGAATGAGAAAAAGCACAAAAGCAAGGCGAAAGCTAAGCCTGGTGCTGCTTCTGCTTCAACTGGGTTTTCTCAGCCGCCTCCGGCGAAGAAGGCCCAGGAGCGTTGTGGACGCCCCTCCCCTCCCCAATGTTGCTCCTGATCGCCCGAGAGGCGGGAAGGGCAAGGGGAAGGGGAAGGGTAATTCCTCAAAGGGCGGAAAGAAGGGAGCAGATCGTGCCTGAGGGTACGAGGGCTCCCTTCGTATCTGCCTGGACCACAACTGTGCGACAGGAACAGTGGTGCTAGTTAGACCGGCCAAGCCAAGACCAAAATGGTTCTCACTCTCTCTAGTCAAGAGAGGGGGGGGGGGGGGCGGATCGCGAGCCAGACACCCCCATTAGGCGTCGATGCGTCTATAGTGGGTGGGAGGCTCATGAGTTTCGTCGCGGCTTGGCGAGGTGTGACGTCAGACAGTCTGGTCCTGGGATGGTTATCCCAGGGGTACATGCCGGTGTGGTGGGATTTTCCAACACAGAATCTGTCTTTGGCACCTGTCTGGACACCCGTGCCAAGAGAACCAGACAAGTTAGAAGCCATTCAAAACGAAGTGTCAGGTATGGTTGTGAAGGGAGCAATAAACCCAGCAAACCGGAACACTCCAGCCTTCTATTCAAACATATTCCTTGTCCCCAAGAGCACAGGGGGATGGAGACCCGTACTCGATCTCAGACCATTAAATTGGTTTATCCATACGCCTCGGGGTCAGATGGAAACTCCGAGGTCGGTAATGGCAGGATTGAGGAAGGGAATGTGGTGTGTATCGATCGATCTGAAAGATGCATATTTCCACATTCCAATGAACAGGAGTTGTCACAGGTTTCTGAGATTTGCGTTTCAGAATCAAGTATGGGAGTTTATAGTCCTCCCATTCGGCCTATCGACAGCTCCACGCGTTTTCACCAGAGTGGTCCTTGCGGTGACAGCGTTTCTCAGAAAAGAGAACGTGGCACTTCACACCTACATAGACGATTGGCTGATCAAAGCAGACACATCAGCCGGGTTAGAGGTGCATACGGCTCTGACACTGAAGTTACTTTCAGATCTAGGCTAGATAGTCAACAAGGAGAAATCCGAGTTGACACTCACTCAACATTTCGTTTATTTAGGGATGCGATTCGATCTCGAGGAGGGCAGAGTTTACCCGTCGGAGCCCAGAGTGGTGTCTCTGTTGGCCATCCTCAAGAGTTTTCGATTGGGAAACCACATTCAGGTGAAGCGGTTTCTTCAGATGTTGAGCATGATGGTCTCCATGGAGCAGGTAATCCCGTACGCTGCTCTGATGCAAAGACCTATCCAGTTGTAGCTGATGTCTCTGTCGAAACAGAGAACAGAACCCCTGTCAAAACTGGTGCCAGTTTTCGAGCCAATAATGTCGCATCTTGTATGGTGGACTAATTGTTTGCATGTCGATAGTTCTTTGGGAGCGCTATCAACCTGTTTGGTGTAAAATCTGGGGTAATTGCCTGGTTGAGACAGTACGGCGCCATAAATACGCCTGTGAACGGAATTCCATTCAGATTTTCGGTAATTAGACCTCCACTGCTAAAAATAATGGAGATAGACCTTTCTAATTTTATTGCATGCTGATAGTTCTTTGGGAGCCCTATCAACCTGCCTGGACTAAAATCTGGGGGTAATGGTCGGTTCAGAGAGTATGACGCCATAAATACGCCTGTGAGCGGAATTCCATTAAGATTTACGGTAATCTGACCTCCATTGCTAAAAATAATGGAGATAGAACTTTCCAATTTGTGCATGTCGAGAGCTCTTTCGGAGCGCTATCAACCAGCCTGGTCTAAAATCTTAGATAATGGCCGGTTCAGACAGTATGACGCCATAAATACGCCTATGAACGGAATTCCATTAACATGTATGGTAATAAGACCTCCATTGCTAAAAATAATGGAGATAGAACTTTCGAATTTTTTGCATGTCTGTAGTTCTTTGGGAGCTCTATCGATTGATATGTGTGAAAATCTGGGGTAATGGCCGATTCAGACAACATAGCGTCTTATATAGGCAATTGCGGGCAATTTTTCATGTTTTTCACTACTTTTTTGTTCGCTACAATATTATTTCCATGATTTTCTTTTTAAATATGGCCCGAATGTAGCCTATTCATATTACTAAACAGCAAATGTGCAAACAACCCCCTGGTCGACCGACCAGCGCGAGGCTTACACCGTTTCTATTACCACCGTGAAAAACCCGAATGTGTCGATTGTCTATCTAATTGACATTCGACACATTCAGACATATTGGAAAGAAACGGGTATTGCTAAAAATAATGGAGATAGAACTTTCTAATTCTTTGCATGTCGATAGTTCTTTGGGAGCCCTATCCACCTCTATTGTCTAAAATATGGGGTAATGGCCGTTTCAGACAACATGGCCCCATAAATACGCCTGTGAACAGAATTCCCTTAAGATTTACGGTAATCAGACCTCCATTGCTAAAAGTAATGGAGATAGAACTTTCAAATTTTTTGCATGTCGATAGTTCCTTGGGACCACTATCAACGTGTCTGGTCTAAAATCTGGGATAAATGCCGGTTCAGACAGTAAAGCGCCATAAATACGCCTGTGAGCGGAATTCCATTAAGATTTACGGTAATCAGACCTCCACTGCTAAAAATAATGGAGATAGAACTTTCCAATTTTTTGCATGTCGATAGTTCTTTGGGACCCCTATCAACCTGTCTGGTCTAAAATCTGGGGTATTGGTCGATTTAGACTGTACGGCACCAGAAATACGCCTGTGAACGGAATTCCATTAAGATTTACGGTAATCAGACTTCCATTGCTAAAAATAATGGAGATAGAACTTTCTAATTTTTTGCATGTCGATAGTTCTTTGGGAGCCCTATCAAGCGTTCTGGTCGAAAATCTGGTGTCAGTGCCGGGTCAGACAGAATAGCGCCATAAATACGCCTGAGAATGGAATTCCATTAAAATTTACGGTAATCAGACCTCCATTGCTAAAAATAATGGCGATAGAACTTTCCAATTGTTTGCATGTCGATAGTCCTTTCGGTGCGCTATCAAGCTGTCTGGTCTGAAATCTAGGGTAATGACCGGTACAGACAGTATGACGCCATAAATACGCCTGTCAACGGAATTCCATTAAGATGTATGGTAATCAGACCTCCATTGCTAAAAATAATGGAGATAGAATTTTCAAATTTTTGCCATGTATGTAGTTCTTTGGAAGCCCTATCGATTCATATGTATGAAATTCTGGGCTTAATGGCCGATTCAGACAACATAGCGCCTTATATAGGCAATTGCGGGCGATTTTTCATATTTTTCACTACTCTTTTGTTCGCTACAATATTATTTATTTTTAATATGGCCCGAATGTAGCCTATTTATATTACTAAACATCAAACATGCAAACAACCCCGTGATCGACCGACCAGCGCCAGACTTACACCGTTTCTAGTATCACCGTGAAAAATCAGAATGTGTCGAATGTGAATAAGGAACTGAGTGCAAACGGCTTTATAGTAAATTCGTCGATAAGAACATGACTACGTGTCATGCCGTTATTTATGACCGGGGGTGGGGAGGGGTCTATTTTCATCAGGGCATCTTATTTACTTGTTGGTATTTTTCATTACTATGTACAGAAAACATTATTTTAAACCCTGCTTCCAAAAATAGGAATGCGGAGCACGTGTGCAGGAGAATTATTTTTTAAATTCTCTGTGTTTTGACTGTTTAAGTTTTGATGCTGCTTTTTATTCAGCCCGCTAGTTTCATGCATAATAATTGCGGTAGAACTTATTGCGTTGTCGCAGTGTTAGCTGTGACAGCTTCTAACGGACTTTAAATAGTTTTCACTCGGTAATTGTCGGGACGTAGTTACTTAGAGCGGGGAAACCATTTAAGCTAGCTGCAGTACTTGAATCAATCCATTGTCGAATTTCACTTTCGGTAGTAAATTCCTACTCGTTGGACGGCAAATTGCTGTATTATCCTACTCTCTTATCAAAGCGGTCTAATATTACGTGTATGGCTGGCTATGTACCGTTATTTGAATTTTATGTCATTCCCTATGGAGGGATGTACCAAGGGGCACGTAATGACGCTTTTATATGTAGCTAACTTTCACCAACGTGGAGGCTACCGTATGCTTTTGGTGAAAGGGGTTGTAGGGCGGTATGTGATGTTACGGTTTTGTAAGACATGGTGTTTGGTGCGGGGAAATCTGTTTGGAATGCTTATGTTGGTTGTGTTGTGCTTTGGACTATGATAAGTTTTCCACACTGATCACGCCGATCTGATGCAGGGTTGTCGGGGAATACGGTGAGCGGCGGTCTCACCGTATTATTGTAGTGTAGGATGAGGCGGGTTTTGTATGCTATACGTTTCTGTTTGAAACGGATAGGTGTATGATTGTAGGATGGATGCCGGCGTATACCACATTAAATGCGGTAGGTCTGTTGCCGGCCCTCACCGTATGTGGCAAATACGGCGAGTGTGTAGTTTCCCAGCCTAGTGGCGAGTGGTGTTGGTGAATTTGGCGTGCTGTGTTTGGTGCATGTTCTGATTAATCACGGGGTTTTGGGAAATGGAATAAGGAATCGGTCTGGGGTACTGGACTGGAAGAGTAATGTCCCATTACACAGCGGTCTGGCGCTCAGTCATTTCTTTTCTTAAGCCCTGGGAATAAACGAGCCGAGAGTCTACAGATCAGGCTACTCCCACGACTATGGTAAGTTGTTTCATCAACCAGCATACGGGGTGGGGGTGGGCGGTCAATTCTTCTGTATCCATAGAACCGCTCATGTCAGGGATATGATGGTCCTCTGACAATTGGGGGAGTGTGAGGAAAATGGGATTTGTGATATCCGATCTCGGTGTAACTCCATGGGGTACGGTTTGGACTGGATTATAGACAGCATATCGAATAGGTGCCAGTTGTGGGACAAATGGTACCGTACTCTGGGGAAGGGCCACGGGTTGGGATGGAAACGGTGCAGCCAGTCTAATCACGCCTGCTGGAGTGGGAAGGAGTCGTGTTTGACACGCGGGAAGTGGTCTGGTACGGCGGGGCCGTCGGGAGCGATGCTGTCCGGGGAAAGTGGGGTCCCGTATTGTGGGGCAGGCTCTGGAGTGGCACCGTGATGTACGGTTTTCTTGTTGTCTAGAGCAGGCCAAGGTATCAAACCTATTCACTCTTATGCTACTTGTTACATGTTCCACCATGCAGGAGTTATCCCTTCTGGAGATCGCTTCCGTTTCTGCTTGTGGCAACTCTATAATGGGGTTGATAACACGGAGTGTCCTCTTGGACAATACAAACGAAAATGTCTTCAAATACGGTTTACCAGATAGGGTGGCCCCGTGCAGAAGAGTGTAAGGGCGAGTACGTATCTTGTCGTCTTCCCCTGCATTAGCTTTTTGTCCGTTCTGCCCCTGGCTTGGTAGGGGAAGAGCCGGGCTAGCACTGCAGTGCATTTGGCTAATGGGGGGAGTGTCTATCTTCATAGAGAAACATGTCTGGGTTTTAGCAGATCGCAGTGGATGATAGGTAGGTCACATCCGACTTCTTACCTACTACTACATAGGGGCCTTTCCACTGGTAGCTCAGTTTACGCGGCACATTTTGGGAACATCATGTATCATGAACCCATACCATCTTTCCTACCTCATATGGGTTCCATGTACACGACGGTCATGCACGGTTTTCTGGCCCCGGTGTACGGTGGAAAGTGTCTCTCTTACTAGATCATGGGCTTGCTCTATCCTCTGCCATATGAGTTCTACGTATAGAGATGGTGAGTTTATTTCCCCAGGGATTCTGGTAATGGCTAGATCCAGGGGTAAGGCTAACTCATGGCCTATCATTAACTTAGCAGGGGTTTAACCGGTACTAGAGTGTATTGAAGTGCGGTATGCCATCAACACATATGGGAGACGCAGATCCCACTCATGACAATCAAGATATGTTTCCTTAGGCAGCATTACCGCTAGAGTTCTATTGAATCTCTCTACCATACTGTCCTCACATTGGTGGTATGGTGTGGTGCGGGTCTTGACAATGTGGAACAATTTCCAGAGATCGGAGATCAGCCGGCTCTCAAAGTTACTACCTTTACCCACTTCGTGAAATAATTCTCTAATACAAGGATGTATTTATTACCTAGCACATCTATTGCAACTCGCTCCCACGGTTCACCAACAATCTTTGTTTGTAATGGTGCAAAGTGGTGCTGTCCCACAGCTCGGCGCTGGCAGGGCACACATTCCGCCACCCATGCTTTTAAACTGTCGCATATACCTATCCAATTGAATCTAGGTTTGATTCGTTGGACCATTCTCTCTATGGCAAAATGACCAGCATTGTCATGTAACTGTTCCAGTATCATGACTCGGTACCATTCTGGTATTACTATCCTGTTATTAAGATATAAAACGCTGTTATTTATTTGGCATTCTTCATAACTCTGATAGTAATATTTGGCCATAGTCGATAAGAGACTAACGAATTCTTTGAAAGGGCGTACCCCTTCCTGGACCCAGGCATACACCTCTCATATCTTCGCGTCTGAAGGTTGCTCTTGAGCAAGTTCCACTGCATTCCAGTCCATACATCAGAGCTAAGGGAATGCGGGGAATGGTGATCTGTCTTGCTTTATTATATTGGCCACTTCAGGTTCATCCTCGAGTCCTATTCTACTAAAGGCATCGACATTTCCATGCAGTTTACCGGGCCCTTGAACCACATTGAAGTTGTAGGCCTGCAGAGATTCCTGCCATCTCGGCACTTGCCCCTTAGGAGTTTTTAGGTTCCTGAGCCACCGTAGCGAGGCATGGATCCATATGCAATGTAAAACAGCGTCCGTACAGAAAATGTTTGTAATATTTGACAAAGTATACCGCTGTCAATAGCTCTCTCTTAGTGGTTGCGTACCACTTTTCAGTTTTATGGGAACCATGACCTAGTACTTGTTCTGTTCCATCTTCGGTGATCTGAGATAGAATGGTGCCTATAGCATAAGCAGATGCATCAGTATCCAAGATGAAATCAAGGTTAGGGTTCGGATCAGCTAATATGGGTGCGGATGTCAAATGTTCATTTAATGCCTTAAAGGAAATCTCACACTCCGTCAGCCATTCAAAAGGTCTATTTTTCAGTGATTTTGGAATAACAGTGCTGTGATCTCACTGAAATGCTGTATGTACCATCTATAGTACTGGCACCGCCCGAGGAAGCTCGGTCTGCTTGCCAATAACTGTGGCAAGTGCCATTGATGGTTGAGTGAAAAATGGAGCAATTTTACGTTTCTGCTGCCTGATTGTTTTTTGTAGTAACGGTGCTAATGGGTCGGAAGGTTAGGAATCAGTCTGCACCGTAGATTTGGCAGCAGTTTGTTTAGCAGCGTGTTCGTAAAGTGCCACTTGAGCGGCCCATCTATGGCAATGTATCATAATGTGCTTAGTAGAAGTACAGGAGAAACAAACCTTCTTTTGTGGCCTACTCTTATATCTACGTTTACTCATTTTTTGTATCTGAGTTGACTCAGTGTCAGTGCTACTGAGGGAGGAGTCTGTGAAGATGGAGGAGACCGGTTATTACATACCACTAGAGGACACCATGCATTTGATGGCATAGCGGCTGGTCTAGTAGCTTGGATAAAATTTGTTTCTGTTGAATTATTTTTAGCTACCAGAGCCGTTCTACATCAAAAGGGAAGTGGGGTGTGAACGCCTGGTTTTGCAGTGCCATCCATTATTGGAGGAGTGTTATTAGGTACCGCAGACACCAAGCTTGTCTGTGGTACCGTTGATTGCAGGACCGTGTTTATGTTTAGGTGGAGGTGGTAATGTGCAGGTTTTTGAGTCAGTTTTATGCACTGAACGTACTCTCCCTCCAGTGTCCATGTTAGTTTGTCTGATTTTTTGTTGGGGGCTTACTTTGCTCTAACTGTAATTTAGTGGGTGCAGGACAGTTTGGACACCGTTCCCTCCAGTGTCCTGCTTCACTGCATCAAAAGCGAGTGTTTCGTTGCATGGATGTCAGTGTAGGACGGGTTATGGTAGACCTATTTGTGCGTTGTGCATCCGTGGTTGATAAATTAGTCAAAAGATTGGTCAGAGAGGCAATTTGTTTTGTAGTCATCCGTATTAGACCTATTGGAATTAGTATGTTGGTTACCCCTACCGGGGCCATTATTGTAGCCTCCGTGGTGGGATTGGCCACAGCCTTTACCTCTTGGTGCATTATTTTTCTGTTGTGTGTTTTGCACCGTGCCTGCTTCTGTTACCGTACTTGAAGCAGGTACGGTGTCTGTAGTATTATGTGTACTGGTGTCAGCTAACTCATTGATAGGATGTAATTGTCGTTTAGCATTCTTTTCCCATTCTAGGAAGATTTCTACTCGAATGGAAGTGGCCGTTAACGTGTGTAGGCTTCCGTGCTCTAGCAGAAAAGTTTCTCTTTTAGAGAAGGTTCACCGCTCTGGGCGTCGATAAAAGTATCCAATTGTAAGTGAGTGACTCCATCCGGGCTGGTCCTGGGATAAGCTCATGCAACTAATTGCCTGATACAGCTTGCCAGTTCAAGGAGAGCTTCATTCGCACGTCGTCGTAGGTTATTTAACTGTAAACGCCTAGTTTCTCCAAGGGCTGGATTCACCAAACCTTTCTAACAATGCATTTTCTAATTCACTATAGGTCGGTGTTACTTCAGAACCCATGTCTGCTAATACCTGTAACGCTATATAGCGGTCACCACTTGTGAAGCATCGATGAATGATACTTCACTTAGAGGCGAGTATTCTTGTGGTATGGGTGCTTTATGGAAGCGATATATAAGGATTGGTGAGTGTCCCCCACCGTCCTATCATGTATACACTCCATTTCTTCATCTGAAGTGTGCATATTGAAATAAAACGGAGACTGCAACATACAGAAATTTAAACCAAGTGTAGGGTCAATTTCCACTCGAGCCCCCTATCGTGTGCCACTTGTAGCTGCCGGGGGCCTGCCTGGCTCTGCCGCTTGCCGTTGTTGGTGCTGGTCATCCAGGCTCGGGGTTGGGGAGTGATCGCCATGCATCTCCGGTGTCCACAAAAAACTACTTTCAGGTCCGGTGGAACGATCACGTTCCAGTGGATTCGTGCAGCCATTGCTACGAAAATTGAACACTACCGTATCGTCCCAGCTGTTCATGTCTACCCATCATTTCCAATGTGGAAAGAACGGTACCAGCACAGAAATTTACTTACTTGACTTTTGTAACAAACAATTTTTGTATGCTTGTCACTTATGCCATGTGTATGTACAAATGAGAGTGGTGAATTTGGGTTTATGTCTCGACGAAGGTACCTAACCGATCTAGTCATATATAGACGGTATCGTGAAAGGTACCCCATGTGGGGGAAAGCTCCGGTCAGTTCTCAGCAGTTGGTTTAATATAAACTACATCTGCCTCAGGCTGGCCAAAGACTATTGATTTGCGGGAGGAAAGGTACCTCGCGTGGGCCTCCATTACAGGAAAATGCCTACAACACTGTAGTGGAGGAAGAGGGAAGATAGGATCTAGGTGTCCTAGATTAACATGCAGGGCAAAAATCGGGAACCCATACCAAACGGTACCAATAATGATTGAACCTTTACCGTTTGCTTGAGAGGAAATATACGATGGTGCAGTATCATCCTCCGCCTGGAGGGCGGTCGAGGGGTGGGAGTGGGTGGGTGGGTGTGGTGGTGGGAGTGGTGGTGGTGTGTGTGGTTAATGACCAACCATCATAATGAGGGGGGAAAATGGGGAACCAATACCTCTTCCTGTCAAGGATGACTATGCCCTTGCCATTCATTTGAGAGGATTTGTATGATGGTACCATATCGTGGCGCCTTGTGAGAAGGCAACCGGTGGGAAACTAACCATAAAAATGTGAAAAAGGGGGGTGGCATGGAATACACAATTTTGCGAGAGGAAAATGCCTCGTGCGGGCTTCCATCAAAAAGAAAAATGCCTTCAATGCCAAAGCAGAGCAGGAGAGCAGTAAAACGGACTGCTCTCGTATCATAAGGCTTCACCCAGTCACCGTTAGGAGTTAGATGGTAATCCGTGTTTCTATCCATCACCTAAGGTTTCGAGTATGTACCATATGAGATCCATACCCTGGCGTTACCATTTAGCTGCTTTAGGTTTGGAGAAAAGTTGCCTTAAGAACACTGCTGGGATGGCAATAGTGTTGCCTTCTTTACATTTCGCAGTGTTTCCTACTTTGGCATAACAAGTATTGCTTAATAGGTATCTGAAGATACACCGGGTATGTGTTTGAACGGCAGATTCTGGCCGGCCAGAAACCTGCTGTAGTTTCTTGAGATGGTCCTAACCATTCTGACGGTCGGAATTCAAACAATTATTTCGGCCAGACGGTCAGAGAAGCGTAGTCAAAGGCGGTTACTCTCGACTTTAATTTAGGAGACCTTAATATGGATGGCCAACTATGAAAATCAGTAGTACCGTTTATACAACGGTCTTATTGACCATGAAGAATAGTTTTTTAATAGCAATTCTCCATTTGAAGAGTAACGATTCTTGGATAGCTTAAAAACCTATCCTATTGAGCTATCATAGTTCTAGGTTTAACGGTAGCATGTCATGTTCCCTGATGAGAGCGTGAGCAGCAACCTTAATGTAAAATTGGCACCGTTGGGAGAAGATACAGTGATGCATTTGTTGTTGATAATGGCATGGTTTACATAATCCCAGTGTCATTAATGTCTACTCAGAGGTCGACTCAACAATGAACTTTGAGTGTCGTCTACCAAACTTCATTTAAATGCCAAAGGTGATTTTATGGTCTAAAGTATATTCCCCGCATGCATAACTATATGAACTCATTGGACTATCATCCATCCTGCGTTACCACTCATGCTATAGGATACGAAAAATAGATAAATACATAGAAATTGAATTAAGAATCTAGGTTACTCATCAGGATATAATGACTGGATGTTACTAGATATGCTTATGAAGGCAAATGAGGAGAATCCATGTCATCGTCTTATCATGGGATATTTTAACTTACATGGGATTGACTGTACTGGCCTGTCTTCTCATCACCATTATTGCCATATTTACCAATATCGCATGCTGGAAGCAACAATGAGACACTTTTAAATGTGCATTTTTGCTAATGGTGTATTGTATTATTGTAGTGTATGAACCACATGGAGAAATACAGAACAAACATGGGAACTAATCAAGATACAAATCGCAGAATCGGTCGATATATGTATTCCCTAAAAGACGAAAAGCAAAGAAATACAGTACAAAGTGGAAATTGATGGCCAGTAGTATCAATTCAGAATTGAAAAGCAAGAGACAAGCAATTGACAGATTCAGAGCCACCAGAGAGGAATCAGACTACGAAGAATTTGTTAAACATCGAAATCAATTAAAGTAGGAGGTAAAGTAGGAGGTAAAAACTCTGATAAGAATCGTTAGTGTCAGAAATGAATCTGGTTATCATTGGGATAACTGAAACATTCCCTAAAAGCTATGATGGTATAGATATAATTATAACTGTGATAAACCTAGAACTTTATGGTAGATATGACAGTAAGGTAAGGAATGGAGACAGAGGAGACAGAGGGGTATGTGTTAATAAATCATTAAACGCTCAACCAGTAACTACAGTTGATACAGGAACTTTCGAAGAAGAAGTATGGTTTTCGATTAACCTGGAAGACAATGCTTCATTATTAGCCGGCTGTGAATACAGAAGTTCGTCTTCATCAGAATATAATGACTGGCTGTTACTAGATATGCTTATGAAGGCAAATGAGGAGAATCCATGCCATCTTCTTATCATGGGAGATTTTAACTTGTATGGGATTGACTGAACTAGCTTGTCTTCACATCACAATACTGACCACTACACTAGTACATTCATAGAAGTTATAAGAGATTGTTTCTGGACACAACATATAGATTTTCCTATAAGAGAAAGGATCTGTCAAACATCGAATATATTAGATCTCTTACTAACGAATGACAAGTATTATGTACCAAGCATCAAAAAGTTACCTCCACTTGGGAAAAGTGACCATATTGTTATAACCTTTGTGGTTAAGTGTTATGCTAAGCTCACTAATGCTGATATAGTGACTAAATACGTGTACCACAAAAGAGATTATGACTCAATTAAAATTGGCTTAAAGGAAATTAATTGGGAAAATATTCTGGTCGGCGATGCAAAGCATTGGTGGAAATTAGTTACAAACAAAATCAATGAAATTGTGTCAGTGTATACCAATTGCAAGAGCATTAGGGATGAAGAAGAAATTCAAACCACTATATGGACGAATAGACATGTATTGAGAAAAGTGAAAAGAAAATACAAGAGTTGGCAGTGCAGCACCGAAACAAGGCACTATGTAGATTACGAACTATACACCAGAAAAAGAAACATAGTAACAAAATCAGTTAGAGACTCAAAGCGAGATTTTGAGAAGAATCTGTCAAAGGAACCGAAGAACCCCCTAAAAGGATTCTAGAAATATGTGAATTCAAAATCAAAAGTTAGTCAGGAATACCCGATCTAAGGAAGGACGACGGAACAATAGCTTTGGTGATAGTGAGAAAGTGGTTGGTTTGAATAACTTTTTCAGTCGTGTATTTGTAAAAAGAAGATAAAATCAGAAATACCGGAACTTCAACCTATGAATATAGGAACAGAACTAATAGACTATGAAATATCAGTAGAGGAGATTATAGAGAAACTATTGACATTAAATCCAGCAAAATCCTGCGGTCCCGATAATATGCACCCAGGATTGTTTATAAATATATATATATATAAACATGTCGAAAAGGTTGGTGGCGGGTAGCAAGAAATGGATCAATTTATTGTGGCACAATACACTAAAGGGTCGCCATCATCAATATATGTATAGAGCCTTGCATAATAAGTCGACCCGCTTACTCATTGCACACATCTTAAAGGAAAGGACCAGGGAACTAACAAATGCTCTTAAGTGATAGATTTAGATGATAATCAACATATAGCCACCAACAAAATACAGGAATAAATGGAGATAATTTGAAGAAAGCAAACAAATACCATTTATGTCACTCTGGCAGGAACCGATTAGTGAAGCAGGAAATTACAGACCAGTTAGTCTAACATCAGTTGTATGCAGAGTAATGGAATCTATTGTTAGAGAGAAAGCGAGAGAGAGAGAGAGAGAGAGAGAGAGAGAGAGAGAGAGAGAGAGAGAAGAGAGAAAGAGAGAGAGAGAGAGAGAGAGAGAGAGAAAGAGAGAGTGAGAGAGAGAGGGAGAGAGGGAGAGAGAGAGGGAGAGACTGAGAGAGAGGGAGAGAATGGAGGAAGGGAGAGGGGGGGGGAGGGGATAGCGAGAGAGAGAGAAACACTAATGAAACACAAGGATGATATCCAGTTTTATTCAGACACTCAATATGGATTTCGTAAGGGAGGATCATGTATGCTACAATTATTGGAAATTATAGAAATGTGGACGAAAATCTTAGACTTCGGAGATGCTCTAGATGTAGTATAGCTAGACTTTAGTAAAGCAATCGACACCGTGTCACATGAAAGACTTTGTAATAAACTAAACGCTTATGGCATAAAAGGGCAGATATCATTGTTGATATCTGAGAGACCGCAAGCAACTTGTGAAATTAAATTCGAAATTGTCTCATTGGTCTAGTGTAATAAGTTGCATCCCACAAAGAAGTGTGCTTGGACCCATCTTATTCCTTATTTTTATAAACGATCTTCCAGATGTAGATGATGGCTGCATCCGGATATTTGCAGACGACACAAAATTATTTAGTAAGATGATGGATGCTAAGGATATGGGTAAATTCTTACAGAATCTCAATAAACTATGAGACTGGACGGATAACTGAGGTTCAACGCAGCAAATGTAACATGCCAGAAAATGAATAAGAAAGGGTAGTCACCATGGACAATGAGGAAAACATAGCTGGGAGTAACTTTTGACGGCCAGCTATTGATCAGAAATCATATAGCTAATTGAGTGAATAAAGCCAACAAAGTCCCAGGTGTAATCCAAAAAACATTCGACTACCTGGAGAAGGAAATGTTTCTAAAACTGTACACGGCTATGGTGAAACCACATCTAGAGTATGCTAACACAGTGTAGAATCCAAGATTCAAGAGAGATATCATGATAATAGCGAATGTACAGAGACGAGTAATAAAATTGATCCCAGATCTGAGACATCTCAAATATAGTGAAAGATTGAAGAGGTGCAACTTCCAAAACTGATTTATGGAATGCCTTACCACAGTGTGTGATTAACTCTAAGACAGCACTAAAATTCAAAGACAATTTAGATAAATATTGGAGTGGCAAGGATACCAAATTCATTAGTAAATCAGTAACTACGTCGCCAAAATAAATCAATGGATTGAGCCTAATGAGAGGATATTAATAAGAGCGTCTTTAAACCCAACAGCGAGGTATTCAATGTATTCTAGGTATTCCAAGAAAGTAAGTCATATTTTGAAAATGACATTGCCGAGAAATCAAAAACCACCCGTTAAAGCCTCCTACAGTTATGTCAAATCCAAGCTGAGGACCGTTGCAAGTGTCACTGATCTAAATCTAGACAACAGTATAAGAACCAAGACTGATGCAAAGAAGGCAGATGACTTCCAGAGTGTATTTACATGGGAAGACACAAGCCACAAACCCCAACTAAAGAATGTCTCACATTTTAATGTACTCGACCAAATCAAATTATGATTGGATAATATGAAATCAGAAAGAGACTCGAAACACTTTTTGTATCAAAATCACAAGGCTCAGATCAGTTACACAAGAAAACAAGTCAATTTAATGCCAAACCCTTGCCAAACTTGTTTAACCTGCCACTCAGAGAAGGAGTTATCTCCTAGGATTGGAAAGATGGACATGTGACGCCGATCTTCAAGAAAGGCAAGAAGGCATTGTCCAGTAAGTACAGGCCAGTGAGTCCAAGTTCAGTCGTGTGCAAAATTATGGCGTGGGCCACAAGACAAAATAGTGACTCATATACCAAGTATCATGGCAGATTGTCAACATGGATTTATCAATGGTCGCTGTTGTGCAACACAACTCCGTGAAACATTAGTATATTGCACTAAAGTACTCGACAATATGGCATCACTTGATGTTATCTAGTTGAATTTCGGCAACACATTTGATACATTTCCACATCAAAGACTACTGAGTAAGCATTGAGGATGGCAATCATGGAGAATTTCTAAACGTACACGCATATCTTTGTAATCGTAAGCAAAGAGTATTTGTCAATGCCTCATACTAAGTCTGGGCTCCTGACCTCAGTGGGACACCACAAAGTAGGTTATTCATCTTTTCTTAAATAATAGTATGCCTGATGAAGTACACACCACGATCAAGATAGTTGCAGACAACACCACACTGTTTTCAAAGATCCCATCATTGGAAGATGATGACAACTCCAAGGTGATTTAAACCTTCTGAAAGAATGGGTCGACAACTCGCAACTGAAGTTTAATGCTACAAAATGTATAGTTATGTGGGTAGAACAAATGCCATTTATCAATACACCATGCAAGAAAACTCTGAAGCTGTAATCCTCGAGAAACATATAAGCAAGACAGATCATGATACCTATATTGACAGCTCATTAAAGTGCAACCATTTCTGGATCCAAGCACATTCAGTCTACTCGACTTACGACCCCACTTGGAATATGGAAACGTCATATGGTAACCTCTTTACAAGCATGATATATACATCCACGAAAATGTTGGACGTAGAGCAACAAAGACTATCCCATGGATAAAGGACATTATGCATGAAGACGGTCTGAAATTCCTAAAACTTCCAAGTTTAATTTATAGATGCTGTGGTGGCCTTATCGAGTCTTACAAATGCGCAGACGGCATATACACGTTTGATGCTGAGAGCCATCCGACAAATGTGACCAAAGCTGTGACAATAGCTTCAGGTTACACAAGCAGTGATTCGACAGTGACAACAGAAAACGGTTCTTCAGCATTCGGGTGAACAAACCACTGGACTAGCCTGTGAAAAGCGTGGTAACTGCTCCAACTCATAACGCTTTTAAAAGACAGAGAGACAAATACTTCGACAATGTGGCTTACCCAATATTAGGAGCTGTTGCTGCCACAGGCAAATTAATTTCAAAATTTGTGACAGTTCACGTGTATAATTACGTTAAAATTAGTATTTTCGGAATTCATGATTGAAGTATATACATTGATTCCAACATGAACAAAATGTGGGCATAGCGTAGCTAGGATGGGGGGGGTGGTGGGGTGGGGGGCATAGCTAGAAATGAATCCCTGTATTAGCATTCAAGGACTGACTGTTTGTAAACACATAGTAGGATGTATTGAAATTACGAATTTCATGTGAGAGCAATGAGAGGATGTAGGTGTCCTATTTTTAAGATGGTTGAGTCACGCCTCTGCTTCAGTGGTTAACATAGATAAAGTTGAATAAGTGATTATAAAATGTTCGCAATAAATGATATAAGGAACTATGCAGGTAGCATGAGCTTCACAGTGCTAGTAATCGTGCTATATATGCGCTACACTCCTAACTAAAATGATATGTATATAGATATACAGGACCAAAAGAGGTAGTATAGTTTGCAATCAATGCCATAATATACATACTAACACAGGTATCTGAAGGGCTATTTGTTTTAGAAGAAACAGCGTTGCGATCCTGAGTCTGAATATAAGTTTGAAAAAAAGTCGGGGTCTGAGTGGCACAGTGTAATTCTCGGGCCAAGCTAATGGTTATTGGAATTAGTAGCCAAGTAAGACCCTTTTCCTGGTGACACGTTTTCTATGTACACCTGTTTAGCTATCCTGCAACTTTAGTGAATGATAGTGAAATTAACAGAATAACTTCCGATTACAGACAAGCCTCTAAAAAGAATATGAATTGGTTGAGGAATCAAATATTCAAATCTTCTTAACACATATAGACAGTATACTATGAAACATCATTTGTTGCTCTTGGTCGGATTGAAGAGCAAGAGTAGGAGACCTTAGTAATATAGAACTCGGGTTATCCCAGAATGAAAATGGATATAGTAATGTACCTGAAACTTTGGGAACAAAGCGCCAGAAATATTCTCCTCAACACTGCAGATAAAATGTAAATGTAATGCTCTCTCCAGACAATTATGGATAAGCACTCTGTTGGAACTACTTTTGTCAGTTAAAAAAATTATAGAAAAACCGAATGAATAGGGTCCAGAAACGAATGCAGTATACATGGCTTACCGCCTGAAAGATGCAGCCCTACGGGTGATATATATCTGGCATGGATAGAATGAGCTGAATGAATGCTTTGGGGTCGACCTGAATCAGAAACTTGTTAATATACACAAGAGATCATAGGTCAGGCGGCAAAAAGATAGGTATACCCGAAACTTATCAATGAATACCTTAGGCTGTAAATTCTCTGTGACTAGAACAACCCCATGAAAGAGACGAAGGACACATTTAGCAGAGGTATGACCAATCTAATAATGATGAATCAAATCTAGAAGAATGAAACGAAGAAGAGGAAGAAGAAAAGAAGAAAGTCAGCCTGACATAATAACCCTCTGCACACCTGCATCATCGAATTGAAAGAGCAAATAAATATGCTAACTAAGTCGATAGCTGAGAAGTTCAATATGAATCACTGATATGGTTTGCTGCCAAATCGTAATAGTCACTTAAATCTCGTGTGATGCTGTTGTTGGACTCAGCTCCTCACACAAAGCCAAAATATCCATTTGCTGTAATGACATTGCGATAAAAGCTGTATCGTACGCACACCCATTTAGATAACCACAAGAAAATGATGATCAGTGTGGACATCATAGGAGCTAATCAGCTACCAGAATGTCCTTACCAGTAAGCATGCACGACAAGTTAGTCACTAATGCAAGGGCACACTCTATGGCTATAAGCTACCGCAGTGTCCTTGCCAGTAACCATGTAAGACAAGTTAGTCACTAATGCTAAGTCACTGCCTACAGTGAGCAGCTACCACTCCATGATTAACAACAACCGTGCACTAAATAAGTCACTAAGTTAACAGCAGCGATGTATAACGAGTTAATCACTAATCTTCGGGCCCTGTCTACAGCTATCAGCTACCACAGTGCCCTTAAGGGCAACCATGCAACCAAGTTGGTCACTAATCCTAGACATAGTATACAGCTATCAGCTACCACAGTGTCCTCACCAATAGCAATGCAAGACCAGTTGGTCAATAATGCTATGGCACTGCCTACAGCGATCAGCTACCAGTGCACGCTTAACAGCAACCCAGTAGCGTAGACAAGGGGTGGCGCCTAAATCATATCCGTAACACATACACGTTTCTGGACGTCCCAACTCCCAAACCAACTTTAACAAATTAATCTACAATGAACATGGGAACTATTTGAATTTACAACGTTGCTAATGTCTTCTTGTCATGCTTGTTCATCCCTATTTTGAGACTTTTAGGTTTAATTACGTTATATCAAGACAAAGAATAGTAGAATGCACGCTACTTTCTCGGTAGAATAAACTAATTGGCGACGCTGGGATGCTAGGTTCTCTTTATTAAAGAAATTTAAGCAGATACCTACGTCTAATTGGTATGCGGGGTGGCGCCTTTTTAGTCCTCGCTCAAGTGTGGTGGAGCCTTTTCAGACCTCGACCCCACCCCTGACGTGAAACCCTGGCTACGCCACTGCAGCAACCATGCAATAAACAAGTCACCAATCCTATGCACTGTCTACATCGATTGGCTAACACAGTGCCCTTATCAGCAACCATGCAAAACGAGTTAGTCACTAATCCTATGGCACTGTCTACAGCGATCAGCTACCACCATGCCCATACCATCAACCGTGTAATAAACAAGTCACTAATCCGACAGCACTATCTACAGAGATCAGCTAACACCGTGCCTAGCAATAATTAACTTGAACTTCAATCAACCTAAATTCCTCAAATTCGTCATCCGATTTACTCATCCTCCTACGTGTAGAAGGGTCAATTATCAGCCATATACTTTGCCTACTCTGGGGACCTGGTTCACTGGGTGGATGAGTGGGTCGTAAGCAACTCTGCCCATCGTCTTTGTCTGGCTTGTGACATTTATATTCTTACATATTAATAATATATATATAATAATTTATATGGCACATGCCTAACTATTTGTCAGCTATTTGTTGGCTAATCATATTGAAACGTTGACACTGATTTATTTTTTAATTTGACAACGTTGTTGGTGATTTAGCCAGTAACGACTGTCAATCGAACTGCTCTAAATACTTTCAGAATGTGTTACTATATTGAACATCAGCTGATTATTCTGAGAACAATTTGGTTGAAAATTAGATAGTGAAGCTGAAGGAGATTTGCTGCTACTATAGATAGCAATAATTATCAATCACATTGTTATAAAACTATCTAGCCGCATACGTTTCCCATCTACCGTAGGAGGGACTTGTCCTGTCACATCCGTGCATAAATGCAAGTGGTACAATCAAGCTTACATTAAACGTGCCACAGTTAAAACAAATATATACAAGTAATTTTTACCATTGTTTGGAGATTACGTGATTTCAATCAACCTGAGTGTCCGTATTTTCTGACGTGTTGATTAGTGTTTTAGTATGAATGGCTGGTAATTTTCTAATACTCCAGTGCTGTGGTGGGATGTTAATTTTATTGTGACACGGATGCATTGTCGCGGTGTTAGTGGTGACAGCTTTATCAGACTTTAAATAGTGTTCACTCCGTAATGGACGAGCCTTATAGCAGGCGGGACGTAGTTAGTTAGGGCGGGCATAACCATTTAGATAGCTGCCGTACTTGAATCAATCCATTGTCAAATTTCATTTTCGGTAGTAAATTCCTACTTGTTACGGATTTTTTTAGTTTACTAGCCTGGTGGCGAGTGGTGTTGGTCAATTTTGCATTCCGTGTTTGGTGCCTGTTCTGATTAATCACGAGGATTTGGGAAATGGAATAGGGCATCGATTTGGGGTACTGGACTGGAAGAGTAATCTCCCGTTACACAATAGTCTGGCGCTCAGTCATTTCTTTTCTTGAGCCCTGGGAATAAACGGGCCAAGAGTCTACGGATCAGGCTGCTCCCACGACTATGGTTAGTTGTTTCAACAACCAGCGTATGGGGGTTGGTGGGCAATTCTTCTGTAACCGTAGACCTGGGGAGTGTGAGGAAAATGGGATTTGTGATGACAAATCTCGGTGTAACTCATGGGGTACAGTTTGGTTTGGATTATAGATAGCATATGGAATAAGTGCCAGTTGTGGAACATATGGTATTGTACTGCGGGGAAGTGGCAGGGCTTAGATTGGATATGGTGCAGCCAGTCTAATCGTGGCTGCCTGGAACGGGAATGGAGTCGTAGCTCATGGGCTTGCTCTATCCTCTGCTGCATGAGTTCTACATATAGAGATGGTGAGTTTATTTCCCCAGGGATTCTGGTCATGGCTAGATCCAGGGGTAAGGCTAACTCGCGGCCTATCATTAACTAAGCAGGGGTATACTCGGTGCTAGAGTGTATTGAAGTGCGGTATGCCATCAGCACATATAGGAGACAAGGATCCCAATCATGATAATCAAGGTGTGTTTCCTTAGGCAGCATTACCGCTAGAGTTCTATTCAATCTCTCTACCATGCCATTCCAACGTGGGTGGTACGGTGTGGTGCGGGTCTTGACTATGTGGAACAATTTGCAGAGATCGGAGATCAGCCGGCTCTCAAAGTTACTACCTTGGTCAGAATGTAGTTCACGTGGCATACCAAAAAAGGCAGAAAACATTGCTTGTCAGGACCTCAGCTATGGTGCTGGCCTTTTGGTCTGGCAGAGCAAAGGTCTTTACCCACTTCGTGAAATAATTCTCTAATACAAGGATGTATTTATTACCTTCATCCATTGAATTCAGGGGTACTAGCACATCTATTGCAACTCGCTCAAATGGTGCACAGACAATCTTTGTTTGCAAAGTGGTGCTGTCCAAGACCTCGGCACTGGCAGGGCACACATTTCGCCACCCACTGTCACGTATACATATCCAATGGAATCTAAGTTTGATGTGCTGGATCGTTCTCTCTACGGCACGGTGACCAGCATTGTCAGGTAACTGTTCCAGTATCATGACACGGTACCGTTCTGGTATTACTGTCCTGTTATTAAGGTATAAGACACCATTATTTATTTGGCATTCTTCATAATTCTGATGGTAATATTTGGCTGTAGTGGATAAGGGAGTAACGAATTCGTTGGAAGGGCGTACCCATTCCTGGACCCAGGCAAACACCTGCATATTTATGCATCTGTAGATTGCTCTTGAGCAAGTTTCACCGCATACCAGTCCATACATCGCAGCTCAGGGAACACGGGGAACGGTAATGTCTCTTGCTGTATGATATTGGCTACTTCAGGTTCATCCTTGCGTCCTATTCTACTCAAGGCATCGATATTTCCATGCAGTTTACCGGCCTATGAACCACGTTGAAGTTGTAGGCCTGCAGGGATTCCTGCCATCTCGCCACCTGCCCCTCAGGATTTTTTAGTTTCTTCAGCCACCGAAGTGAGGCGTGATGGAATGGCTGTTTATGTGCGGGGCGATATATGGCCAATGGAGGGGTGAGCACGGACCATCCCGGTCTCGTACCCACCCGACGGTGATCCATGCTACACCAATTGGTTGTAAGCTAAGCGCTACTAGAGCTAGTGAATGCTTTTTCTCAAATTATTCTGATTCGTTTCCATTTTTACTGGTGGTAGTATATTTAATAATGTATGAAATTACTAATAAACATCATTTTATCGTTCTCTTTTCCGTTCTTTTAAGAAAAAACACGAATAAGAAGCACTTTATGCTCGCCCTATAACCCTCGTGTCTAGCAATGAGAGAAAAAGTATGAAGTGAGCAACTGTTGATTGGTTGTCTACCTATATATGACTAGTATAATCGTGTCACACCAGCATAGGCGTATACCATTTACATGCACACGTATTGACACAATAAAATCGACAATTGTAGTGAAGAAATACCATTGTACAATAACTCTAGTGCAGATGTTGCCTTGATAACCACGACGACACTGCACACAGTGACCTGTCACATAGCAATATGTCCGTCGTCCAGATGGTGATGAGGATCTGTAGAGTCCATGGCATGGTAATCTACAGTCATTGCCATATTTACCTATATTGCATTCTTCAAGCAACAATCATAAAATGTTAACCAGGCATTTTAGTGCAATATGTAGTTATACACGTATGGGAAAGTTGCTCCTGCTTGCTGGAAATAAACCTTTGGATTGCATCATATTGTGAATATTTGTTTTTTTAAAGTTAGCTTCTTTGATAAAGTGGCACAATCTGATTATGTGTTTGAGGTCCAATCTAAGTATGTGTTTGAGGTCCGGTCTGTTTAACATGCAATGTATAATTAAAAGTGTAAAGAGTGGAGTGGTAATAAAATATCATTATCATAAATACGTATTATTTAATATTTATAGGCTTAGACTAGTCACATTCTGAACTTCTAGATGATAAATTTCAAGAAAACTATTCAGGTAAGTCGTGGAATATTTTGACACTAAATTGTCTGGGTCCCGTTGCTGCCTATGGCAGCAACAGCGCCCAGTCAATTACTTTCAAAATATTCAACTGCATTTTTATTAAATAACAAAAACATACAATTCGTCAACGTGTCAGATTATTAAGCATTTAAGATGGACTAAATCAAGTCAGTCGTGACGTCATTATTATGGCGTTATCCTACGCGTCACTTAATTAATTACGACGTCATATGACGTGATCTGATGGATAGACAACCTGAAAAGGCCCATTTAGTCCGGCAAGTGTACGAATTGTATGTTTTTACTGTTTAATCAACATCGTGTTGAATATTTTGAAACTAATTTGACCTGGCATTGTTGTGGCCAGAGGCAGCACACATTTAAAAGCACCCAGTTAAATTAGTTTCAAAATAGTCATCAGCTTACCTGTGTAGTTACCTTGCAATTGAAAGTCAGGGAATCCATTATTCAGCGTATATATATATATATATATATATATATATATATATATATATATATATATATATATATATATATATATATATATATATATATATATATATATATATATACATCGATTCCAACACGCAAAAAAGGGGTGGAGCTTAGCTAGAAATAGGCGTGGCATACCTAGAAATGGATCTCTCTATTGAAATTGTCATGAGCAAATTGAGCATTACATGGCTAATACCACTTGGTAAAGCGTGGCCCACACAATATGGATCACTTGTATTAAGAGACCACCCATATTTACTGTTGAATAAATAGCAAAAACACACAATTCGAACAGCGTCTAGTCAAATTAGTTTCAAAATATTCAACAGCATGTTGATTAAATAGTAAAGACGTGCAATTCGCATACTTGACTGGCTATTCAATGTTCCTGGTGGAGCTAGATACGTCATTCATTACACATTTTGATTGTGACGTCCAGCTACATCTGACCTAAATAATTATGACGACATATACTGCAGAAACAGATCAGAAAAAGCAATTATCATGGAATATGTCCTATGTCTAATTGCCGTCCAAGAAACCATTATGGTTTTTCTTTTGCAATTTACTACTGGAATTATAGGATCGGTTATCCAACCAGTCATTCCAGTGGTAAACCTTCAAAACAAGCTCTCCGGCGAGTAGCTAATGCAAATGGACATTTCTCACGATCACCGCAAGAACCCATTTGTGGTCAGTTTGATAGAGTGCTAAAGTGGACATATAAGAGACGCCGCGATTGGGCTTGTGCTTGAGTACTTTCATCTGCAGAAGGAATGATAACATGTTTTGTACGCAGTCCTCCAGCAAAAGAAGAGTACTTATTTAGAGTAGTTATTTGGAGTTCCGTTGGCTGTTTATTAAAATAATAAAGCGGTCCTCGCTGCGCAAACTCTATTACAGTCGGACCAGAACAAATAAGAGAACTCGCCATGAATCACGCGCATGAAGATAATAATTATAAGATATCCAGCAATCTAAAAATAGAGCCCTGTCTTCGCGCCGAGAATTATTAGATCTCGTATCGATGGAGATCTCGCGAGACACAGCCCCACAATCCCCTGCACGAAATGGCCATGCTAATAGGCAATTCTAAACAGCGATAAATAGAAGCGTGCCAGCTGGAGCGGGCACGCAATAAATATGTATCCCTAGGCATCGATCACCACAGAACAACACCCTATCATCCACAGACGAATGGACAGACAGAACGTTTCAACAAAACAATTAAGGGGATCCTACAAAAACTGGTTAATAACCAGTCAAGATTATGGGAAAATGAACTCAGTGCATCCCTAATGGCGTAAAGGAACACCAGGCATTCAAACATTCAACCATTCTGATTGTGGCTGTGATTCATCTCCATCGGCTCCTCGTGCGTCATTGAGCTGTCCCTTGGTCCTAGCGTTGCTGGCTCTGACACCTCCGGCTCTGACGTCACTGGTAGTTCATTTATCGTTCCGTCATCTTGCTGGTGTTCCTCCAACTTTTGCTGTTCGAACAGTGCGCACTCACCTCTAATCAAGCTCTTCCTCGTGCCAATTGTCGGATTTCGTATTGGGCGTGGTCTAACTTGATCCCACACCATCTCTGGATCGACTACACGCAGCTTTCTGATGTTTAACACCCTCGTTTTTCCTGATCTTTGATGTCTTACGTGTGCCACTGGACCATTGATTCTGTATATTTCGTACTGGGGGGTCAACGTGTCCAGTTAATTTAATCCGTTCTTCAGCTTTCACGACTACAGAATCTCCGACTTTAAACTCGCCCGCATTCGCTCTCTTGTTGATCTGCTCTCTGTGATAAGCACGAGATTTCTCTGTGTTCACTCTCGCATGCTGCACGGCATTGCTCAAGTGTGTTAAGCGATCCTCTAGATCTTGAGAAGCATCCGCAGGCAATGAAAACGGCACTCTTCCACGCCTGCCATACATCAAATAGAATGGTGTATACCCAGTGGTTGAATGCCTGGTGTTCCTTTACGCCATTAGGGCTGCACTGAGTTCATTTTCCCATAATCTTGACTGGTTATTAACCAGTTTTTGTAGGATCCCCTTAATTGTTTTGTTGAAACGTTCTGTCTGTCCATTCGTCTGTGGATGATAGGGTGTTGTTCTGTGGTGATCGATGCCTAGGGATACATATTTATTGCGTGCCCGCTCCAGCTGGCACGCTTCTATTTATCGCTGTTTAGAATTCCCTATTAGCATGGCCATTTCGTGCAGGGGATTGTGGGGCTGTGTCTCGCGAGATCTCCATCGATACGAGATCTAATAATTCTCGGCGCGAAGACAGGGCTCTATTTTTAGATTGCTGGATATCTTATAATTATTATCTTCATGCGCGTGATTCATGGCGAGTTCTCTTATTTGTTCTGGTCCGACTGTAATAGAGTTTGCGCAGCGAGGACCGCTTTATTATTTTAATAAACAGCCAACGGAACTCCAAATAACTACTCTAAATAAGTACTCTTCTTTTGCTGGAGGACTGCGTACAAAACATGTTATCATTCCTTCTGCAGATGAAAGTACTCAAGCACAAGCCCACTCGCGGCGTCTCTTATATGTCCACTTTAGCACTCTATCAAACTGACCACAAATGGGTTCTTGCGGTGATCGTGAGAAATGTCCATTTGCATTAGCTACTCGCCGGAGAGCTTGTTTTGAAGGTTTACCACTGGAATGACTGGTTGGATAACCGATCCTATAATTCCAGTAGTAAATTGCAAAAGAAAAACCATAATGGTTTCTTGGACGGCAATTAGACATAGGACATATTCCATGATAATTGCTTTTTCTGATCTGTTTCTGCAGTATATGTCGTCATAATTATTTAGGTCAGATGTAGCTGGACGTCACAATCAAAATGTGTAATGAATGACGTATCTAGCTCCACCAGGAACATTGAATAGCCAGTCAAGTATGCGAATTGCACGTCTTTACTATTTAATCAACATGCTGTTGAATATTTTGAAACTAATTTGACTAGACGCTGTTCGAATTGTGTGTTTTTGCTATTTATTCAACAGTAAATATGGGTGGTCTCTTAATACAAGTGATCCATATTGTGTGGGCCACGCTTTACCAAGTGGTATTAGCCATGTAATGCTCAATTTGCTCATGACAATTTCAATAGAGAGATCCATTTCTAGGTATGCCACGCCTATTTCTAGCTAAGCTCCACCCCTTTTTTGCGTGTTGGAATCGATGTATATATATATATATATATATATATATATATACGCTGAATAATGGATTCCCTGACTTTCAATTGCAAGGTAACTACACAGGTAAGCTGATGACTATTTTGAAACTAATTTGACTGGGTGCTTTTAAATGTGTGCTGCCTCTGGCCACAACAATGCTAGGTCAAATTAGTTTCAAAATATTCAACACGATGTTGATTAAACAGTAAAAACATACAATTCGTACACTTGCCGGACTAAATGGGCCTTTTCAGGTTGTCTATCCATCACATCACGTCATATGACGTCGTAATTAATTAAGTGACGCGTAGGATAACGCCATAATAATGACGTCACGACTGACTTGATTTAGTCCATCTTAAATGCTTAATAATCTGACACGTTGTACGAATTGTATGTTTTTGTTATTTAATAAAAATGCAGTTGAATATTTTGAAAGTAATTTGACTGGGCGCTGTTGCTGCCATAGGCAGCAACGGGACCCAGACAATTTAGTGTCAAAATATTCCACGACTTACCTGAATAGTTTTCTTGAAATTTATCATCCAGAAGTTCAGAAATCCATCGATCCCAACTCGAGAGTGGTATGGGTGGAGTTTAGCCAGAGATGCGCGGGGCATAGCTAAACTGGAAAGGTTCATTGTATTAATAAAACACCACGGTTTTCGGTGCCCTATTGTCTGTAGTATATTCAGCCCCATAATTTACCCCACATAGACTTGAGCTTTAATATGCTAGTTATATTCCGAATCTAACAAATTCTAGATGAAGTAATTTTAATACGCAAAATTTAGCTTAAATGATGGTGTATTCGTGGTTTTTGGTGCCCTACTTTCCGTAATATGGTCGGTTCCAGAACTCCGCTCACATAGACGTATAGGAGTTTGAATATCCTAGTTACATTGGGAATTTAAAAGAATTCGAACATGAAGTATTTTCGTAGTATGCGATTTCATCGCATAAATTCGTTCCAATGTTGGCAGATCTGTGGTTTTCAATACCCTACCGTCTGCAATATGTGTGGCTACAAAATTTCACCCATATAGTTAGATAGGGATATGAATACCCTAATGAATCTTGAGATTTCTACCACGTAGTAATTTCGTAATATTCAATTTAGTAGCCGCGGACAGTTGGCAAATGCCAACAATTTAGTATGTTCAGTATTAGAATCTCAGTTCTCAGTTTGTAATCATTTTTTTTACATATAGCTGTATATAACTGAATATGTTCTACTGCTTTTGCACGATTCTACCATCAAGTAATTTGGTAATATGTAGTTACATATTCGCCATATGGCCCCATTGTAATATGGTTGGTTCACATTCACCACATTCAGATAGGTGTCGATATGTTCTGACATATCGCTCATAATGGGTCCGGCCCAGAATATCACCCACATGTTTAGATAGGTATAGGCATAAGCTTACGACGTAACGAGATTGAAAAGTTTCGTAACGTAAATAAGCTCAAACTTGGGCTAATTCATGGTGTTCATTGTAATACGTTCACCCCCAGAATTTCACCCACAAATACTTATAGGAAATATGCTAGTAGTATTCCGAATTAAAAAAAATTATACAGGAACCTAATTTCATAGTACACAAATCCATACAGAAAATTGGCGCAAATTCTGTCAGATACACGATTTTCTGTACCACACTGTTTGCAATAGGTTCGACACCAGAAGTTCACCCATATGGTTAGATACGAATATAAATACGCTAATAATGTATCAAAGGTTAAAAGAATATTTACTATACAGTAATTTCGTCATATGCAATTTAGTAGTGGCACACCATTGTCAAATTCCAATAATGTACTATATTCGGTACCAGAATATCTCTACATGCCTTGTAGCCAATTTGCGAACATAAGGTCCTGTAGAACACACTATGTTTTCGTGCTGTGCGAAATATTGTAATAATTCTACCACCAAATATTTATTATGGTAATGTGAAAATATTTCTACATATCCCATATTATTAGCAGCGTGTACTGGTAGAACCTGACTTATCAGGCTAATACCCTAACATTTGTACATATGGTCAACAAGATCGTCATCATTACAACGTTTGAGGCCGATTTTGGCCTTTTTGTCGAGCAAAAATATTTGATTTAATAGTTTGTCACTGTTTCCATTAAAGATATCGTTTAATAGGTAACATAGATATGATAACTAAATGAAACACATCACGATGTCGTGGCTGCTTCCCACTGGGTCTTCAGTCAGAATGTTTTCTACTATATCATTTTCGTTGGAGAAAACTAGGTTCACGGTATTGGTTCTATCCTGACCACTTAACTTTGTCGAAAAGGTTATCTGTCGGTACAGATCGGGGTCCTGTATTGCATCAAAAATATACTTGCTTTGTGCATTTCACTAGCATTGCAGTGTATATTTCACCATTATATTTCCGGGTAATAAGCTCTTCACGTCTGTTTAAGAAGGTATCAAGATTTAGGTTTAAAATACTCTTTACAGTCTTCTTTAATATGTTTGAATGGGTGTTAGGGTCTGTACTGCTTCTTGCACCGATTTTCTACTGACTAGGTTGCCAGTTCTGTTGATTTCTTTATCTTTACAAGTTGTTGATACCTAATGACCCAAATTTGATCTGTTACGCTCTGTTGATGCAGTAGTGCACTTTTCTCATCACTGGCTGCTCTTAATTTTGTCTGTTCCTCTCTCTGTTAAGGAGTTTGGTCTAGAGAAAAAGGATGGATGGAAAAATTGTTGAACCGACCAAAAATATAAACTGCTTTTCCTAGCCCATAGCTAATACTGCCCATATCTTTTTGCAAGAAATATTCCTTCTTTTGTGGTATTGTCCGCCTATATTTTTTGTCATGAGTGACTTGTATGCCTTTATATATATATTAATTTTTTCATAAAACAGTTGAGTTTATTCTCAGAATTATAATAACCTCCGGGCACGCTATTTACCATTGATGCCTTGCATCAATATGTGTACTTGTCTCGCATTTGGTTGGCATTGACTTCCCTCCCCAAATCAGTGATTACTATCTCAGGCATGCCATAACGCGCGCAATATTCGCTAAAGAATTTCTCCTCTATGCAACGTGCAGACTTGGATGGGGTGGGGTAAGCTTCAGCCCATGCAGATCAGTGATCTACAATAGTCAATATGTACGCGTTACCTTCGGTCGACCGTGTTAGCGGGCCAATACTGTCCATACCAATCATTTGCCCTGGATATTTCGCAAGGGACATTTCAGTGTACGTTGGACGCGTTCTTACTCTTCGATTTACCTGACAAGTTGAGCATCTATCGACCACCTGGATAACGTCTTTACGCATTCCTTCCCAGACAAAGGAATCCCTAATTAAATTTTACGTCATGCGCTGATTGCAATACATTGTTTCTAAATGTTGATGGCAGAATTATCCTCGGGTAGGCAGTATCTAATGCAGATGGACACTTCATAGAGTATGCCACCCCATTATGTATTGCACATCCCTCAAGCACTTCTTTAAACATTTCATTAAAATCTGATTGTTGTTCACGGCATAGTTCGCCATAGGCAATATTATACGCTTCCAGTGGTACGTGAGGTAAAACACTGTCCTCTACCTCAGGAATTGCATAATCCCCTGTGTCGAAGTGGCCATTTCTGATGGTCTTTGTAATCTAGACAACATATCAGCCCTTATATTCTTAGTGCCTTTGGTGTACTGAATGTCACAGCCGTATTCAGCGATCAGAACAGCCTATCGTTGGACTTTTGTATTTTGTACTTCGCCTATAAACAAGCTTTTCAAAGGTTTATGGTCGGTGTATACAGTGAATTTCGCGCCATACAAATACGGTCTTAATTTCTTAAGCGCATAAACCACTGCATAAGCCTATTTCTCGATTACCGGCCAATTAAGTTGACTGTCTTTTAGGGTCGATGATATATATTGAATAACCCTTTCAGTGCCCTCGTCATCGTCTTGAACCAAAATGGCGGCCACAGCATATGCTGATGCATCAGTGTATAATTTGTAAGGTTTATTCAAGTCAGGATAGGCCAAAACGGTGTCACTGCATAATAAGTCTTTTAATTGTTCAAACGCGTCTTACTGAGGTGGTCCCCATAGAAATCGAACACTTTTGCGGGTGAGATCTACTAAGGGTTTGGTTATTTTAGCAAAATTTGGAATGCAATTTCTATAATAACCAGCCATCCCCATCAGTGAACGTATGCCACTCACATTTCTTGGGGGTTGCATTTCTTCGATTACTTGAACCTTTTGTATTTGTGATGAAACCCCATCCTTGGATATTCTGTAACCCAATAAATCTACAGATTCTTTTGCAAACTCACATTTCTTTCTCTTAAGTTGCAGGTTATAGTCCTCACGCCGTTGCATTACATGCCTTAAATGTTCGGCGTGGTCTTCTATGTACCAGAGTATACTGCTATATCATCAACAAATACATAAACAAAACGACCTATATAATCTTGAAACACTTCATTCATGGCGCGCTGGAAGACACTTGCTGAGTTAGAATACCCAAATGGCATTGAAAGCCATTCACACCTGCCTTCTGTACAGAGGAAAGCAGTTTTCTGAATATCCTCATCGGCCACGGGATTTGCCAATAGCCAGATTTTAAATCCATGGTGGAAAATACAGCCGCCCATCCCATAGAATAAAAAATGTCTGAAATCAATGGAAGCTTATGATCATGTCAATAGTCACTTACAGGACTGGCGGTATGATCAGCGAACGAAAAGAAGAAAGAAGAAGAACGGAAGTGGATAATTCTGCTTACGTACTATGGAATTCAGGGATCTGTAATCTACGCAAAATCTCATTGACCCATCTTTCTTGGGCACTAATGTGATAGGAGAAGACCACGGTGAGTTTGAAGGATGGATGTCACCCGCCTCCAACATCTCTTTGATTTGCTCCTTCGCGACGTGTCTCTTAGTTAACGGCAAACGGTATGCATGCTGCCTTATTGGAGGGTGGTCACCTGCTGGCTTTCTGTAGTGGGTGTGTCCCTAACAACCGTTTCCATATATCACTGCGTATCAAAGACGTGGATGCGCCAGTGTCCACGAGACATGTCACACGTTTCTCTTGAATCTTTAGCTGGACCAAGAATCTCCCCGTGGATTGAAAGCTCTCGGTCCGTCCTCGTTTCCCGAATGTCTATACTGTTGCCGGCCTCTTTGCTGTTGTAGTGTCTGGTTTGGGCATCCAGCTTTAATGTTCCCAGGTTTCCCACATTGAAAACACGTTATTGTCTTTCTACCCTGCCCATCTGACCAGCAGTGCCCTGATTGTTTGTGTGTCGTGTGTGTTCTTGTTTGGTTACTTACATTTTGCGCTTGTCTCTGGAAATCCTCTTGCTGTCGTGGTTTGCTCAACTGTGTCTCTATCTTAGCTATTCTGGTGAGTATCCGTTCGTTTTGCTTACAAAACCATTTTTCTAATTCGTCTATACACTTCATCATCGGATCACATGCTGAATCAAGGTCCATGGGTTCGTAGTGACGATCACGTTCCGAAATGTTCATAGGGTTTAATAGTTCTAAGCTAGCAGCGTGTTCTTCTACGAAGCTCATTGCGTCTGCTGTTGTCTTTTTCCTGCCGAGCAAAATTTTTCTAGATAATTTAGTATCACTGAGGGATTAAATTTATGTTCTTAAAATTGTTCTTTTTGCGTCTTCGGATTCAGTCACATATGCACGACGAGCTAACTCGCAAAATCGTCTATTAAATGTGGTGATTGGTTCGTCTGGACGTCGTTTTAAGGACTCTAACTCGCATTTTAAACGTTCATCTTCATTGGCAGATACGAACGCTACGATAATGTGTCCATGAATGTCTTCCCATGCTATGGTGCGACAATCTCTGTCTTTTAGAAATAATTCAATCTCACGATGTAGACTGCCAGTTGAGGTCCATGCGGCAATATGTGCGGCGCTGCCCTTTACGTCTCTGGGCCCCGCTATGACAAGTTCACACTCGTCTAGCCACGCCCTCACTTCCGAGGGTACCTACCCATCACATCTCCGTATAGTAGCTGTGTAATCTCTTAGATTCTCACGCTCCAATCTATTTCGTTCAGGTGCAGCTTTTTCTGTCCGGACACTGTTAACCAGATTA
This sequence comes from Chaetoderma sp. LZ-2023a, assembly GCA_034401795.1. Lineage (NCBI taxonomy): Eukaryota > Metazoa > Mollusca > Caudofoveata > Chaetodermatida > Chaetodermatidae > Chaetoderma > Chaetoderma sp. LZ-2023a. The sequence continues at coordinate 207,924,219 of CM067369.1, read as the reverse complement.
ATCACACCGTCAACAAAGGTTTGAAAATCATTTACTTTAACGCTTCTTTCTGCCATTTTAGAATTTGTCTCTGCTTATGTTACTGTTCTTAATATTGTTCAGAAAATTATTACCCACTGTTTGCGATTGCAATGTTAGTTATGCCGTCCTGCTGTGCTTCCGTTGTGATGCTGTTCAATTCGTGGCTGGCTCGCCATTAAAAATTCTGGACCAGTAGCAGCTCATTGGTTTTCAAATGTATCTGAATTCAAGTTGGCGACGCGGCTCGCCTTTGATTCTGTGATCAAATATTTCTATCTGTCCCCGGGCCATCTGACTTCTCGAAGATTCTTAGATTCGTGCCAAAGTGTTTCTCTCTGGTCCTGTTGCATCAATCTAGCTATTAATACTTGCATCGACAAACAGCAACTTCAAACTTGTATCATACCGTGAATGTATTCGCTGTAAAAATCATAACTATACTGTGACTAAAACTGCTAACTAATATCTAACATTCATGTTTATACTATAAAAAAGTGGACCGAAAAGTGAACCAAAAGTGATCTAAAAGTGATCTAAAAAAGTAGATCCCGTTTGCACAAAACATGCAAATATATAGCGCGCTCATCAACCCTCGCCTCAGCCAATCCTGCCCCGGCACACCATCATTCCTAACTCTGTGGTAGAAATCACTGATCTCATCTTGTTGACAGATCTGTGCACTCGAGCGCCATTTTAACTTTAACGGCCATAATGACTCAAGACTAATTTGTGCAACGTTCGTTTCAACGATAACATCAATGGTCTCTAGCATCAGTAAATATCCAGCCATTATGTTGACTGACCTTTTTTGTACGCCAACAAGGCAATCGACGTAATGGCTGTGCCCATGGCTTAACCCTATAGCCCATCTCATGCTGAATTCAAAATCAGAATGCAGAGTAATCTTTTATATCCAAAATCTGCACTTTGTGAATAATTCAGATTTTACAATATGATGATTTCATTATATATAAATCAATAACATATTTTTACCTGATTCAAATTCACAACAAAGGAAAATGTGTACAAATTTATATGCTAAGATCTGTCGTTTTATTACATCGCGGTACATAATTTAAGCCTTTAAGAGTATACAATTATAACAATTTTATTTTGAAGTATTTTGATGTGATTATGCGCACTATGTGTCTATTATTCAGGAAAGACCACTCGCCGGTGATGGGTCCAGACTAAACACGTATAGCGTATACTTAGTTAAGTAGGTACTCGGAAAGCATTGGCTGATATGGAGTGTCTCGGTGAATTAGGAGTATTAGCTTGCCATGGATAAACTATTTTATTTGATGTTTGTTCAGAGGCCGATAAGCAATTGGGTGGATGAGGCTGCAGTATCAGGCCCGCCGCATAACATAGGGCATATGTCTCAACAAGAAAAATAACACAATTATTTTTTTTTAATAGGCTAAGTTAACGTGGGCGTCGCCTATCAAGATGGCGTCACGAAATGTCAGGGGCCAAGATCGGAATCTTATTAAAATAATATAGATTTAATATATTACGTATTTCGGCAATGATCATGGACAATTTAAACCAGATTCCGCTGTCAGAAATGAAAATAAATGTGGATGCGTCATCATTATCATGGACCAGACTTAAATAGGGAATACAAATTGAACTGTAATATTAAAGACTGAGAGTAAATAAAACATGCAAGATGCTTCTGCTAGATGTAGTTAATGTAACGGATTTGCTAGTCTCTAAACAGTGTGTGAAAATACCACCTCCTCAATAATTAGACGACTTTCGAAGCACATGAATAATACCAACAAACTGTGAAGTCCACAAAGCAGGAGTCAACACACATTGCATGGAATGATGCTGATGGAAAAGATGTTCTTTGATTGTCTTTTAAAGAGAATCGAGGAAAACTATTTGTGGCGCATGTCAACATCTTGACTGTGAGCGTGCCCGTGTGGGCGGAGGCACTATTGACCCGTAGGCACTTATACCGGAACACATAAAAGAACGCATTCGCTCTACACATGGATTCCCAACCACTACTGATAAGCAATATCAGTTTCATGGCTATACCAGTATGAAGATCCATATTGTTGTGGTTGAGATTCTGCAATACTGTGAAGCCCTAACCTATAATCTAACACACTTTACCCTACGGCCATGTTACTACTGGGTAACCTGCTTGAATTTCACAATGGCAATGTCTAGTACACACAGGATAAATTAGCTCGGTTTGTGTACTAAATTCAACATACCCGTAGCTCTGTCAAGCGTAGGGTAAATTAGTCATAATTAAACTGAGTGACCATGGCTATACATTTCCATTATGGTTTCTCATGTGCGTGCGTGCGTGCGTGCGTGCGTGCGTGCGTGCGTGCGTGCGTGCGTGCGTGCGTGCGTGCGTGCGTGCGTGCGTGCGTGCGTGCGTGCGTGCGTGCGTGCGTGCGTGCGTGCGTGCGTGCGTGCGTGCGTGCGTGCGTGCGTGCGTGCGTGCGTGCGTGCGTGCGTGCGTGCGTGCGTGCGTGCGTGCGTGCGTGCGTGCGTGCGTGCGTGCGTGCGTGCGTCCATGCACGATGTGTACTTGCCTACGTGCGTGCGTACTTGCGTGCGTGCGTGCGTGCGTGCGTGCGTGCGTGCGTGCGTGAGTGCGTGCGTGCGTGCGTGCGTGCGTGCGTGCGTGCGTGCGTGCGTGCGTGCGTGCGTGCGTGCGTGCGTGCGTGCGTGCGTGCGTGCGTGCGTGGGTGCGTGCGTGCGTGCGTGTGTGGTTGGATGGACGATGGATGAAATTCATGGTTGGATGGATATATCGATGGACCGATGAATAGATTGATGTATGGTTGGAGTGTGTGAATGGTTGGATGGATGGATGGATGGATGGATGGATAGACGGGCGTGATGTGGGTGGGCGGGTGTGACGATGGATGGATGGATGGATGGATGGACGGATGGACGGATGGACGGATGGATGGATGGATCGATGGATCGATGGATGGATGGATGGATGGATGGATGGATGGATGGATGGATGGATGGATGGATGGATGGACGGACGGATGGATAGACGGGTGGGCGGGCGGGCGGGCGGACGCACGGGCGGATGGGCAGGCGGGCGGGTGGAGGGCGGGCAGGCAGCTGGCCGGGTGGCGAGTGGGTGGGCGGGCGGGCGGGCGGCGGCTGGGTGGGTGAGTCGGTCGGTGGGTTGGTGGGTGGGTGGGCGGACGGACGGACGGACGGGCGGGTGGGTGGGTGGGTGAGTGGGTGGGTCGGTGGGTGGCTGGCTGACTGGCTGGTCAGATAGAGGTATGAACGGGTGAGTGGATGGTTGGGTGTATGCGTGGCTGAGTAGGATAGGTGGGTGGACGGATGGATGGGTGGGTGGTGGGAGGATGGATGAATGGGTGGATGATTGGATGGATGGTCCATGATATACAGTCGTGCTGGTGTGATAATACTTGTAGCCTAATGCAATCCACACTGATTCTGTCCTGGTTAATCGCTTAAGTGTGTACTTTTGAAAAGATATGAAGTGCGTTGGATAAGATATACCTACATTTTATACTGTACAGCGTATTTCAGTATTCTAGCGTTGTTACTAGCACATATGGTCATCGCCTGCCCTCATTATTATCTCAACTATTTTATATGTGAGTTAACGACCAAACTGTTTACTTAATTCTGAGAAACCTAAGCCAGCGAATTTTGAATGGCATTCGACCGTTCAGACCCTAAACAGGAATTGAGAGCTCAACTCCACCTAATCACTGTTGCTGCGGCTCCTCCACCATGCCAGAGACCATATGCTGTCCTACAGGTGCGGCACATGTACAGAACACACGTGCATGGTGTACGACCAGATAATTAATACGATAAGTAGGCCACAGACACGCACGAACGCGAGTCTTTATCAAGCTTATAAATATTGTTTCTTACGGAATGCGGTTATAACAAAATGGTGATCGCTGTGACTCAACATGTAATGCTAACTGCAGATCATCATCTGGAGGCCAGAAATGTGACCACGTGACAGGTAGCTGTAGTTACGGATGTCAGCTGGGTTATCAAGGGAGCATCTGCAATACAGGTCTGGTTCCCATTCATTGCTTATCTAAATGTGCATCATAGTATATTAGAATAGCATACATACCTTTCACATGGATATGCTAGTACTACATATAACAATAATGTTAAATAATCCATCAAACTATTTAAAACACTGATTAACCATTGCCGTGAGTAAAAATTTACATACCTATACCGACGTATTTATAGTGTGCGTGCGTACTACGTGCAGACATCGCATGTACATGCATGCGTGCCTACATCCGAGCATGCACGATGTGTACTTGCCTACGTGCGTGCGTACTTGCGTGCGTGCGTGCGTGCGTGCGTGCGTGCGTGCGTGCGTGCGTGCGTGTGTGGTTGGATGGACGATGGATGAAATTCATGGAAGGATGGATATATCGATGGACTGATGAATAGATTGATGTATGGTTAGGGTGTGTGAATGGTTGGATGGATGGATGAATGAATGGACGGATGGACGGACGGTTGGGTGGGTGAGTGGGTGTGTGGGTGGGTGGGTGGGTGGCTGACTGGCTAGTCAGATAGAGGTGTGGACGGGTGAGTGGGCGGTTGGGTGTATGGGTGGCTGATTAGGATGGGTGGGTGGACGGATGGATGGGTGGGTGGTGGGAGGATGAATGAATGGATGGATGATTGGATGGATGGTCCATGATATACAGTCGTGCGGGTGTTATAATACTTGTAGCCTAATGCAATCCACACTGATTCTGTCCTGGTTAATCGCTTAGGTGTGTACTTTTGAAAAGATATAAAGTGCGTTGGATAAGATGTACCTACATTTTATACTGTACAACGTATTTCAGTATTCTAGCATTCTTACTAGCACATGTGGTCATCGCCTGCCCTCATTATTATCTCAACTATTTTATATGTGAGTTAACGACCAAAGTGTTTACTTAATTCTGAGACACCTAAGCCAGCCAATTTTGAATGGCTTTCTACCGTTCAGACCCTAAAACAGTAATTGAGAGCTCAGCTCCTCCTAATCGCTGTTGTTGCGGCTCCTCCACAATGCCAGAGACCGACCCAGACGTATATATACTGGTCTGGCGTTTTGTTAGCTTACTAAAATACTTACCACTCAATTCACTGTTTGCTAAAAGTCACCTGACTTAGATATCTCAGAAAATTTTAACCTATTCATTCCCATGGTGTAGGTTCCCTTGAAACAAGTTTAGCAGAGATACATCCCTCCATTGGGTAGTCTTGATAGTATCTCTTTAACTCTAAAGCAGTCATTGCTCTAGGGAACCGGTTCCTCTATTCCTATAGAGAACATATAAACGAGTCTGTGAGCATGCGCACTTATGCTACTATGCATGCGACCGAGTCCAAGCCGTCATTAATTAATTCCACAAATTTTTAATGATTTGCAATTTAACGATGCGGGGTGGCTGAGGTGGGCCCCAGTGAATTGAGTGGTAAGTATTTTAGTAAGCTAACAAAACGCCAGACCAGTATATATACGTCTGGGTCGTTTTGTAACACAACAAAAATACTAAGCCACTCAATTCACTGTTTGCTAAAACATAGAATTGGTCAGAGCCCAAATACTAGGTGGGTTGGTAAATTGCAAATCAGGAATGAAAGGTTAATCACCAAAAATACTAAAACCAACTAAATCGCTGAAGTGCTGAAATAGCACGAACAAACAAATGTTCAAAATAAAATACAATAATATAATGATAATTAGAAAATCTCAGCAAAGAGAATTTAAAAACAGCCGTGAGATGGTGAAGAAGACGGCTGACTAAAGAATCTAGGCAATTGAGCCTAGGTTTGAGTGGCGAAACGAGAAATGTCAGATTGTGAATTGAATCTGATCTTTCAGATAAAAATAATGTAGAATCTGACATTTATACTGCAACTTACATAATGTCGTCCACTGATAGATCTGCATAGAATGCGAAGGAGAAGGCCATACCACGAACATCGTGTGCCTTAACACAAACTGAGTGTCTCCTGGAGATACATTCTAGTGTCAATTAATGGTGTCTGTAATCCAGTTGATGAGATGCGCGCTTACTAAACAAATTCGCATAAGTAATCTGAACGGTAGATCTGCATAGAATGCGAAGGAGAAGGCCATACCACGAACATCGTGTGCCTTAACACTTACTGAGTGTCTCCTGGAGATACATTCTAGTGTCGATTAATGGTGTCTGTAATCCAGTTGATGAGATGCACGCTTACTAAACAAATTTGCATAAGTAACCTGAACGGTGTTTCAAAAAGATCTTTTAAATTGGGCATAGTTTTCGGAAAGGATTGAAAACAATTAATTAGGTTTTATATATATAAGATCTCTTCAAGGGCAAAGAATGAGGCCAGATCTCCTACCACCTAGAAAAGATCATTCACAAAAAGAATATGAATATCAAAATGCCATCTAACAAACGCGGCCGCTAGTACAAAAAGAATGATTTCAGAGTTATACAATTAAACAGATGGACCCAAGAATGAATTAATAGAGGAATTTATTATAGGTATTTGCCTTTGTGCTATACCCTAAAAATACCGGTACCATGGATAAATGATGTAAATACTTAATAACTCTCAAACCGGCTTCTAGAAAACAAAGAAGGATAGATGCTAGTGAAAACGATAACACCAACCCAGCATACAGGGATTTAAATCATCAAAAAATATGCCATGAATCTATGACTTGATGATGGGATGCAGAATCGGGCGAGATAATGTGCTGTTCTAACAACCATTTGAAAACCTTAAATATACTCTGGTAAATTCTCCTGTAACAGATAGTTTGAATTGATTAAGAATACTAAAGTTCAGACAAAAAATCAATTTCTGAAAAACAGGTCTCTTGGAAAATACCATATATACATATTGAAGATTTGTGGAATGATGAACTGAAAGCTGCTGTTAAACGAGATAGAAAATCAGCAAAATTGGTAAGACGCTTTGGATTTCCACAAAGAGGACTACGAGATCCACTGAATAACTCTCATTGGGCCAGGCAGGAGTGATTAAAGGGATAATACATTCTGCTGACAAAAGTTCTTAAAGACAATTGTACTAGAAACCGCTGACAAAAGTTCTTAAATACAATTGGCACTAGAAAGTTAAATTGAAGATAATTTTAAAAAAATGTGAAGTCTATGACTGGGCCAGAGCATCTACCGCCAGAGCCTAGCCTGGAGGAAGAATATGAACATCAAATCTGGACACTATACTGAGTAGAAACTTAATGGGATGTAATAAATGAGCTACAAGGAAAATCATTCTACCAGGAATGTGAGCTGCTGAAAGTTTTGCTGACATCTCCACCGCAGGAGGAAGACCAAGACTCCAGACAAAATATGATAACCTCAACTGCCCTGCTTGTTGATGAAGGTCACTACTATAGAAATGACTGCATGAGCAGATAGGTGCTTGTGAAAGAGACAATATCTCTTCATTCTCCAATATTCCTGAGTATTGAAGAGGAATACTAGAGTATTAGTTCCTGTTCTAGTTCCTGAAAAGGAAGAGAGTAGTAAGACTACTTTATCTGATTCCATAGACACAAGAACGAGATCCCATCCCCCAAACACGTAAGAACAAGACATCAAACTGGACCTGCAGATGGATAAACTGGTGAATTGGTACCGATGACACCCAACGAATGAAAATGCAGTGTATGCAGTCGTGGTGAGGGACAACATTCTGAATTACCAGACTTGACCTTCGTACACAAAACTGACGCCATTCGGCCCAAATTTTAACACAATTAAGCAACCTTCCAAGCCAGAGGAATCCCAGACTGGCTATGATGTAATTAAAAGAACCCAGATCCAGTTAGGACAAATTCTGTATATATAGAAATATCAGAAAACACTGTCCCTTATCCTTGACTAGACCAGTGATGACTAGGCAAAATGACTCCATGTCCATATTATTCCTTTCATCGATGAACTCCATTTCTGAGACAACATAGTAGGAAAAGAGTTGAATATAAAACGATTGACTAAGTAATTTTTGTCTCAAACAGTATCAAAGCAGCCATGGGTTCCAGACACAATAATTCCAAAATATACAACAGAATTAGTATTAAATCATGAAGTGTAAATTTTTTGGAAGTTGTCAGAAAAGGATAAATATATGAGTTGAAGATAAGAGCCGAGACCCTATAAAAGATGATCTGCCAGCACCTCATAATCCTTAAAGTCTGGATTCTGCCATTCCTCCACTGTATCCTACTTGAAAAGAGCAGAAAATTATTGATCATGAACAGAAGCAGGACTAATGTCAAAGGAGACCAACATGGTTTGATAGGAAAAAGGGGGATTCAATGACTACATTGATTGTACCTTATATGTAGGAAATCTGCTACCTAAGACATGCATGAGGCTAGCTATACCCATCCCACCCCTGATAGAGTAGAGATTATATAGAAGCGCTTAAGCATGACAGCTAGGACCAGAATAAACCTGCAGAATCTTATTTTACAAATCTAATTTTAAAACAAAGCTAGTATGATATGAGCCCAATTGTTAATATCTTTATCAGATGATTAAACAGGAAAGAAGTCCATCAAACCTGTGACCAGATCAATGATGGATAAGGACAAAGGACTGAAACTACACAGAAGGGTGAAAGGAAAAAACCATATTCCACAATCCATGCGAAGGCAATAATCCAATCATCTTGGTTAGGCCCCCTTGAGGAATTTATTTAATAATGCCTGGGAAAGTTAGAATTTAGAAGAATAAAAAAATAGGCTTGAATAGATAAGGCTGAGAAGACCTCTCCATATGACAATAATAGAAATAGATATATCCCTAGACAAATAAAAAGATCAAAATTTCTACTGAACTCGAGAAAGGAGCGGTGTAAATCTTGATAAGACAAAAAAGATTTTGTTATTGTGACAAGCTTACATTCACCCATAGATATGCTTCATCATGGCGAGGGATCCTACTGACAGAAAAGAAAGACTGAAAAACTATGTTAAAAATAAATCAGGCCAGATATGATACTAAAAGATAGCAAACCACTATTCACAATTAAAATAATAAAGTCTGACGCACTTATTTGCAGATTGATATTAGGAGAATCGAAAAATGATTGATTCCAATTTTTTGAGAGAACAGGTCCGAAAGATGGAGGCTGATAGGAAGAGTGTAATACATGAGAAGATTCAGGAGCAAAACAAAATCTAGTGAAATCAAAACGACAAAAGCACTGCTAGGATCATAAGAAAAAATTAAATCATTCCTAGAAGATAAATGCGAAGAGAAGAGTTGGGTGTACACAAGGTTTCGAAGGATGAGGATAATTGGATGGTTCAGCCATTGCACTAAGAGCAACTAATAAAGAATTAAAGAATCAAAAATAAGAGCCCCTGAAATAGGGCATTTAAACTGTCAAGTGATTTAGAAACAAACAATACCAGCAAAACACCAGAAGTGATTTGATTTGGCATACCTAAACCAGAAGTTTAATTATAATCAGTTGCTATGCCATAAAAATTGAGTTATAATCTAGGTAATAATACTGAGCACAGGACAATTAGGCCTCATGGTCATCTCTTCTTCATTTATCTCCATGCCTGTGCCGTCACTTCTAGTCATGGGTTGCGTGTACGGTGTCGTCATACATTGGCTTGACTATGCCAAAGCCTACCTAAACCATTTTCGAATGTTTTAAGAGATGGTGTGGAAACAACATGTTCAGACCAACATTTCACAGTTTACACACACCTTAGAGAGAAAAATTTTCTCCCCCTCTTCTAGACTTTCAGATGATTTCCACGAGTAATAGTCCATTTGCAAGCAGAATGTTATATTTGACTATAACAATTAATCGATTGAGAGCCGATAGAATGATCCCTCATAGCCTGGGTACGTGCTCTATATATCCAATTTCACCCAAGTTAAGTACCCGCAGAAAGAATTTACAAAATGATGAGAGATTAGATTATACATTAAGTAGGGAAAAACCCCATCTTAGGGCTAATAAAAGTGGCTGATAGTCAAGAACTTTCCTGATCCAAAGGCTATGCTTGCTACTAAAACACTGAGATCAACACACATCTCTGATATAGTAAAACTTGGTCATCAAAGTTTGTAGCGTTTACTATCAAAATATCAACCATTTAACTCTCGAAGTTATTAGTCATAAGTTGCAACTGAAATAAGTTGAATCTGAATGAGTACCAGCAAATATGGGAGTGGCGTATTTACTTAAAAATCCATAAATAGGTCACACATTTATGCTCAATTTACATGTTCTAAAAAATTTGCGCGCACTATATACAAGGATAAAACTTATTTTCCTCTGAATTTTTAAACATCTTAACGTCTGAAGATACCACGAAAAAACCCTTCACAAATCTTGTCACCTCGCGGCTATGCTTAATGTATACCTCAAAACATCATTCGGAGAAGTGAAATTATTAAATTGAGCAGCCTAAATATTGCGTATCCTTTAATAAAGATTGTTTTTTCCATCAAAATTAATCCTAACTTGACATAAATGTCGTCTTTATAATATATAAATCAGAATCACGTGATAATCACATGATATATAAATCACGTGATATTATCTGACCAGATTAGGTTAAAGGAAATTTTAATGAAGTAGCTTAAGCGAGTACTCGGATATAGATATCCTGGAATCGGAAATTCGGCAATGAGATCTACGCTTCTCGTCAGCGCCTCCAAACGGAGATTTACTTTGCCACTGCCCGGCTCGATAACAATAGACGCTGGCTACCCAGTTTAATTATCGGCCGTTCATGCAATTTTTCTAGAACATCGCATTACGTTTTAGATCATTTTATGTTGGTCACTCACATTACAATATAACCATGCAGTAATATATATGATAAATTTTATCGCTAGACTTAGAAATCAAGTGAACGCAAGTTTCTCGATAGATTTACAAATCAAGTGAACCTGATAATCTGGCACAGGCTTAATGGCCTATCTAACAAAAGAGGGTTATACGATTACGAGGATTCGAATCAGTATCGTAATTTTGAACATCCGGGCATTCCGAGATCGTCCAACATTTGCCAATTTACGACACACTAACGAGGATATCCCATAGCAACGCAATGTTTAAATTTTTCATGAAACTAAGGCCTTTTTCATGAAACTAAGGCCATAAAAAATACGTGCGTCGAATAACCCCGCCAGGTATTAGAAAACATAAAATCTCGAGTAATTTTTATAAGATATTAAATAAATGGTAAAAAGGTTTCACGGCTAGTAATGTTAAATTAGCCTGCAAAAACGCCGCCAATTGAAAACGAACACCGAATCGCGAATTAATACTGATGGTCTCGTCTTTATTGTAATACGACTGACTTGACTGATCATCATGAAGTAATTGCGAGTTTCATGTTAGTTGGTTAGTAACGGTCCTTAGGAGGACCACTCGCTTTTCTTCAGGGGATGATCGTGGTGTATCCTTGTGGTGTTCATCCGGTCCACCACGCCTGTTTGCACCACTGTCACATTCTTAATAGATCCAATAACTTCCCAACCGGTATATGACATAGGTATGTAGGATACCTTATGTAGGATTCGATCCAAACCGGTATGTAGTATACCTTATGTAGGAAAGAATGACGCTCGGTAATACGTACCTAGTCAAAAACTCTTAATTGATCCACTAACTTCCCAACCGGTATGTTACATATGTTATGTAGGATACCTTTCGTAGGAGATGTTCCAAACCGGTATATAGTATACCTTTCGTAGGAACGAGCCTCGTGGCTAAAAAAAAGGATCAGAGTTATTGACTCCACCTGGCTTGTAATGTGAAGCTGGCGCCATTTTCTTTCAACTTAGTAACAACGAACTTTCCGTTCATATTCACGTAAATTATAAACATTTTACATAAGTACTATAACTTATTCAACAAAGACCGCTTGTACTGTGGTATTCATGAAAAATCAAATGTGGATGTAGCGCCACAAGATTATGCAATGAATAGGATTTGTTGAGATAAAAGTTAGGTGTTTCCCGTAATACAGAAAATTAATTAATGACGGCTTGGACTCGGTCGCATGCATAGTAGCATAAGTGCGCATGCTCACAGACTCATTTATATGTTCTCTATAGGAATAGAGGAACCGGTTCCCTAGAGCAATGACTGCTTTAGAGTTAAAGAGATACTATCAAGACTACCCAATGGAGGGATGTATCTCTGCTAAACTTGTTTCAAGGGAACCTACACCATGGGAATGAATAGGTTAAAATTTTCTGAGATATCTAAGTCAGGTGACTTTTAGCAAACAGTGAATTGAGTGGCTTAGTATTTTTGTTGTGTTACAAAACATATGTTTTCCTACAGGTGTGGCACATGTACAGAACACCCGTGCATTAATGGACGACCAGTTAGTTAATACGTTATGTAGGCCACAGACACGCACGCACGCACGGACGCACGCACGCACGCACGCATACATGCACACGCACGCACGCACGCACGCACGCACGCACGCACGCACGCACGCACGCACGCACTTAAATAAAATTGCCAATGAGGTTTAAACGATTACGGGCGGATGGATGAATATCAGTAGTATAGATTTGATTTGTCATTCAATACTATGACATTGATCCCAGTGTTAAACGTTCAAAAGTCCCATAAACACTTTGTATTTTATTTAATGAAACTACTATTGTTCTGCCAGATTTAATACACGCACGCACGCACGCACGCACGCACGCACGCACGCACGCACGCACGCAGGCAGGCAGCCAGGCAGCCAGGCAGCCAGGCAGGCAGGCGGGCAGGCAGGCAGGCAGGCAGGCAGGCAGGCAGGCACGCACGCACGCGCGCTTGCGCATGTGCGCGCGTGCGTTTGTACGTGCGTGCGTGCGTGCGTGCGTGCGTGCGTGCGTGCGTGCGTGCGTGCGTGCATTAAATCTGGCAGAACAATAGTAGTTTCATTAAATAAAATACAAAGTGTTTATGGGACTTTTGAACGTTTAACACTGGGATCAATGTCATAGTATTGAATGACAAATCAAATCTATACTACTGATATTCATCCATCCGCCCGTAATCGTTTTAAACCTCATTTTATGTTAATAGCGATTCAACATTTATATTCAACAAAGTTCTTAAATTCTATTAACAAAAGCTCTACATTTTCAAAGAAATTTTCTAATCAAAATACACTAATAGGAGCAATCCAGGTAAATTATCAGATATCTGATTGGCTAAACAAGGAAATATGATGCGTTTTGACAGCACATATCGGCAGTTTGCTGAGGGATAGTCGAGTATAAGACTTATGTGAGACTATAATAGAAATGTATAACCGTGGGCAAACCATTCGCTTTAATTATGACTAATGTTACAAATCTTAACCTAACTTCGTGCTGAGCTCCGGTGGTACGGACTGAATTTAATCAAGTTGACTAAGTCTGATTGATGTCCAAAGCTAGTTGCCAACAGTCTAGGGGTGAAAGCAAGAATGACGGATTGGCTTTGCAAACCTATGTCAACGACATCGATTCATCACAGCAGGTTAAGTTGACCTCAAGCTTGTATAAGTTCGTGTGAGGTATCAGAATGTATATTGTTGTGACGTATTAATGCAGTTGTTTAATAACAATTTGTCCCTATCTTAACACAAGTAACTAACGTAAGACGGTACGACGTATGACACATGACAATATGACGTAAGAGGATTGTGATTAAATGTGTGTGACGTGACGTGGGTGTCACCTATTGGGTGACGGGTAAAAGAACGGCTAGCAAGAATAACGAGCACGGCGGTAGTGGCAAAGTTTTGTTAAAGTTAATGCCTGATAGTAATAGTGATATGCTGTTTAAATAATGTAAAGTTCTAAAAAAAACTATGTAACTTGTAAAAAAAAAATACACTGGGAAGTCACGGCTGATGATGTGACATCACGACTGTATTGTGACGCCACGACGTTCATCTTAGGGTATGACAGTATAATATGACGACAGTTGTACCCCTATGAACAGTAGATTTGAACTTGCTAGCTCAGCGGAATCGCTATGAAATGTAAGGCGACTTCCGGTTGTTCAGGCAACCGTGCCCTTTGACCCAAATTTTGACCAGTTAGTTAATGACATATTGATAAACCAATAACCTATCGCAATATGACGTAAAGATTATGACACCACAGACCTTTTACAGAATTATGACGTAATGGTCAGGGCATCATACACATTATTATGCTATGACGTAATAATCAGGACGTCACAAATTGTCCGAGTTATACTATGTGTTTACTTTGGATGATAGATCTGTTTACTATGTATACAGTAACGTCACGGCTGTCACCTTATGGTCTGACAGGCTATAAGTATAATATGATGTTGCAGTTTTACCTAAGATGATGAATGAGCTATAGACCCGATGTCTTGGCAAACGCCAATACTCAACATAAATTAACACCTGCAAGGCAAACATAGGTGGATACAGCAGATCACAAAACAGATCACAGTTCAGTGATCTCTGGAAAGCAGGCAGGTTTAACTAATGATAACAATTTAGCACAGTTAATGAATAATGTTAGAGAGCTAAATAACCTGGCTCTCTTCAGCTTCTGGCAACACGATTGGACAGATAAAACATGGTTATGGAGTGCTTATATATTGACGTGAATGTTTATATTTGGGGGACAGTATAACACGGGAGTTCCTAGTTCAGTGGAATATGAACATAACCCTGCCAATGACGCGAAGTGTCAATACAGGGTTGTGAATGTATAAATGTTGGTGCGGTAATCTCATGGGAAGCGCTCTCGTCGGAGTAATTATGTACACGTTGACAGATCGTCGCACCCCCCCCCCCCCTTCCCCCCTCCCCCACCACCCCGACACGAATCAGCAACCCGCCAAATGGACGAAACTGAACACGATGTTAAACATGTCACATCGATGGAAGTGGTGACGTCCAAGACGTCGATGGTAGCACTGTGCACGACGATAGTAATGATGACGACTCACTCATCAAGTGTTGATGACTTCACGTTTGTATTGGAAAAATGTACATGGATGACGTCACATTGATGTCGTTATTGACGTCACGTCTGTAATGAAAACAGGTTAATGGATGACGTCACATTATTGGAGTTGATGACGTCACGTCCGTAATGGAAACAGGTTCATGGTTGATGCCATAATGATGGTGTTGGTGACGTCACGTCAGTAGTGGCAACATAGAGTAGATCAGTCATGTGCTCTAGCAATCACGTAGTAGTGAGTGTGTTAGCTTGACTGAAGAGCTGAGAATGCTTACCGGAGAGCAGAGGTGTTCTACTCTCACAAATAAAGTCCGGTTATTGCATGAATAAAATACACCACCACACCTACCCCAACACCATACACCCACCCCACCCCACCCCTGAAAAAAGAACTGAGGTACTGAAAACCAACTCGGTTCTTACCGATATTATGCATGGAGGAGTAGTATAAACATAATAAGACCAAAGACATATACGTTTGTCTTAATACAGATTACAAGTAGTTTACAACAAAAATCAAAGATGATCAACTTCCTTCATTAATTTCCAAGAATGCCTTCGATGAAGTGGTAGATGAGTAATGTGCAGATTGAATCACATGTAACTGCTCGTGGATTAATTCAGTGTTTATTATGCTCCCTGACAAAGATTTCGCGGGAGCATATAGTCGCCGCTTTGTCCGTCCGTTCATCCGTCGCCCGTTCGTCCGTCCATCCATCCGTTCACCATATATAAGTTTGTCCGGGGCATAGTTTCAAGACTTTTTCACATATGGTCACCAAACTTGGTATGTGGATGCATCTTAGGGAGAAGGTGTGCGGAGTATGAAAAGTAGGTCAAAAGTATGTCATACTGACCTAGTTTTCATGGCCGACTGAATATCACAGAAAATGTTTGCCCGTGCCATAGTGTCACGGCTTTTGCACATATCGTCACCAAACTTAGTATGTGGATGCATCTTAGCGAGAAGGTGTACGGTGATGAAAAGCAGGTCAAAAGTAGGTCATGCTGATGTACTTTTCATGGTTGACTGAATATCACAGAAAATGTTTATCCGCGCCATAGTTTCAAGAATGTTGCATATGTGCTCACCAAAGGAGAGAAGGTGGACATTTATACAAACTAGATCAGTCCATCCATGCATCTGTCTGTTCTTTCGTCATGAATGCATCTTTGGTTGTCCATTCACAAATTCATCCATGCCTCCATATGTTCGTTTCTCAGTATCTGAGCCACAGTTCCAAACCTTTCCCTGAAGCATACGCCTTCGGGGTTATCCATTCAGATTCTCTGCAGAGTATGCCTTCGGGGAGCACACATCAATTTATTGAGTTGCCTTGTTTACACTAATGTGATCAATTACACTGAATACTCCTGAAAGATGATTATGAAGAAACTAATACAACCATTTATTGTACCGACAACATGTCTCCCCTGCAAAAGTAAGGTATGCTTAACTCTACTCGATGTTAGATATATAATTTATAGCATGGCTTACATTAGAGAGTAAACAGATTCTTAATCTGGCTAGATATGTCAGTTAGATCAAGCTAACCGACCGATACTATAACTAGCAAAACAGTGGTGTTAAGAATAATGTCAGAAATTATCATAACACACTCCAGAACACCCCTCATTAAGGATACTCAGTAGGAAAGTCTCAACGTTACATTCAACATGATGAAGTCAACTATGTATTCAGGACAACGCGTCTGACAGTATGGTGTCCATTCCTTTTATATGCCTGATAACAAGAGCAGATCCTGTACCAACAAACTCCAACGAAATAACCTCTGAGTTTTGTTTGAAATTCTGTTCAGAAATATCAAAGGATTATGATCAGTGAACACTTCAATAGGATACCCAGATGAACTTAAATATACATTAAAGTGTTATAATGCAAATAACAAAGCTAGATTTTCCTTTTCGATGCCAGAATGGTTTATCTCATGTTTGTTAAACTTTCGTGAATAATAGGAAACATGGTGCTCTATTCCTAATTCACTTTTCTGTAACAGCACAGCTCTAATACCATGATCACTAGCATTAATATAAAGAATCATAGGTTTGTTGAAATCTGGAGCTACTAAGACTGATTCAGAGCAAACCCACAGCCTTGTCTTTTTGGCACTCTTGTGATCAATTAAAGGACTTGTTCTTTTTCAATAGCCTTGTCAACGGAACTGCGATATCAGAAAAATTCGTACAGAAGCGTATGTACCAACCTGCCATGGCGAGAAAGCGCATCAATTCTTTCTTCATTGTTGGATGCGGATAATCACAATTGTTTGAATTTTCGCAGAAACAGGTAGTATTGTTCCATGCCAAGCACGTGCCCTAAGTATGTTACAGAGGCACAGTCAAGCTCGGTTTTGGCGAGATTTGTTGTCAAATTAGCTTGTTGCATTATATCCAAGAAGTTTTTGATGATATTCAAATGTGCTTCCCAAGTCTTAGAATAAAGTATTATGTCATCGATATAGACATCACAGTGATCTATGTCAGAAATCATGACGTTCATTAAGCATTGGAATGTTGCTGGGGCGTTTTTGAGTCCGAAGCGCATGACTTGGTAGTGGAAAAAACTGTACGGTGTTAAAAAACCAGATATTTCTTTTGTAAGTCACCTACCAGAATCCCTTAAGCAAATCGAACTTATAAAAGAATTTGGATTTGGCCAATTAGATCTATACAGTCATCGATTCGTGGTGGTTGACCGCTGTCCGACTTTGTGACCTCGTTCACTTTTCTGTAATCTGTAACAAATCTAAAACTACCATCAGGTTTAGGGACCAAAATACAAGGACTGCTCCAAGGACTTGTACTCTTTTCAATGACACTGTTTTCAATCGTATAATCAATCTCTTTTTCCATAGTCTCATATTTAAGCAGATTCAACCGGAATGGAGCCTCCCTCACGTCATCCACCTCAATATCATGATCGATAGCTACAGTCCACCCTGGAATATTTGAGAAAAGAGAGTAATGACAGAACACCAAATCAAGGATATCAGCTTTTTTGCTCAGGATGATAACTTAATCTTTGTGGTAACATTTTCAAGGCTGATGTGTTATCCAGCCTTGGCACGGTCCTTCGTATTTAGAATGAAAGAGAGTGTATGTGCCAATTGTTAATCTTTCACCAGACTCATAGCTTATGTATCGCGCATTCCTGTCAAACCAGACTTTCATATTAGTCTGTGTCACCCTTAAATGGGTATGGGTTATGTTTACTGCTCTGCTGAGACGTGATCTCATCTGAACAACATAGTCAAAAGATGTGCTTTCATTAATGTAATGGGACTGCGAATGACATGTCCAAACACTATTTCATTTGTTGAGAAGCACAATGACTCCTGTACACAGGCCCGTATTGCAGACATTAATAAAGGGAGGCCTTCATATCCCTACCACGTTCAGTCTCAGTGGTATATTTTTTCAACATTGACTTGAGCGTTTAATGGATCTGCTCTAATGCGCCCTGACCTTCAGGATGACAAGTACGGGAGGTCTGGAGATTGAGTCCAAGTTCATTGCGGACCAGTGAGCATAAAGTTAGAGCCTTGATCTGACTGCATTACTCATGGTAAGCCAAAAGTCGTAAAACACTTTAGCATGGCTTTAACCACGCTTTTTGTAGTGATATTATGCACCGGAATAGCTTCGGCAAATCGTGTTGAAGCACACACCATAGTTAAAATATATTGATTTTGGGCTCGAGTCTTTAGCAGAACGTCCACACAATTAATAATGACCTTAGAGAATGGCTCTTCAAAGGACGGTATCGGTTCTAAAGGCGCTTTTGGATTCACTTGATTAGGTTTGCTCACTGGCTGGCATGTGTGAGAAAACCTAACGTATTTTGCCACATCACTGTGAATCCGCGGACAATAGAAAGGTTTGGTGATTAACGATGTGGTCTTATGTACGCCCAGATGCCCTCTATCTGGATGACCATGGGCGTGTTCGAATGCAGCCTTTCGAAAAGGAGCAGGAATGACAATCTGGCGTGTCTGTTTATTGGTTTCTGTTACCTGCGAGTCATGGAAAGTCCATGGTCTCTTAATGATCCCTTCTTTTCTGTGGTAACGTACTCTGTCTAGTCCTAATATATGGTCCTCTGATCCAATAGGAGCCAGACTTTGGATTTTGGGATCCGCTGATTGATGATGGATAAGTGTATCTAATGTAAACTTAGGTTCTGAAACATCAATCAGCCTAACTATGATTGGTTCAGTGGCGGTATTAGTAACCAAATCCTGGGTGGAATCTTCTAACAGCCATCCCCTTTTCAGGGCCGGCGTCGTGACACAAGTGGGACACATTTCTGAGACCGCCCCTCTCTGTTCAGACAGACCCAGTGGTTTACTAATTAGCTGAGGAGCCACACCAGGAGAAAGTGTCTAGACTGGAGTAGTAACACCAAGCTGTTTTGCAATTATGTCATTAGAGCCGTCCAGAAGTGAAGCCGAGCTTCCGACTCTACCTTTAGCTTGGTCGTTCTCCAATACCATGGGGATTCCTTTCCAATGACTTCGACTATGCCAGGTACAATATTTGAACGCACGCGGATTCGGTGTAGAGGAACACGTATATTTGCCATTCCAATGCTGCGCATTAGGCTACCAGCACCTATTGCTGAATTATGAGAGAATGGGAGTACAGAGGCCAGTATTAAGGAATAACTGGCTCCTGTGTCCCGTAGTATTGTCATATGATGGGGCGTCGTGGAATCAACCATGTCAACCTTGCGACACAAATGGTAGGAAAAGTGTATTTACAGATGGGTAGTTATATAATGCAACTGCTGCACCATGCCATTCGGGGACATCGGGCCCGTGACAATCACAGTCACATAGCTGATCCGAGGCTATCGCATCGACTGCTCCTGTCCATGAGAACTGACATTCAATTGTATTGTGTCCCAGTTTCTTGCATTTCTGACAGGTTCCAGTCTTTGCTGGACACATGGCTGCAAGGTGTCCTGATTTACCACAATTGAAACACCCTCTGATTGTTTGAGTATTGTTTCTGTCTTCGTGAGTACTCGTTAGTGATCGGCTCCTGTTTTATTAGACCCATGTGGTTAGATGCAGTGTTGTTGTTGAACGTGTTTGACGTTGTTGTTATGGCAACTTTTATTGTTGTTGGAATTTGTGGACTTATGTAACATTGACGTGTCCTTATGGTTATGGAAAAATGTATGTGCCTTGTTTACCACAGCCTCCATGATCACTACATTTTCGAACCCGTGAATGTAATGCCGAGTCGCCTCAGGAATGGTCGTGTCACACTCCACTCTTAACATTAAAGTTCGGAGTTTGTCAAAGCTGTTATTGACCTTCTATGAAAGCAGCCAGCGGTCGAATTTCAAAGGCAACCTAAATATGGGGTACAATGTTCTTCCCCAGAACATATTTTTAAATCTATATCTTCGCTTATACACGTTTCTGACATATTATCCCGGTAGTATTTTGTCTCCTAATGTGCATAGAATCAATAAAGTATTTCTAAAAATGCATAGTAATATAGTAAGTATTTGGTGTCAGAATTGTCAGGTTAGCCAACGTTACCGGTAGCGCTGACGTAAAATTGCAATTTTCATAGCTTTGAGTAGCATCAACTGCGGCAGTGTAATGTTGGTTACTAACAAAACAGTGTACAGCTGGCCGTACGCTTGACGGCCAGTCATCTGCGCACAAGTGAAAATGACGTCATAAGAGAATTCCGTGAAACCTCCTATTTACCAGCTTGGATTCAAAGCCAATTAATTTGTCCTTTCTCCACTCAGATTTTAGGCATATATATGTTGTTTCAGACACTTCTCAGTGACCGATGTAGGCATGTATCAATATTTGTGAAGTAATTTCACTTGTATTATGCATTAATTATATTTTTGGAGCATGCGTTACCGGAATGAATATAAAATATATTTGCCCACATGAGAAAATCGCTCACCAGTTAAAATTCGCTCACCGGTGAGATGAGAAAATTTCTCAAATGAGGAATTTTCTCACCGGATTTGTAGTGAGAAAATTTCTCAGCTCAAAAAGCTTTATGAAATCGACCCCTGATGTCTTGGCAAACGCCAATATTCAACACAAATTAACACCTACAATGCTATTTTGTAATACATATTACTGTTCAGTGATCTATGGAAAGCAGGCTAGCTTAACTAATGCTAACAATTTAGCACAATTAATGAATAATGTTAGAGAGTTAAATAACCTGGCTCTCTTCAGCTCCTGTCCACGCGGTTGGACAGGTAAAACGGGTTTGTGGAGTGATTATACATTGAAGTGAATGTTTATATTTCGGGGACAGTATAACATGCGAGTTCCTAGTCCCATGAAATATAACTGTAACCAAAAACCCTGCCAGCGGCGCAAAGGGTGAATACATGGTTGAATGTATAAATGGGGGTGAGCTCAGGGGAGACACTTTAGTCCGAGACAGTGCTTACGCGCCCCCCCCCCCCCCCCGGCTCTCCCCAACCCGTCCAACCCGCCATCGTCACTTCTTTTGCCACGAGGTATTTCACTACATCTTAACCGTGCGAATCCAAAACTAATTTCGCCCAGTCAAAATCACACTAGCCCTAGTAATTTAGCTCGCACGGGTACGCGCTGGTCTGTCATGTTGCCCCACTCCGTTGCACTGCATGTACATGATGTGCGAGAGCACTGGTTAGCTACGGTTCTCGGGGTTACGGATCCCGTATCGCGACTCTCCAGAAGGTAGAAAGACCAGCTTCTAGAGCCGGTGGAACGATAACTTTCCAGTGGGGCCATGCGACAATTTCCAGCGAGATTGAACCTCACGGTCTCATCCCAACTGTTGGTGTCACCGGTATGACGGTTCATAACTTAATTTAAGAGTCTGGACATAATGATGAATCCAAAATATATTACTACACAAACAATGGTACCCGTTTGCTAGTAGATGAGATAAATTATACAGGACATAGAACTAAGTTGGTGTCTTGTTCACGTGGACTCGTCAGAGGTACCTCAGAGATCCGTACATATCCAAGAGTTATCCGTGCAAGGGAGCGGTCTAACAAGGCAACTTAAATAGTTTATTATAAACCACTATACCCCTAAAACAAATAATATTGTTGCGAGAGGAAAGTGCCTCGCGCAGGCCACCATCACAGGAAATGCATTCAATGCCGAAGCGGAGGAAGAGAGCTGGCAAAAAGGGCCACTCTCTTGTTCAAACAAAATGTTATGCGTAGTGTGTGTCAAGTGAGATTATAATTAATAGACGGGGCGAATGATTTCCGAAGAATTCAAAGACTGCTATCGTATGTAGACCCAAAGATACTGTATTGGTGGTTGCCGCTTTATTTATGTGGGCCTTCTGCTAATTCCTAACCTACTATATAGTTGTTAGATTTGCTTCCAAGCTTTGGCCATAAGTGCCAGGGATTCCTACCTATCTTTTGACACATGAGTCTAACTGGCGAAGATGCCCGGTTTCCCGAAGGTTACCCCACTTAGCAGCTTCCTCAGAAAGACAGCGTGCGGACATGTTACGGAATGGCTGTTTCAGAATCACATAACGATCCTGCTGCATATCACCCCGCAACCACATATAACATCACCAGGACACGTTACTGTTCAGATAGGCAATTGCGAAAGTGCAATATTATTTTATGGCGGGGGAGTAAGAGGCAGCTATCCCTCCTTAGTGACCTTCCCATGAGGGCGTGGTGGGTTCAAAGACAGCCCTCAGTCACTGTACAGCATTGGGTGGAGATCTGAGTCTTGTCCGTCACCCGTGTGTTATGGAACTAACATTTGCCTGTCGTTAGGGTTCAGAATGCCCAGATATACCTTGCAGACCAGTTTTACATAATAGTATATCTTTTCGCAGTATTTCCTACATTGGCGGGGTTATCTACGCTAACTGGTATCCAAAGATACAGAAGGGGATGTGTGCGAAATCGACAGTTTAGTCTTCACCTCTCGGAAACCCCAACAGTTTCCCAGAGTAGGATCATGCTAACACATCGATGGGAAGTTCAGACAATTATTGAACCTTGCGCCTGGAAGAGCGTAGACAGAGGCAATCACTCGATATTAATAAGAGGCCCTAAGGTATTTGGCAAATTTTACACAATCTAGCCAGCGTGCAGTGTTACATATCCACTACAGCCGGAAGAGGCATATACATAATGTCTCTTATGGAGAGATTGTTCCTAACTACTTTAAACCTATCCTATCGAGCTAGAATAGCCAGCTTTAGTCGCTCACATGTCAAGCTCGAACAATATGAGCATGAACAGTGCCGTGTAAAATTGATGCTGGGGGAACGGCGATGCAGATATAATGTTGCTGTATAGTATAGCCAAGCGTACTGTATCCTAGCGTTTTTATATAAACAAAACAAAATAACTAGGATGGCTACTTGCCATGTACATAACTAACTAACACAGTGCTAACAGTATATCCGGTCATAGGACCTTGCAGTGCTTGTTAGTTGTAAGCACGAAAACAAGGATAATATATACAGTATGAAACATGGAAACTGTAAAATGCGGTCTCAGACGATCGGGGAGGTACCTATTAGTCATCAGTACTTATAACGGAATAAATGGATAAATAATACAATAGTATAGTTACTTGAGTACCTATTGGTCCTCGGTACGGGAAAGGTTCAAAAGGCCCATCCGCAGGAAGACTCATCTTGAAGTTGTAGTTGAAGTCTCTACTATTTATTTAATTGCCCCCGGATGGCCGTCGGAGGGCTTACAAAAACTTAAATGATTGAGGATGCTCAAATTGCTTACCAGCGCAGGAGAACTGAATTCCGAAAGGCACTGCTGCGGTGTAGGTATTACAGTCAATAAGCAGTTGCCCACGTCTAGCACTGCGCTGGTCCAGCAACCTGCCAATGGCTGTCTCTCGCCGAAGTGTGGTTTTGATTCTTGATTTTTCACTCCATTTATACTACTCGTGACGTCAGAGACAGTACGCCCAGCCAATCAGCGGGCGACCTGCAGCCAATCAGCGTGCAGCTAGAATTGGTGACAATGCTATCACGTGATAAGCGCATACCCCATTCATTTAATACATGGTGTAGTTCGGATTGACCGGACCGGTACCGGCCATACCAGCTAGGCTGGGTACGCGCCACCCGTCCTGGATTCGTTCCCTGAACACGCCCCCGCCCCTGGGTAGAGCCATAAGCGTCTATGAGCCTATGAGAGAGATCGCGTTATAAAAACGACTACGTTCGTTAAAGCGCATAGTGTGCATGCGTACCCTTAGATACTATTTTTGACAGAGCATGTAGTTTATGACCGAGATGGGATGACGCTTTTAGTGTACCGCGACGGTACCATGTAATCTGTTTTAATTACATCTTCCCGCCGAATCTGGCATTACTCAAGACCCGAATTCGACGGGCTTTCCAAATCTGTAAACCATTTCAAAATCGGTTAAGAAATGGCTGAGTTATCCACGGAAAACACCTTTTTTTATTATCTTTAAAATATTGCCGTGACGTCATAACCACGTGGACGCAGAACTTCTAGAATGTTCTAGAACATTCGACTGCGTTATTATTGGCTACGCACTGATTGGCTGTTGCTCGACCGATGATTGGTTGGAGCTTGCGCATGTGACGTCACGAGTAGTATAAAAGGAGATGAGATCCAGAGTTCGAGAGCATCCTCGGCCACGGGCCGAATAGATTGGACCTGTTCCAGCTACGATCAGCATGACATTACGCAGATCACTTCGCTTTCTGTCGGTTTCTCTCCCGTAGCCAGCAGTACTCCAGCCCACTGCACAAAAAGCCCCGTCCTTTCGGGAGAATTTTGGAACTTTATAGATATTGTTCACGAATATATCAAGAGCTACTTCGGAACACGAACTTGCGGTGAGGCCTTTCCGGCATGAAAATGTGATTCTACAGATGTAGAGGCAGCGTTGTTATTTGGTGGATGACTCACCGGATCTGCCGGCCACACCAAAAAGTGGTTATTTAACCGTCCCCGCACTGATGTCATGTAGGTTTATCTAAACTTTTCGACCGCAGCAAGTAAACTTTGCCCGGTATGTCTTGAGAGATGGCTGACGTACTCCGCACCGTTAAGCTTAAGTTTTGTATCGTCACCTGCATCTAACAGCCCCCGTTTGTGATCGGGTTGTTGTCAACTTCCATCTGTACCATCGGTGTATGGGAAGATTCTTCACAGCAGCAGTGTTATTGTATCTCTTGCTGACTACTCGTTAGACATTCTATATTGTGATTACAGTCCTGAGTTCGATCCGCTCCCGTCATGAGCTGCTTGCGGGAATCCTGTTTGCGGGAACCAGCTTGTGGGAACTTTCCAGCTTTCTGAGAATGCTTCAACTCACGTCAACCTAAGGGTGACATATACATTTCAGTAACATGATAGCCCAGACTTAAGAATGGCTACCGATTATTCAAGTAACTATACTTAACATTTTAATTATTCCGTTAAATGTATTTTTGATAATTATATCGTACCCGTATAAACGGTCCCGATGACTAAAAGGTACCATAACGGTCTTAGGACCGCTAGTTATACTTTCTGTATTTGTCTATGGTTATTGTCATTTTCTGTAAGGTGTTTTCACTAACCGCACCGTAATAGGTTCCTTAACCTGTACTAAAGATATATAATTCTGATCATTTCATACTGTATTAATTGTTCTGGTTAGATTATATATGGCCAGTGGCCATCAGTTCATATGTTGTGTTTATTTGTAGAAAATATAGGACTGCAGTGCACGTATGAAACACTTTACAGCGACACATACATGTATATGCAGCACTTTCTCCCACCACCAACAATTTTTCACTGAGGTCGCTGTCCGTGCTATAACTCTGTGTAGCCCGACATGCTACCGACTAAAAACTTTTCTATTCAGCTCGATAGGATAGGTTTAATATGATTAGAGACAATTTCTTCGTTAGGAAACCTGTAGTGTACGTCTCTCTCCCGGTAGTTGCGATAATTTAGCCCCGCACTCCGGCAAGATTCATATCTCTAAGATATTGTCTATCTTCATGTTCCACTAAGCCTTGTGGCTTCTTAATTGTGTGGATGTCCCTATCGGCACCATGGGCTGATCTGACCCGGGGAAACTGTTGGGGTTTCCGAGCGGTGATGGCCAAGGCGTGGTATCACATACATTCCCTCTGTATCCTCGGATACTTAGTAGTTAGCACTTCTGCCAATGTAGAAAAGCACTGCACAAACATATTTTAATTATTATTTTCTCTTATCTGCTGAACAATCCTCCCGCACCACAGTGCAAAGCTGGGCAATTTGTATTTAAACCTAACGACAGGTTAAATGGTTAGTTCCATAGGACTTGGGGACGGGCGAGATGAACATCCCTACCGAATTCTGTAAGAATGTCTGGGCATGATATTCAGATCTGCCACGCCCTCACTGGAAGGACATTTACGATGGGTATTCCTCTCTCTTACCCCCACCATAACGATAGATCAGTTGCCTACAATACTTTTGTGAAAAGTAACCATTGTCTTGTGACGTTTTATGTGGTTACGTAGCGAGATGTCTGGATTCTTATCCAGTTCAGAGATCTTACTAAGTAACATGTATGAGCGCTGTCTTCAGTATTGATGTCTTAGGGCATCCATTCTCAATGACAGCCGTATCTAACAATTAGGAAGACACCCACCATTTGCGGCCTAAACTAGTTCTTGTCTCTAAAAACTAAAAGATAAGCATAGAAGAAGGCCCTCATAAATAAGCCGGAAACTACTAATTCAGCATACTAAGAATTACATAAGACGGTGACGTGGGAATCCTTCGGGAATCATTCGTCCAATCTTCACATAAAACAGCACGCAACCCTATAGTCATAATCTCATTAGGTATGGTCTCTTCTTTTCAGCATTTTGGTTAAATATTAGAGTGGGCACATTTTTGCCTACTACTCATCTCCCGCTTTAAGCAGTGGCAACATTTTCCCATGACGGAGGCCCGCGCGAGGCACTTGCCTCTCGCAATGATTCAGCGACGACAGTCCACGTGAGGATAATACTCCTCAACCAAACTCGCACTAGGAGTAGTGCCCGCGTGAGGCACATGATTTTTCATCACTACAGAGATAATTTTCTTTTCTTTCAGCTTAGAGGTATAATAGTTTATATTAAGTTAATTAGCTAAGTCTCGTGTACGGGGGTAGGGGTGGGGGCTCCCTTGCGGGGATACCTCTGCGGACCTACGAGTCTGTGTGGTATCTCCGGGAGTCCCACGTTTAAAAGTTCATCCGGCTGTCTCTATGTCTTGTATTTTCGTATTCTCATGCTGGTGTCTCTTCTGACATCCTTAGCACATGGCCAAGCATGGAACATCTTTGTTGGGCAACTTTTACAGACAGCGGCGACGTATTACAAATCTTGCATAGTGCATCGTTGGAAATTATGCTGCCTGGCCATCGGTGTCCAGTGATGGTGCGTAGGTGTTTTCGGTGGCAGACATCAAGTTTGTCTAGAGCTGTCTTTGGAGCTACCCAGCTGTTACAGTTATACATCATCAAGAGCATTTTTGATCTACTAATCTATAGTTTCCAGAAGGACTGGAAAGCTATGTTCCCCATGACGCGTCGTGCAGCAATTTCAGCAGTACTGTAAAGCAGTGAGCCAAGGATTTTACTTTTTCTCCATGGTTCGCCGCCACGAGGTGGGTCGTCTTTTTCTTTAGTGTCATGCTTTGTAGATAGTTATATGTGCGTAAACTCTGTTTTGGATTCATTCATAAAGATATTCTCAATTTTTAGTTTGCTTGCAGCTATTGGGAGAAGGGGTTTCATTTCCTCGTCTATGAAGTCCACATCGTCAGTATATTCCATCAGTAGTAGCATACCCAGTATTGACACTGGGGGCTTTTGGTCGTGTGGAACTTTCCCGTACAGATTTCAGTGTGGCAGCAAAGTAGCAGGCGAAAAGCACCGGAGATAGACCATCTCCCTGTGGGGAGCCGATTGATGTCTTAAACTCTACATACTTCACTGACTAGACTCGTACTCTCAGATTGGTGTCTGCAAGCCGTAGTCTCACTAGTTGTGCATTATCTTCAACGCAACTGGCCTGGCGTAGTACATCTAGAGTCTTTGAGAGTTTAAATGTGTCGATGGCTCATGAAATGTCAATGCCCATTTTGTGGAAGTCCCAGTGTTTGGACGTGACTACCGACACAAGCATACTTTCAGCCCATACAATGTCTGCACAGCTGCGTCCAAGTTTGAAGCTATTTTGACATGATCCGGTGAAGTCATCGATCTTGTCTCGGATGCGGCATAGAGTAACCTTGGATAGGATTTTCCGTATGCCGTTTCCATGCCTACAAATAATAGGGTGCAATAGTTTTTCTATTAATGTGCTACCGTGAAAATGTGAGGTAGCGAATTTTCTGAAACGTAATTATCAATTAATAACAGTATCTGCATGCCACATGCCATGCCAGTATTTGTCGCATCTTTCTTTTTCACATAAGCACCGTTGCTAACATCTTACAGTTGGATTAGCTGGAGGATATCAGTTGAGACTTGCTTTGGTCATCCTGTTGGTGAAATAAATCAATGTTAGAATAATGAAATCTGACAAAATGAAAGCTGTTTGAACAAATATCTATGTTGTGCACACATAAACATACGCCTTAGCAAATCAATTGTAAATATGTGCACTGAGTGCATGATGATATTAGGGTATGTGTATGGAAATGCTAATATTTATCCACATGCGTTTTGAAAAATACGGAGGTGATATTGTAATCGCATCTGTCCGTCTCTCCGTTCATTCAGCTATCTTCTCTGATACCATTCGGTGGAATTCAATCAAACTCATTATGCGTGCTACCCATATCATTGCGGATTGCGGGACAACATTTAAACTAGGATCCACAGTGTTGGGTTGGGGTAGGGTGGAGGTATGTAGGGCAAATCAATGTTGTAATAAATCAAACAAGTTTGGTAGTTTAGTAACCCATATAATTGTAATTGTGAGACAATGTTTAGGCGGCTCCGACCCCCCCCCCCCCACCCCACCCTCCACCCCCCACCGGCGTAGTCGAGTATGTACCTTGAGGGTGGTGGTGTAGAACGTTAGAGTTGGCGAAAGTGAGGTGATTTGCCATCGGGTACATATGCTAGTTCTTGTTTAAATCACGTTGTCTGTATTCCTGAAAAGTAGATAGATGGAATAAATAGTCTTTGCCGCATTAGTACACTGATGGTTCATTGAAATATACTGTTGCAGTATTAGTCGTAAAATTTTAAAAAACGCGAGACAAATTTTCATGGACTTTTGTTGTTGTTTTTTAATTACATAGCATTGTGCTCTAAACACATTTCAAGAACTGAGGCAGCAATACCATTATCTTATCGCCTAGCAGCTGTTGAGAATAATCGTTTTTTGGATCGCGGCTTTCGTGGCGGGGAAAAGAAACTTGTTTTCATATTTGCGCCTCCGTCGCCACCCCCTAATAACGAATGTTCAAGAGACATACCCCAAACAGCGTAACTTGGTAAACCAACTACCCCAAACAGCGTAACGTGGCATAAACCAACTGTGTAGTGGGCGTTGCGCCAAACATTTTAGCCGGTCCTGGCTCCTGAACCATTTGCACTCACAGGGTTAATTATGGGTTTTGAGAGTAGGTATGTACCTCACATAATTATAGTTCAGTGTCAAATGTATTATCTATCAGGAATCAAATGTGCAAACAATCCTAATCTGTTAGTCTGAACGTGTACCGTAGTAAGAATTTAGTTAATTATAACACATCTTTCTGTTATTTCAGTTGACATCTATACCTTGAGTTATCTTCCTTGACACATACACAAACTCAGGAACAATTTTAATAGTTATTATCCAGAAATTTTCTAAAATGGTCTACTCGTAGTCTGCGAATTTAGATCTTCTGAACAAGAAGAATATTTTTGAAAATTTTGCACTAGAATGAAGCAATTCAAGTGGTACATTTTCGAAAGTAGCCCGCTCTTAGTCTTCAAATGGAAATTATCTGGCTAAGAATACTATTCTTTTCAAATTACCAATGGGATGACGAGCCCGACATTCCACATCATTTGAAATTAACCAAGATAAGCCACTAGCCAGCAGGACTCCGGATCACGGGATTCTGCTAGCCCTAGTGATTATGTACTAACCATTACTAGGCCAGATATGGCGATTACTTCCCTTATCTGACAGACTAAGAATACTATTCATTTCAGTGATAAGTCTTCAAAAATAGTGTCCTCTTCATCTGCAAAGGGGCATTCCGCAAGACCCTGCACAGCCAGATATATTAAATTGTTAAAGGGCCACCGGGCGGGTCAATAACAAACAATACTAGCCCTGGCAAATTTACAATATCCTGGAGATAGCAGGCTAGTGTTAATTTCAAACTATGTTCCAGTGGTAAATCTTTAAAAACAGTCTACTCCTGTCTGCAAATTGGGATTTTCTTGTCCAGAAGACTAGATTTTTTTAATTTACCACTGGAATGACTGGGACAGTATTTGAGTCAGGCATTCCAGTGGCAAATTCTCAAGAATTACTTACTCTTAGTCTGCGAACTGATATTTACTGTGAGAAAATTGAAACTTTCTTGACCAAATTGTATGTATATAAGAGTCTGCATACCAACCAGAATTGAATAATACACAATGAGATAAGATCAAACATTCTATAGTATTTATAAGGGTTAATGTAACGGCCATATCTGCCAAGGAAGAGCTGGTGAATAATCAGCAGGGCTAGTAGAACCTAGTGATTTCCAGTCCAGCTGGCTTTTGGCTCATCTGAATTAATTTGAATTTCTGTTTAATGATAAGATGCGTCAGTCTGAAACTTGAAATTTATTCTTAGTGAATGTCCATTTATAGGCCAGGATAAGAAATTGCAATTTACTAATGGAAATTTGGAATGACTGCCTTTGGTTATCAAACCAGCCATTCCAGCGGTAAATCTAAAAAACATGGTCTGCACAACTTTCACAAATCCTGACCATTAAATTGTTAATAGATGTGCATGAATCATACTATGAATATGATTCACTTGCTTTTACAATAAAACCAAGACCTATTTGAGAATTCCATATATCACCCATCTACCACATTTCTCGGAGCATTAAAATACTTATTAGATCTGCATGGAATAAAGCAAGGCCAAATATGTCAAAATTAGGCTTCTTAGATTCTGTACGACAATAGAGCACATAATGTGTGAATTATATTTTGAAGCGCCTTGACATTTAACTCATTCAGAACAGAGATTCTTATCAATATAATCTCGCAATACAAGGTTTTCTGTATGGTGTACTCATTGCGGAATATGTGGTACTGACAACCAATCATATTGATCGAGGAAATCTTTGACAGCAATGGTGCAAATATGTACTAAGACATCGAACTTTGTAAATACTCAACTGTGTAAACAACGTTGATCCACATTTGAACAGGACAATAAAGGCCTGGTGGTGTTTCCAGAAAGCGGATCCTTATATGTACTGTGTAGGGTTAAATATAGTGGAGCAATGAATTTGGGACTCAGTAAAATTGACATGTTTATATATACGTGGACTGTAGAGCCATTTTTTACTCTATAATGTATTTAAAATTTGGCTTTCCTGAATATTCTGACCCATAATTATTAATTAATTATTCCTGCCTTTTTGTTAATCTGCTCACACTTAGAATAGCAGTTTCATCAGATGGCTCAGAACATCCGTGTCTACCTATTTACTATTTTTACTCTATAGATACATTTATGCATTAACTGGCAAACATCCATGGGAGGGTGGGCAAATACACATTTTACTCTTGCCCCATTCCGAAAAATCCAGATGCATTTGTGCACTAACTTAAATTCACAGGCCGAACAACCCTTCCCCACCAGTTTGGAATCCCCCAGAGTGGTGAATGTAGCCACTGCAGTTGAACATCTAGCTCCCCTACCCCCCCCCCCCCACCCACCCCCACCCACACACACACAC
This sequence comes from Chaetoderma sp. LZ-2023a, assembly GCA_034401795.1. Lineage (NCBI taxonomy): Eukaryota > Metazoa > Mollusca > Caudofoveata > Chaetodermatida > Chaetodermatidae > Chaetoderma > Chaetoderma sp. LZ-2023a. The sequence goes on along the minus strand of CM067369.1, from coordinate 207,892,164 downwards.
ACACACACACACACACACACACACACACACACACACACACACATGCCCGCCAGCCCAACCAACCACCTCACACAAATATACACCCTGAACTGGTTACTTACTCGCGTAGCAGGCACGTAATATAATGACTACTGTTGGTGTCAGGAGTTCATCGGAGGGGGAGGGGGGGGATTCCATATACAGACACAGTCACACAGATACAGCGACATTTTGTCGATTCTTATGATTATCCTGGAAAATACTAAATTATTGGCGATTCGATATAATGAGCTATTTGTTGATGATGATGGCCGGAACAAATATTATAAATACTTGCTTTCTTAACGCTGGCCTCGAAACACCCAAATACGACCAGGATGCACATTCAAGATTTTTGTCTTTAGTTTCCGACAAAAACAAACATTGATAAAGTCCACTATTTCTCAGCAAAATCAGACACATTTATCAAATCAACTTGGAAACCATTGGAAAATTAATACCTTTAGTTCAATATACCACAATCAAGACAGAATACGTGAAAGTCGATTACATGGCACTAATTAACTAGATAAATATTAGCGAAACTTCTCTGTTGTATTCAGCCAAGCACCAGCCCACACACACCAAACATCATCACGAGCCACTTACAAATATCCATTTTTGGCAATACATATTTACATTAAAAGATGACCGCTCACAATGTGTATGACCAGGAGACAAAAGGCCAATCCAATAACGATCCTAATATTAGCTTGCGTGAATTAGAAAAAACGCTCAGAATGCAAATATACTCATTACCGGAGTTAATTCTCTCAAAACAGTACGTGATCAATATATGATCCACATGGGTTGCGACCGCACCCTTACTTATAGTTAACCGACAATTTCCATAGACTGTGGATGTTTTATGTATATCCCGAAATCAACGAGTATCACCATAACCCAAAAGGGCTTCAGGTTGGTTGCCATACAACTTTCAAAACATTCGAAATGGAGTATTATGATTGTACTGGAGCATGGAGCCCACGGTAGCTTACTGAATGCAGTTGTTATTCGCTCAGCCATACGAACACAGTACACACCCTTATGCGTATATTGGATACTAATTGTAAAATTTCAGAGCACGATCTCAAGTAATCAATAGTATCAATTTCAAATTTGTTAAATGCGACACTGCCATTCTTAAACAATCAGTGTGCCAAGCGCATATTGCTACTATTCAATCCAGTGACATGGATGATCATTTCACCAAGACAACGATATGGTGTAAAACAATATTGGATACTAATTAATTTCACCATCAGCCCTAATTATTATATAGTTTCACTTTACACTACAACCCCATTATTATCGCCTTAATAAGTTCGTGCATCATCTTCTTCTTCTTTTCGATCGCTGGTATCACACTTGGAGAGCCGTTCTCAAGATGAAATCTGTGGTTTTCTGCAGTTCTTCCACAGGCCCATACAGCTTTTCAAGAATAGAGGTTGACAAAGGCCAGATCTCTTCTCTCAGCAGCTGATACGTACTGTAACATTGAAGTATGTGCTCTGTGGTCTGTTCTGCTTCTCCACAAGGACAAGCGGACGATGTCGTAAGGTGGAACCGCCTGTACATGTGTTGGTTTAGTCTGTTGTGTCCAGTTCTGAGACGAAAAATGGTCACTTGCTCTGGCCTCGAGAGATGATGGTAGGCATCTTCTGATTGAGGTGTTCTATAGAGGGACTTAATGATAGTCTTCATCTCTGTATGGGTAACCATGTTTTCTGTCTGATTCTCTTCTGCACCCACCTTTGCATCTTGTCTGCTTCCTCATTTCCTTGGACTCCACAGTGTGAGGGGATTCACTGCAGTGCTATCCGAAAGCATTTGATGGTTTGTAGTGCTTCTTCAAGTTGTGGCAGCTTACCTTTGGTGATAGCCTCAAGGACGGAGCGGGCATCAGATAAAAAGACAATCTGTGCAATAGGGTCTGCTGTTCTGCTGATGGTATTAGCTGCATGAACCAGTGCATCGACTTCAGCTCTGTAGTTTGTGCAGCGTTTGCCTGTCGGTATTGCAGCTGACTCATGTTGTCCGTTTGGATACTGTATGTGCAGTCCGGCACCTCCGCTCCTAATTGCATCATTGGCTGATCCATCTGTGTAGATCCTTATCCATGTCTCCTGAGGGTACATTTCTTCCAGCATGGCTAGGGTCAGGGCCTTCTTGCTCACATCACTGTGTTCATTTTTGGTTGTGAGATGAGGTACTGTGGTGCGAATAGCTATGCTCTCTAGTTTGTTTTCCCAGGGTGGAGGTTCAAGGGTGTGGTTTGGATCTTCTATTTGTGCTGGCAACATCTCTTGGTGTTTCCTTTGAAGTGCTTTTGTCTCTTTCACAAACCTTGATCTTTTAAGTCTTCCTGATGACAGCTGTGCTTGCCTGATCTTCATCGGGTGGTTATTGAACGATTTGAACTTTGCAGCTTGGATCAGTGCTTTGCATTCCCTTCCTTTGCTAAGTGGGGGAATGCCTGCTGTCTGCTCCATTATTTCTATTGGTGTTGATCTCATTCCACCAGTGATGATGCGCAGTGCCTGGTTTTGTACTCTGTCGAGGTTCTGTTGATGAGATTTAGCTGTTGTCATCCATGAGCTGGATCCATACTCAAGGTGTGGTCGTACGGCACCTAGGTAGATGGTCTTGAGGATCCTTTCATTGGCACCCCACTTTGTTCCTGCCAGCTTCCTCATGATGTTTAGCTTTCTTCTGGCCTTTGCCTCTGCATTCTGGATGTGCTCCTTCCATGTTAATCTTCTGTCATATGTGACTCCCAGGTATGTCTGCTGGTCCTCGTATTCGAGTGGAGTACCGCCCAGTGTCAGATTGCCAACCTTGGTTTTGGTGGACAGTGTGAATAGCATGGCTGATGATTTTTCTTTGTTGATGGTAATACACCAGCGATTGGCCCAAGCTGTAATTCTGTCCAAGGCGAGCTGCATTCTGTACGTGGCAGTCGTTGTGTACTCCTCGGTGCACCAGATTACGAGGTCATCTGCATAGAGGGCTGCTTGGATCCCATTGGGCAGCTCTGCTACAATGTCATTGATGAAGAGTATGAACAGAGTAGGTGATAATACTCCGCCTTGTGGCACCCCTTGTCTCAGCAATACATTCTGTCCAGATTGTCCATCCACCAGCACCCTAGCTCTGCGATTGTGTAGGTATGACTTGATCCATCGGAACATGTTGCCACCGATGCCTGTGCGCCGGAGCTTCACGAGGAGGCCATCCTTCCACACCTTGTCAAATGCTTTCTGCAGATCGATAAAGGCAGCTAGCATCACCTTCTTGGCTTGAAAAGTGTCCTCTATGACCTGTGCAAGATGTGTTGTTTGATCTTCTGTGCTCCTGTATCTTCTGAATCCGGCCTGCTCTGAAACTATAATGTTCTCTGACTCCAGGTACCACTGCAACCGCTGGTTGATGATGCGCTCCATGGTCTTGCATATGCAGCTTGTAAGACTGATAGGACGGTAGCTCAGCACTTTCGTCTTGTTCTTTCCATTTTTCAGAATAGGAGTCATTCTGGCTTCCTTCCAGCACTGAGGAACCTCTCCATTGGTCCAACTGAGATTAAAGATGTCTAGCAACTTGCGAAGAGATGCATTACCAAGGTGTTGGATCATTTCATTCGTAATGCCATCTGGCCCGGGAGATTTCTTCTTTTTCAGTTGGCGGATAGCCTTCTTCAGTTCTGTTAAACTAATGTCAACTTTCATTGCATCGTGAGTGTTGGTGTCTGTTCTTTCCTTTTGCTCTTTTCTAACCTCCCTTTGACGCATTCGTGGTATAGAAATGTTGCTTTCTTTTGCATATGCCTTCGCAAAGGCATCTGCTGCCATCTTTCCTGTCAGTGTTTGTCCATCTTCTTCAAGAGTAATCTTCTCTCCCCTGACACCCTCATCATTGAGTGCTTTAGTCAGTCTCCATAGTTTTGTGGTGTCTCTCTCTAAATTAAACCCTGCCGTCTTTTCCCTCCAGCTTCTTCTTTTGGCCTCCAGCTTGGTCTTTAGATACCTGGCTTTAGTTTGTTGTAGCGTGAAGTGGTTTTCATGACAGGGATTACCCTCTGCATCTTCTCTGGCCTTGTCTAGTTTATCATGTGCTGCTTGCAGTTCTGTTGTCCTGTAGGGGCGGTAGTTTTTCCTGAACCCTCGAGGAATCGCTTCATTGGCAGCCTTGAGGATACTTGAATTAAATTCCTTGACCACATTGTTGATGTTTCTCCCTTCTACTGCTATATTATGGGTAAGCTCATTGGAACGAATGCCGAACAGACTCCAATTTGCCTTTTTGTAGTTCCACCTTGGATGTTGAGGTGAACTGGTCGAAATACTTCCAGAAAGAGAGAGGAGGACTGGGCGGTGGTCGCTTCCTCCTAACTGCGATCCGACCACTCTACTGAGGTTTCTGTGAATGTCTTCTGTACAAAATGCCAAGTCCGGCGTTGTTGTCGAGTGCCATCGGCGCGAGTAGAAGGTAGGCTGATCTGTGGGATCGTTGACAAGTAAAAGGTGCTTTTCATCTTGCCATGCTTCAATGTCTTCTCCTCGTTTATCAAGTGTTCTGTATCCCCAGCTCTGGGACTGGCTATTAAAGTCTCCCGCAATGAGGAAGTGGCAGTCCGGGACCTGGATTGTGTCAAGTGAGAGATTCTTGTCATTAGGGCAGTAATAATTGACAATTTCAATCACAGAGTTGCTGGTTGTTACCGTGATCTTGATATATTCTGCCTCTTCCATAAAGGTTTTGATCTGGCTGGCGTTCACGCTGTTTCGGACCAAGGTCATCACCCCACCTTTCTTTCTTCCTCTTCGATCACACCGGAAAATCTGGTAACCTCTGATCTTAAATGGTTTTCCTTCTTGCAGGTGTGTCTCTTGAATGCAGCAGATATCAATGTTGTTTTCGTACAGGAACTGTTCGAGCTCTGATTTCTTATTGGTAACCCCTTCTGCATTCCAGTGCATGATGTTGATACTGGGGTTCTCTTTGGGTTTGGTCTTCTCTTTCCGTTGGCCAGTAGCTCTCCATCCTCGTCCCCTGGCTCCACAAGACGAGTTGATGGGACCTCCAGTAGCTGAGGGTGGGCTCCTTCGAGGCATGGAGCCCGGCGCTGCACCTGCCTGGCGGATCCTCACAGGGCGAGCACCATTTCGATTGATTCGATCTCCAAGTGTAATTTCATTAGCGTTGTGCATAATGCTCTGGTTAGCCCCTCCAAATGTCTGGATTGACACCCAGTGGGTTACACCCCTGCGCCACGTTGAGGCCGAGCATATAGTCTTAAACAGGGGGGTTCGTGCATCATTATTTCCAGGTTATAATTTATGCAGTTCTGGGAATAAACGTATTCAGAATTTAACAATTTACGAATAATCTCTAATATTGCTTCTTGCAGAATGCGCTATTAACAGATATGGTGATTACTGTTCCTCGGCATGCCATGCTAACTGCATATTATCAACTGGGAGACGGACATGTGACCACGCGACAGGCCGCTGTAGTAATGGATGCCAGCCTGGTTATCAAGGGAGATTCTGCAATACAGGTCAGATGCACACGTGTGTATGTGCGTGTTCATTGGTTATATTCATTCGTTTTAGCAAACGTTACATAGAGATATGCATTTAAAAATCTGTCAAGCCAATACACGTGATAAGCAGTCGCTTATTGATAACTATGATTAGTGCCTAGGCTTTCTGCTTAACTACAGTAGATTAAGTGGGACCCATTATATTTGCGATATATTTTTGACAGAAACGTAAAATATGTGACATGCATACTGACCGACTAACAGACCAATCCGCTGATTGACTTTCACTAGTTGTCAGTCGCAACTAAAAACTGGATATTTGCTATCAATCTATAGTACACGTGTAATAAATAAAGTAGCAGATTACACTATATAGACTGTCATAATGAACCAGTGTATAGTCAAATAGACATTGCGAAATATAGTCCCTTTATGGTTGCTTGTTTGTATGTTGGTCGATCGGTCTCAAGATTTCTTTACATTTGTGAAAAAAGCGCATCGCCCTTGGTTATATGGTATGGAGGTTAAAGTTAACACCAGGATGTGTGATTGTACATTACAGAACATGAATATAATAATATATGTTTCAGTTTGCACTGGCCAATCATTTGGCGCGAACAGTGCCCATACATGCAACTGTAAACATTGGAATGAAGAGTGTAATAAAGTTACAGGTGCTTGTTCGTCTGGATGTGCTGCTGGATTTCAGGGTGTGCGCTGCAAAACAAGTAAGATCTAATCAACCTAATTACAACATTTATCGATCCGTTAGCTTGGTAGCCCCTTTACTGCATATGTACTGCATATGCGTAGCTTCCAGTGTGGTACATGGGCTGTAGTGCTGGATGGGAAGGTTCCCATTATGAAAGCTGTTGCGGAAAGATGTTACTGCTTAACTATACTAAGGATGTGACACTATAGGAAAATAAGCAATATTTAATATTATCATCAATCAAGCACTTTCACGTTTCTTGATAAAATATAATGCGCATATCATGAGTGATGGTACTTGGCATCGAAGGCAAAACGATATGGGCATAGCGTCATTCATTTTCATGACTACTTCATCATGGCGTACTTCAATGACATTGAGCACATTTTCCTTGTGCTAGATCATGTTCTTATCAATTCAGGTTGATCATTGCCAGTCGTCCATAGCCAACAAAGCTATTTGAAGTACAACTTACTCTGCATTTAGTGTGGTATCAAACCGTCAATTTTAATGATAAAATAGTATCTCTAAACATATAAAGATGGTTGTAAAGCACATGTTGTCACACATGTGCATCATCAAGGATTGGTAACAATCCACCACCCCCACCCGCCCCGGTTGTATTTTGAACTACTGTTCCTGCTGCTGTGTCACCTTAAAACGGAAAATGCGCTCTGAGGCGGTGGGGTGTCGCGGCGTGTTTGGTAGAGTCACTTTAACTCTGGCCAATGGCATGTGGGTGGGAGTTATAATGGCTAGTTCGATTGATTGATCGATGGACAGACCAAATGATAGACAGATCGAGTGGCACTTCTTAGTGACAGGCCGGTTCACTAACTGACTGACGGCTGATAGACTGACGGACTAACTAACTGATTGACAGACGGGCTGAATAATTGACTGTGGCATTCTCCGCTAAATAACAGACTAATGCTGATTATCTGATCTTGAATTCTTAACAAGATAGCAGCGCAATCTTTAATATATCATATACCTTCCTCTTATAAGTTCAACCGCATAGCGGCAATTTTAAAATACAATACTCATGTTGGAATCCCTCACCAACACTGTCTATTTTCTATATAAAACTCTGATATTATATACAATTTCTCAGAATCAGCTATCCAATAATTAAATATACATTACGCATGTGACAGGTGGATTTCACAACAGTTTTTTCCAAATTTTCTGTCATATAATGTGTCAGTGTAGAGAAACACAATTACAACCAAGTTAAACCGGATCAAGTTAAATCAATTACGATTAAGTGAGCTAAGGCCGTTAACTCTATTAAAACTGTAATCACATAGGAAACAAGCACACATATTGATGCTAGGCATCAATGGTAAATAGCGTGCCCGGAGGTTATTATAATTCCGAGAATAAACTCAAATGTTTCATGAAAAAATGAAGTTATATAAAGGCATACAAGCCACCTATGACAAAAATATATGCGGACAATAAACACAAAAGAAGGAGTATTTCTTGCAAAAAGATATGGGCAGTATTAGATATGGGCTAGTAAAAGCAGCTTATATTTTTGGTCAGTCCAACAATTTTTCCATCCATCCTTTTTCTCCCGGCCAAACTCCTTAACAGAGAGGAGCAGACAAAATTAAGAGCATCCAGTGATGAGAAAATTGCATTACTCCATCAACAGAGCGTCACAGATCAAATTTGGGTCATTAGGTATCAACAACTTGTAAAGATAAAGAAATCAACAAAACTGGCAACCCAGTCAGTAGAAAATCAGCGCAAGAAGCAGTACAGACCCTGACACCCATTCAAACATGTTAAAGAAAAACTGTAAAGAATATTTTAAACCTAAATCTTGATACCTTCTTAAACAGACGTGAAGAGCTTATTACCCGGAAATATATTGGTGAAATATACACTGCAATGCTAGTGAAATGCACAGAGCAAGTATATTTTTGATGCAATACAGGACCCCGATCTGTACCAACAGATAACCTTTTCAAGAACGTTAAGTGGCCAGGATAGAACCAATACCGTGAACCTAGTTTTCTCCAACAAAATGATATAGTAGAAAACATTCTGACTGATGACCCAGTGGGAAACAGCCATGACATCGTGATCTGTTTCATTTAGCTATCATATCTATGTCACCTATTAAATGATATCTTTACAGGAAACAGTGATAAACTATTAAATCATATATTTTTGCTCGACAAAAAGGCCAAAATCGGCCTCATCCGTTATAATAGTGACGATCTTGTTGACCATATGTGCAAATGTTAGGGTATTAGCCTGATAAGTCAGGTTCTACCAGTACACGCGGCTAATAATATGGGATATATAGAAATATTTTCACATTACTATGATAAAAATTTGGTGGTAGAATTGTTACAATATTTCGCACAGCACGAGAACATAGTGAGTTCTACATGGCTTTATGTTCGAAAACTTGCTAGAAGGCATGTAGAGATATTCTGGTACCGAATATAGTACATTATTGGAATTTGACAATGGTGTGCCACTAGTAAATTGCATACGACGAAATTACTGTATAGTAAACATTTTTTAAACCTTTGATACTTTATTAGCATATTCATATAAGTATCTAACCATATGGGTGAACTTCTGGGATCGAACCTATTGCAAACAGTGTGGTACAGTAAATCGGTGATCTGACAGAATTTGCGCCAATTTTCGGTATGGAATTGTGCACAATGAAATTACGATCCTGTAGAATTTTTTTTAATTCGGAATACAACTAGCATATTTCCTATAAGTATTTGTGGGTGAAATTCTGGGGGTGAACGTATTGCAATGAAAACCATGAATCATCCTAAGGTTGAGCTTATTTACGTTATGAAATCTTTAAATCTCACTACGTCGTAAGCTTATGCCTATACCTATCTAAACATATGGGTGATATTCTGGGCCGAACCCATTATGAGCGATATGTCAGGACATATCGACACCTATCTGAATGTGGTGAATGTGAACCAACCATATTACAATGGGGGTCATATGGCGAATATGTAACTACATATTACCAAATTACTTGATGGTAGAATCGTGCAAAAGGAGTAGTAAATATTCAGTTATATACAGCTTTATGTAAAAAAAATGATTACAAACCGAGAACTGAGATTCTAATATTGAATATAGTAAATTGTTGGCATTTGACAACTGTCCGTGGCTACCAAATTGAATATTACGAAATTACTGTGTGGTAGAAATCTCAAGATTCATTAGTGTATTCATATCCCTATCTAACCATATGGGTGAAATTATGTAGCCACACATTGCAGACGGTAGGGTATTGAAAACCACAAATCTGCCAACATTGGAACAAATTTATGCGATGAAATCGCATACTACGAAAATACTTCATGTTCGAATTCTTTTAAATTCCCAATATAACTAGCATATTCAAACTCCTATACGTCTATGTGAGCAAAGTTCTGGAACCGACCATATTACGGAAAGTAGGGCACCGAAAACCACGAATACACCATTATTTAAGCTAAATTTTGCGTATTAAAATTAATTCAGCTAGAATTTGTTAGATTCGGAATATAACTAGCTTATTAAAGCTCAAGTCTATGTGGGGTAAATTATGGGGCTGAACATACTACTGACAATAGGGCACTGAAAACTGTGGTGGTTTATTAATACAATGAACCTTTCCAGTTTAGCTATGCCCTGCCCATCTCTAGCTAAACTCCACCCATACCACTCTCGAGTTGGGATCGATGGATTTCTGAACTGCTAGACGATAAATTTCAAGAAAACTATACAGGTAAGCCGTGGAATATTTTGACACTAAATTGGCTGGGTCCTGTTGCTGCATATGGCAGCAACAACGGCCAGTCAAATTACTTTCAAAATATTCAACAGCATTTTTATTAAGTAACAAAAACATACAATTCGTACAACGTGTCAGATTATTAAGCATTTAAGTTGGACTAAATCGAGTCAGTCATGACGTCATTATTATGACGTTATCCTACGCGTCACTTAATTAATTACGACGTCATATGACGTAATATGATGGATAGACAACCTGAAAAGGCCCATTAGCAAGTGGTATTAATTACCCTCGATCCGTCAGAGGATGAGTGTATTGTATTCGGGTCTATGTGCGTTCGGGATGGCAAGGGTCTACATTTGGCATTGTTAAAGTATGTGACCTATAAATACGGGTGCTCTCTTAATACAAGTGGTCCATATTGTGTGCACCACACATTAACAAGTGGTATTAGCCCTGTAATGCTCAATTTGCTCATGCCAATTTCAATATAGGGATCCATTTCTAAGGTATGCCACGCCTATTTCTAGCTAAGCTCCACCCGTTTTTTTGCGTGTTGGAATCATGTCTATATATACGCTGAATAATGAATTCCCAGACTTCCAATTTCAAGGTAACTATACAGGTAAGCTGATGACTATTTTGAAACTAATTTGACTGGGTGCAACGAAAACCATGAATCGGCCTAAACTTGAGCCGAAATTATTTCATCGTAGATCGTTTTAAATCTCACTACTCCGTAAGCGTATGCCTATACCTATCTAAACATATGGGTGACATTCTGGGGCCGAACCCATTATGAGCGATATGCCAGGACATACCTAAACCTATTTGAATGTGGTGAATGTGAACCAACCATATTAAAATGGGGCCACACGGCGAATATGTAACTACCTACGATGAGATTACTTGATGGTAGAATTGTCCGAATGCACTAGCTCATATTGAGTTATATACATCCATATATTTAAAAAATTATTACAAATCGAGGACAGACATTATGCTACCGAATATAGTAAATTGTTGGCATTGGACAACTGTCCGTGGCTACTAAATTGAATATTACGAAATTACTACGGGGTAGAAAACTCAAGGTTCATTAGCGTGTTCATATCGTTATCTAACCATATCGGTGAAATGTTGTGGCCAAACCTATCGCAGACAGGGAATAGTAGGGAATTGAAAAACCGTAGATCTGCCAAAATTGAAACGAATTTACGCGATGAAATCGTATACTACGAAATTACTTCACGGTCGAATTTTTTTAAATTCTCAATATAGCTATCGTATTCAAATCCATCTACGTCTATGTGAGCGAAGTTCTGGAGCCGACCATATTACATGCAGACAGTAGGGCACCGAAAAGCACGAAAAACCCAACATTTAAGCCAATTTTTTCCTAATAAAATTATTTCATCTAGAATTTTTTAGATTCGGAATATAATGTACCTAGTATATTAAGGCTCTATGTAGGTGAAATTATGGGGCTAAACATACTACGGACAATAGGGCACTGAAAACAGTGAATCACCGGAGATTTTCGGTATGAAATTGTGCACTGCGAAATTACTACATGGTAACAAATCTGTTAACCTCAATCCATTACTTCACTAGCGTATTGATATACCTATCATGCATAGGCCTACACTTTCGGTTGATTTCTGTATTCAACAATCTGCTACAATATTATTGACAGCAGTTTTGACTGGAAATTTGGAACATTGGTAGTCTATCAATACTGCTACATAATTGCATTGGCCCTACATGGATTTATTCCCACGGATGGATTACATACAAAGGATACTACTGATAATCACACATCCATTATTCATTCGTATCCCACGAGTTCTTTTTCGATACGAGATCGAGAAATGTATCTCGTATGTAGGGAAATATAGAGTAGCCATTGACATAGCGATTTCACGATCAACAGTGTTGCTTTTACAGTCTGCTATGGAGATAGACTGGGTCCCGGTCTGCCTGGTATCCGAAGTTGAGTCTGTGTAACAGTCTAGTCGTTGTGATAACGTAAGAAGATGATCGGTCATTACATTAGAGGTGTAGTTTTGAAGAAGCCAAGCCTTTATTTTAGATGGATCCATTATTGTTAGCGAACTCTGTCTACTTTTTCGCCCTCTACAATATTATTATGCATGTTTTTCTTTTGAAATTTACCACGCACATAGTACGCCTCAAGACTGTCACTAATTTGTACCCTACCTTGAATGCAACAAATGTGAATCATACTATAATACAATACGGGAAAGGGTAAACAGACATGGTACATCATCGTCGTCCTCATAATTTATTAACCCTGTATTACCTAAATTGAGTCAAGAATAACAAAAAATGTGGTTATTGAGTGCCTATTTGCAGGCCCATAGACGACTATTTTGAAGAGTTACTATTGGAATGACTGGCTCAATTATCAAGCCAGTCATTTCAGTGGTGAATTTTCAAAAACGATCTCTTGACCTGCAAATTAACATCCTCACGATCACTGTCGAGGCCGGTTTTGGCGGTCTCCTCATGAAAGGGTTAAAATACATTAAGAGAAAATGATAGGCTTACATGGGCAGTCGTTTCTGTTGCAATACTTAATACAGGCCTATGATAGCGACAAGTAGGTGGGTAGGGTGGGTGGGCTACCAGTCAAAGTATTCAAAAGATATTCGTATAGTTGTCTTTATCTGAGATATTGAGATTTCGGTGTTGAAGATTTTAAAGATTTGTGTTAGAAAAACACACAATTGTGCCCAAGGAAGTCACATCTTGGTGGCGGTTGCTTGAAATGACTTCCATAGGCCTAACGTTAGTCAATCGGTCACTGAATCCGGATGGTATATTAATACATTAATACCGCGCTCGTGTTGGTATCGATGGATCTCTGAAATACTTGACTATCAATTTCCAGAAAACTATACAGGTAAGGTGTTGCCTATTTTGAAACCAATTTGACTGGGTGCTATTGCTGCTTGTGGCAGTAACATCGCCCAGTCAAATTAGTTTCAAAATATTCACCAGCAGTTTTTGTAAATGGCAAAGACATACAATTCGTACAACGTGTCGGACTATTAAGCATTTAAGACGGGCTAAATTGAGTCAGTCATGACGTTATGATTATGACGTCATCCTATCCGTCACGGCGTTGATTATGACATCATATGACGTAATATGATGGATTAGACAACATGAAAATGCCCATTAGCAAGTGGTATTAATTATCCTCGATCCGTCAGAGGATGAGTGCATTGTATTCGGGTCTAGGTGCGTTTGGGATGGCAAGGGTCTACAATCTATGATTGGCCTTGTTAAAATATGTGACCTATACATATGAGTGGTCTCTTAATACAAGTGGTCCATATTGTGTGGGCCACGCATTAACAAGTGGTATTAGCCATGTAATGCTCAATTTGCTCATGCCAACTTCAATAGAGAGATCCATTTCTAGGTATGCCACGCCTATTTCTAGCTAAGCTCCACCCCTGTTTGCGTGTTGGAATCGATGTATATATATATATATATATATATACGCTAAATAATGAATTCCCAGACTTCCAATTTTAAGGGAACTATACAGGTAAGCTGATGACTATTTTGAAACTAATTTGACTGGGTGCTTTTAAAGGTTTGTTGCCTCTGCTCGCAACAACGCCAGGTCAAATTAGTTTCAAAATATTTAACACGATGTTGATTAAACAGTAAAGACCTACAATGTGTACACTTAACGGACTATTCAATGTTCATGACCGAGCTCGATACGCCATTCATTTACACATTTTGGATTATGACGTCAGCCTGAATATGAAGTAATTGATTATGACGTCATATCCTTCAGTTACAGATCGAACCCAGCCATTATCATAGCAAATGACGGTTGAATAAATAGCAAAGACATACAATTCGAACAGCGTCTAGTCAAATTAGTTTCAAAATGTTCAACAGCATGCTGATTAAATAATAAAGACGTGCAATTCGCATACTTGACTGGCTATTCAATGTTCCTGGTGGAGCTAGATACGTCATTCATTACACATTTAGCTTGTGACGTCCAGCTACATCTGACCTAAATAATTATGACGTCATATACAGAAAAATCTATTATCATAGAAAATGTCCTATGTCTAATTGCCGTCCAAGAGACCATTGTGGTTTTTCTTTTGCAATTTACTACTGGAATTACAGGATCGGTTATCCATCCAGTCATTCCAGTGGTAAACTTTCAAAACAAGTTCTCCGGCGAGTAGCTAATGCAAATGGACATTTCTCACGATCACCGCAAGAAGCCATTTGTGGTCAGTTTGAAAGAGTGCTAAAGTGGACATATAAGAGACGCCGCGAATGGGCGTGTGCTTGAGTACTTTCATCTGCAGAAGGAATGATAAACATGTTTTGTACGCAGTCCTCCAGGAAAAGAAGAGTACTTATTTAGAGTAGTTATTTGGAGTTCAGTTGGGGGTTTATTAAAATAATTAAGCGGTCATCGCCGCGCAAACTCTATTACAGTCGGGACAGAACAAATAAGAGAACTCGACATGAATCACGCGCATGAAGATAATAATTATGAGATATCCAGCAATCTAAAAATAGAGCCGTGTTCGCACCGAGAATTATTAGATCTCGCATCGATGGAGATCTCGCGAGACACAGCTCCACAATCCCCTGCAAGAAATGGCCGCGCCTATAGGCATTTCTAGACAGCGATAAATTGAACCGTGGAGCGGGCACGCAATAAACATTTGTCAAATTAAGTAAATTAGTGAACCCATAGCTATAGCGTGATTTAACATGTATGAATGTTCCCAACTGAACTATCCTAATACACGCTGTGTAGATCTTCATGCCAAAGTAGATTGCCATTTCGTTCTGATGACCTTTTAACACCTATTGGTCAACCTACACTGGAACTTAGACACATGATCTGTTCATGCGGTCATGCGTGGCTTGACGTTCCCTGGGTAGAGTTTATACCTGAATGCAATTAACCTATCATTACTTTGTCCCGCATGCCTTTGGAATTGTCTTATTTGTTCCACTGACATTGTTACTTATTTTGATAAGTGTAACTGTAAACCGATGCTATATGACAACACTACACACTTTTAGCAACGGCAACATATACAGCCATACTCACTCTGCCATACGTATATCATGTTGCTACTATTCCGTCCATTTACCTGATTATTTCAGTTCTGTAAAATAAAATAGCAGAAATGTTATGAAACACACAATGCCATGCACCAGCTGCTATAACAATTAGCAGGCGACATTGTTTATAACTTTCTATAACAACAAAAACAAAATGCTATAACAAGCAACACATTTTGGTAAAAAGCGTTGACAAGAGCAAGCAAAAATCCTTTGAGGAAAGGCTTTAGCAATAATAAGAAACATGTTTTAAAATAATGTATAACAATAATGCAAAACTTTCAGTTGAAATGTAAAAATTCAAGAGCCACAATCAACGATTCTCTATATATGAGAGCCGTGTGACAGAAAACGTTTACATTCAGATGAATGACAGATGGACAATAGACAGTTCTAGCGGCATCTGGCTATGTTTGTTCATTAAAAGAGGCATTGCCTACAAGAAACGGCCGTTCCTTGGCAACAAAAGGAAATCAGATGACAACTGACTTATGTATTAAATAGATCAAGCGTTTACCATATGTTGGTCGTTTATTACAGGTTTTGCAAAAATGTATGCCCATTGTTTTATATGTTCACAATACGTGTCATATATAGTAATCATTGATAAGGAGCCAATTTATACTTAGTTAGAACATACAATATTATTATGATGTTAAGTATCTAATCTATACAAATATTGCACTATTATATAAATATATGCGAGTATGTACGTATTTACGATAATGCATACACGATCGAAACATAATTGTTATAGTTCTTAAGGTGGTCATGGTACGTATGGTACAACTTGCAACTATATATTATATGCCTCTCACGTGCAAATGAGAAAGTGTTAAATGAGGCGTAGATGTATGAGAAGCATTACAGCCACATTATAGATCTTAGCCATTTTCTAGGTAATATGGTTACAACGGCAATAGATTAAAACATATTGGCCAGGAAGATGGCCACTCCAACATTACTTCTTTAACCAGCACGCATTTGGCTACAAAACCATACAAGTTTGGATTTGTTCTATTATAGCTATGGGTATCATGATGATTCGTGGTCTTGGCCCATGTCTATAGAGATACCTATGCCACGCTAATGCCTTTGTAGAGAAACACGCCAGTCACGCCTCCGTCGCTTCTACAGAAAACTATTTATGACAGGAACTAGCAGATGTCATCTGCTGGGAAAACTGGGTTGGTTTGCGTCATATCTGTACGCGGTATTGAGATTATTGATCATGCTTTAAAAGCAACGCCGGCGATACATGTTTTTCACTTCCCAGAAAAATAAGATGGATAAAATAATCATTTACTCGAAACACATGTTTGCAGGTATTTTATTGAAAATATACGTGATCTGACATTGACGTCGCCAAAACGAGCGGGAGAATGTCAAAAGCAAATATCATAGAAATCACACAACGCTAAAAAAACCCCTTACTGGACGATACTTTATCGCACGCACGCACGAACGCACGCACGCACACACATTATATATATATATATATATATATATATATATATATATATATATATATATATATATATATATATATATATATATATATATATATATATATATATATTGTTTCTTACAGAATGCAATATTAACAGATATGGTGAGGGCTGTGCCTCAACATGTAATGCTAACTGCAGATTAGCACATGGAAGACGGGCATGTAACCACGTGACAGGTCACTGTACATATGGTTGTCAGCCGGGTTATCAAGGATCCTTATGCACTGCAGGTCTGGTACACAGTCTCTGCTTTGTTATTTGTACACTATCCTATGTTGGAAGAGAATATATAACTGCTATAAACGCTGGTGCTACATATTGCATTGCATTTAAAAAACCTATTATCAAATTATTTTAAAATAACATGGTTATTGTACATATTTATGCATTGTACCATTCTGTGTATAGTGCGCGTGTACATACATGTGCCTACATGAACATGCCAAGGAATTTAAATCATAGGTTGATGAGTTGTTTCATTGTGCAAGCTACTGAGCACACGGGAAAGGCATACTGCGTATATCGCTCATGTCAGGCGAGTTATATAGACTATTAATTTTTTAATTTTATTATTATTATTATTATTATTATTATTATTATCGGCAATCGAGCATGGCGCTGGAGATCATAATCATTACAATGACACACGGTATATCAAATCGCGGGCAACAAATCGCTAACAACAAATCATAAGCAAATCAGCTCGTGCGTCACCCCAGCCAACCAGTCATCTCCAACAAAAATATTGGCCAGAAAGTAGCCCACGGTAGTCAAGCAACCTTTCACAAGAATTTTACAGCCAAGAGGTTGCTTGCGATTTGCTACTCAATGTGCCACTGTCTTGATAATATTTCATAAAATAGCATGAACCAATTCAGATTAGGTGATGCGTAATTACTCAGCTGAGTAATATTCTCATGATCTCAAGTGTATGCATTTTAATTTTACACTGTTTCTACATTTTATACCAGCAATGCATGTCTAGTATTCTATCATTGTTCCTTGCAGAATGTCCTATTAACAGACACGGTGCAGGCTGCACCTCATCATGTAATGCTAACTGCAGATCAACATCAACATATAGAGGACGGACATGTGACCACGTAACAGGTCAATGTAGTAATGGATGTCAGGCTGGTTACCATGGGCACTTCTGCGCTTCAGGTCTAGTAAATAGCAGTAGCTATCTACATGTGTATAATGATTTATTGGGACAAAATGATATGATGCCAGATTGCATTAGTGCTAAAAAGGTATACAAGCCACATATAATTATGTTGGTGAATCATTGCCCTGATGGTTACCGTATTGCACTCATTTGTTTATAGATTGATATGTCCCAATTATTTTGTTTTTACATGGCATGTTTGGTTGTGCTGTTACCAGTGGCGTAACAGGCGCATTCTCCAGGGGTGTTCAGATGGGGATCAGCCACAATGAGTGTTCTCGAATATTTCCCGTATTCTGAATGACGCTAGAACATCTTTACTTTGGTTTATATTATAGATATCTTCTTTTTAAATTTACTAAGGTTATTCTGAAGCAATGAGATTAAGACAATATTTGAAGGTGTCCGTGGCGATCGTCTTCTTCTAAGCCACTATTTATTTTAATATTTGTAACTACCATTATTTGGGTTTCTATTGTTCTCGTTGTTTGGCAAAGCCTAGTATAACACCATGCATTCTCATAACGCTAATCGTAGTCAATGTACTGTTGGCATGCAAGGTGGGGGGATCTACCTGTATAGCATGTAGTAAGTACATAGTAGTTCAGTTCTAATTGTCTATTTCCTGCGGTAGATGGGAAAGGTACGAGACCATATATGTTTATAAAAATGTGATTGAGAATTGTTGATGGCGATAGCAGCAAGAAATCTCCTTCAAATTATTTGCGAAATACTCAGCAGAAAATGCATGTGCCACTATCTAACTTTGGACCAAATTGTTCTCAAAATAAGCAGCTGGATGTTCAATGTGTAACACATTCTCAAAGTTTTTCGAGCAATTCGATTGACGGTCGTTACTGACTAAATCAGCAACAGCAGTAGGAACTTCTTCCAGAAACAGCAAATAGATGACACATAATTAGGCCTATGCCATATAAATTGTCAAGATCAGTGTGAAATATGTTCGATAATGCTCAACTGGTAGGTAAGTGTGTCACATCATGTGTGCTCGTGCATGTGCCTGGCAGACCTACTTGTCAAGGGAAAATTAGTTATCGACGTGTCTCGGTTACGTTTATAAAACGGGCCTAACTAATTGTACGTACATAGTTAACGATATTGAAATGCCGAAACTGGGCCTGTATTCATGGCGCTTTCTTAGAGTAAGAACGTTCTTAGCCGCTAAGAATTTTCTTAGTTAAGAAAGTTCTTAGCGCTAAGAACGTTGGAATTCATGGAGCGTTTTTAGTCTACATCTTAGTTAAGAACCCTCTAAGAACCGGAAGTTGGGAATTTCCTAATGCTACAACCATTGATCCATGTACTAACTAGATTGGCCACACAAGACCAAATCGCGTGACAAAATCGTCCAACAGCGCATTTGTGATGTCACATGACGTCATTGACCTAATGACATCATCGTTTACGTCCAATATACCATCTCGCAATATTTTAGGCATTCCCCATAGATCTGCGTGGTATTTTCCGTGTGACTGGTGGTTAATGCCGTCGTAATTGTTAAAGGGGCCGTATAGCTAGCTGACAGACACTTTCCTGGTGTAAATCTTAAGGCGCTGATATCCCCAGTGTCCATGCGCCCATTTTAATGACTCGGGTATCTGGAAATAGCGGCTGATTAGCTGCATCGCTTGGTACTATGGACGTTAGGATTACTCAAACAGTTGGGGTTTTTTCAAAAATGTAAGAATAAAGCTTAAGATATAAGAACTACGTGCAAGATAGCTTTTTTCATTGTCACAAGAGAGATAATCGTCAACAGGCTCCCGACTGCCTGTCTTGAGGTATGGTACTCCCGTTAGCAGTGAAAAGCTATCTTGAACAATAGTCGGAGAACAGTCTGACCCTATATATTGCCAAAGCATTTAATGCTCTATCATTTGCGACCAAAGGTTTCTGGGGCATGGGTTCGCATATATTAACCCTTTAATTATCAAGCAAGTAAAATTTAACTCTCCTGTGATCTTATGGAGTGTCTATTTGCAGGCTAAGATTCCATTCTTGAAAATTTACCAGATGAACAACTGGCTAGAGCCAGTCATTCAAATGGTAAATTTTCAATAAGTAGTCGTCTATTAGACAGCAAATGGACAATAATTTGGCAAAACTTTGATTAATGGTCAAGTCAGATGAAGACGGCATCTGCAGTAGTCATAAGATGTATCCAATTGAGTTTCAAATGACATGTAGCAAATTACTACATTATACCTTGGCCCAGCCTACCTATACCCTTGTGATCCTAATGACTTGATCCATGGTCAAATAATTCCTGTTAAACATATCCAGAGCCAAAAATCGGACACCAATGACGAATTTCAAATCAGTTTTTTTCAGCTAAGAAAGTCTTACATAGAAAGGACATCTGGGACATCGGATCATATTAACCAGTCAGATTCAAAATACAATCTGGACATTTTTTCCATTAAGCACAGATTTCTTAGCTCAACACGGGTTTCTGAATTCCATCTCAGAACTGTACTCTGGCAATGACTGCACTAGCAGAATAAAAACACATGTGACCACTTAACTATTTTATCTTTGCCAATCAGTTACAAATTATTCACAGCTTAAAGATGCATCCTCACACAAAAAATGCTTTGAAATAAAATTGTTTAAATCGAATAATTTTATAGGCTTAAATTGTGTACCTCAAAGTAATGAACCGAAATAAGTATTAGCATATGATGATTTCATTCCATATAAATTATTACAAAAAATTTGGTTTTGAATTAGGTGCTCATGCCGCTAATTCAATTTCACAACTTAAAAAATTATGTTAATTTATACGCAATGAAATTATTGAATGCTAAGATTTATTTTGTTTCATTACATCTAGTCACACAATTTAAGCCTTTAAAATTATTAAATTTGAACACTGATTTTAAAGCATTTTAGTGTGAATATGCAACTTTAAGGAATAGTATCTTGACTATTTTAAAATAATTTGAATGGAGACATGTGGCTTCAATATATTAACCACAGTAGGTGGCATACTCATTTCACATCTGGAAACTCCATTTTGCTGAAACACGATTAGAACTGATCATCTGATGTTTTGTCAGATACATTTATCTGTATAGCAATTCACCTTTCCAGTTTATCCATCCATCCATCATATGATGGCAAAATCAAATAAGTGGCGTGTAGGCTAACGTCATAATTATGATGTCATGAATGATTCGAATAGGCTGACAAGTTGTACGAATTGTATCTCTTTGCTATTTAATAAACATGATGTTGAATATTTTGAAACTAATTTGATGGAGAGCTCTTACAGTCAAATTAATTTCAAAATATTCAGCAGCTACCTACATAGTTTTCTGGAAATTGATAGTCAGGGACTTTAGAGATCGATCGATCCCAATACAAGCGTGGTGTGGGTGGAGCTTAGCTAAAGATGGGCGGGGCATAGCTAAAACTAGAACGGTCCATTGAAATTTGACCCAAAGGTGTCAAGATATTTTCTGGTGATACACTGAAAACCATATTTTCAATGAATTTCAGGTTTCTATGGGGGGGGGGGGGAAATAGCTATAGGCAATAGACAGATTTTGCTAAAACTAGACATTGAGCCCTGCATAGGTGTAGTAACATTGGTCCGGGTGTGGGGGCCGGGTGGGGGGCGGGGTATTGACATGCACCATCACACAATATGACCTACATTACATCTGGATAAAAATCAGTTCCTATTTAATAAATATTCTGTTGAATATGTTCCAGCTTATTCGACTAGAAGCTGTTACTGCGATAGGCATCAGAATCCAGTAGAATTGGTCTCAAAATATTCCACAGCTTTTCTGCATAGCTATCATGAAATCGAACCACTAAGATTCCAAGGGCTAATTGGTTAACCGCATGTGCCATTGTCTTTATATATATATATATATATATATATATATATATATATATATATATATAAGCATTCAAAGGTTTTATATTACATGACTTAGCGTGTCATGTGATGTGCATGAAATGATAAAATATAAAACCCGCTTAATAGTTTCAAAACTATTTTATTTGCCTAGTGCAAGACAGCAATTACTAAAAGGTGCATAGAAAGTGTTTCGAGTATGTTGTATGTCGATAGGTCTAATCAGGTAAAGTGTCCATTCACAGAGATCTAAAGCACTCCACTCTAAGTTTGACAAAGTGATCATCTGCTCGAGTCCTGGCTGTTGAGTTTGTAAATGAGATGCAGCAGAACAAGTGCCCATGTACTTTGATTGATCTGGATATCTGATTCTGAAATATATACACACAGATGCGAGATATTGGTCATGAAATACTTACACCAAGTGTGGTTGAGAGCACAGTTCTCATGCACCGCAAGACATATTTATTAGGCTCTGTCTCCAGTGGGTGGGTGAGTGAGGGATCGCCTTGGGGTGAGGGTGAGGCAGAAAGGTATATCAGTTACCAATATGATTGCGGACTGTGAGACAATATTTACATTAGACTCACAACTAGGATGAGGGGAGGGGGCTGGGGTTGAGCGGTGGGGACAGGATGGCAAAGTTGGTGGAATTCTGAAACCAAATTTGCTTTGTGGGTTACTGTGAATATGATTGGAAATCATACAATTTTTAAAAACATTGATTTTTGACGCTCAAAAGAACATTTCTCAAGATCACTGCAAATGTTAGTTTGATCATTAAAGGTTTCATATAATTCATGCATTGTTTATCAAGTTAGTCCAAACATGTACTAAGAATGAGATATCATTATATTCATGTCATTTATAGAAGAATGCAATGACTTCTCAGTACATTCTTGGAATAGCCTAGTGCATTGCCATTAATGACATTTCTGTACATGCAGCTTTTATTTTTAATAGGCATACCCATATTTTGTTCTTAAGATGATGGCCTTGGTAACCATGTTACTTTGACCACATCATTAATGTGACAAAACATTTAAGAAAAATTGCGTTTCTTTGCATGGGCCTTTACAGAGAAAATTGGCATAGTCTAACATTACAGATGCTACATTAAGTAGGTGATGGTTAATACTTTAAGCTACATGGGATGGAATGTATAACTTCTCAACCTTAAGGGTTGTTAGAGGGCCATTTGTGTCATTTCAGTCAGTCACGGAAACACATTACTCGTCTGTATCAGGCGCTTTAGATCTTTTCATGTAGCTGCGATTTCTTAACTTTAACTATTTTACGACCAATTCGCATCTCCTCTGGTGTGCTAAACAAACAGGTAATCGGTTAGATGTGTATAATTTGAATTATTACCTCTTGAAGACGCTCAGTTGGATTCTAGCGAAAGTGTAATTAGCCAACAGGAGGACTCCCACACAACTGTCATGTTTCTAACAGATGCTGACATGCGCAGTGTCCAATCTATGGATATCTATGGCTACAACGACGTTGCGCGCGTGCGCATGAGTTGTGCATGCGTTAAATAGTTTAATATTTTGCACTGGCTCAGTGAAATATATGCGTGTTCTTAAAGAATATGTACCATTATGATGTCATTTCACATTATGACGTCATATTACTGAAGCAGGAAATCAAACGTAGTGAAACATAAATTCTGTAAAAAAACCACCAAACTATAAATGGCGAAGGCGGGGGTATTTAGTGGACTGGACACAAATAAGACAAACATTATTTTAATCCCTGTGTTTTTCGAAAGAAATTGAGGATTGTATCATCCTATGTGCGTGCGTCCACGTGCTTGCGCGCGTGTGCGTGTAGGTATGTATGTAGACGTGCGTGCTTTCACAAATGCGTGTGTGTAGGTGTGCATGTGTATGTGCCCGCACGCACGCGCGCGCGTGTGTGTGTGTGTTTGTGCAGTAATAGAGGGATCCATTTTTAGCCATGCCCCCGCCCATCATTATTTAAGCTCCGCCCACACTTATGTTGGGTCGATTTATCGGGCGACTTAATATAGGCCCTAATTTGAATCCGAAATTACCAGAATCCCAATTTCATGGTAACTATATGCATACAGGCAAGCTGTTGAATATTTTGAGACGAATCTGGGTGCTTTGGCAAGCAGGCAATCAGAAATGTGTGCTTGCCCTGCAGGTGGGGCTTAGAATACACCTTTCATATCCTCTCCGTGTCGTAAGAGGCAACTAAAGGAGGTAAGGGTGAGGTAACCCTGACAGAAACCTCGAGTGCTGAAGACGGAGGTTCCAGGCCGCACGGCGTACTCTAATAAACCATGGATCCACGCACTTAACGCTTATGATCATGTCGATAGTCACTTACAGGACTGGCGGTGTGATCAGCGTACGAAAAGAAGAAGAAGAAGAAGAAAGAAATGTGTGCACGCTCATTGTCTCATATCGGCCCAAATATAGCAACTGATATTGGTCCCCTGCGCCGTTGATCAACTGGTGCGCAGATATCAAATTAACCTATGATTACTTTTTCCGCATGCTTTTGGAATTGTCTTATTTGCTCCACTGACATTGTTACTTATTTTGATATGTGTAGCTGTAAACCGATGCTATATGACAACACTACACACTTTTAGCAACAGCAACATATACAGCCATACTCACGCTGCCATACGTATATCATGTTGCTACTATTCCGTCCATTTACCTGATTATTTCAGTTTGTAAAATAAAATACCAGAAATGTTATGAAACACACAATGCCATGAACCAGCTGCTATAACAATTAGCAGGCGACATTGTTTATAACGGTCCATAACAACAAAAACAAAATGCTATAACAAGAAACACATTTTGGTAAAAAAATGCGTTGACAAGAGCAAGCAAAAATCCTTTGAGGAAAGGCTTTAGCAATAATAAGAAAACTGTTTTAAAATAATGTATAACAATAATGCAAAACTTTCAGTTGAAATGTAAAAATTCAAGAGCCACAATCAACGATTCTCTATATATGAGAGCCGTGTGACAGAAAACGTTTACATTCAGTGGAATGACAGATAGACAATAGACAGTTCTACCGGCATCTGGCTGTGTTTGTTCATTAAAAGAGGCATTGCCTGCAAGAAACGGCCGTTCCTTGGCAACAAAAGGAAATCAGATGACAACTGACTTATGTATTAAATAGATCAACCGTTTACCATATGTTGGTCGTTTATTACAGGTTTTGCAAAAATGTATGCCCATTGTTTTATATGTTCACAATACTTGTCATGTATAGTAATCATTGATAAGGAGCCAATTTATACGTAGTTAGAATATACAATATTATTATGATGTTAAGTATCTCATCTATACTAATATTGCACTATTAGATAAATATATGCGATTATGTACGTATTTACGAGAATGCATACACGATCGAAAAATAATTGTTATAGTTCTTAAGGTGGTCATGGTAAGTATGGTACAACTTGCAACTATATATTATATGCCTCTCACGTGCAAATGAGAAAGTGTTAAATGAGGCGTAGATGTATGAGAAGCATTACAGCCACATTATAGATCTTAGCCATTTTCTAGGTAATATGGTTACAACGGCAATAGATTAAAACATATTGGCCAGGAAGATGGCCACTCCAACATTACTTCTTTAACCAGCACGCATTTGGCTACAAAACCATACAAGTTTGGATTTGTTCTATTATAGCTATGGGTATCATGATGATTCGTGGTCTTGGCCCGTGTCCATAGAGATACCTATGCCACGCTAATGCCTTTGTAGAGAAACACGCCAGTCACGTCTCCGTTGCTTCTACAGAAAACTATATATGACAGTAACTGGCAGATGTCATCTGCTGGGAAAACTGGGTTGGTTTGCATCATATCTGTACGCGGTATCGAGATTTTTTATCATGCTTTAAAAGCAACGCCGGCGATACATCTTTTTCACTGCCCAGAAGAATAAGATGGATAAAATAATCATTTACTCGAAACACATGTTTGCAGGTATTTTATTGAAAATATACGTGATCTGTTGACGTCGCCAAAACGAGCGTGAGAATGTCAAAAGCAAATATCATAGAAATCACACAACGCTAAACAAATCCCTTACTGGCCGATACTTTATCGCACGCCCGCACGAACGCACGCACGCACACACATTATATATATATATATATATATATATATATATATATATATATATATATATATATATATATATATATATATATATATATATATATATATATATATTGTTTCTTACAGAATGCAATATTAAAAGATATGGTGAGGGCTGTGCCTCAACATGTAATGCTAACTGCAGATTATCACATGGAAGACGGGCATGTAACCAAGTGACAGGTCGCTGTACATATGGTTGTCAGCCGGGTTATCAAGGATCCTTATGCACTGCAGGTCTGGTACACAGTCTCTGCTTTGTTATTTGTACACTATCGTATATTGGAAGGGAATATATAACTGCTATAAACGCTGGTGCTACTATTGCATTACATTTAAATAACCCATTATCAAATTATTTTAAAATAACATGGTTATTGTACATATTTATGCATTGTACCATTCTGTGTATAGTGCGCATGTACATACATGTGCGTACATGAACATGCCAAGGAATTTAAATCATACGTTGATGAGGTATTTCATTGTGCAAGCTACTGAGCACACGGGAAAGGCATACTGCGTATATGGCTCATGTCAGGCGAGTTATATAGAATATTAATTTTTTTAATTTTATTATTATTATTATTATTATTATTATTATCGGCAATCGAGCATGGCGCTGGAGATCATAATCATTACAATGACACACGGTATATCAAATCGCGGGCAACAAATCGCTAACAACAAATCATAAGCAAATCAGCTCGTGCGTCACCCCAGCCAACCAGTCATCTCCAACAAAAATATTGGCCAGAAAGTAGCCCACGGACGATGTCAAGCAACCTTTCACAAGAATTTTACAGCCAAAAGGTTGCTTGCGATTTGCTACTCAATGTGCCACTGCCTTGATAATATTTCATAAAATAGCATGAACCATTTCAGATTAGGTGATGCGTAATTACTAAGCTGAGTAATATTCTCATGATCTCAAGTGTATGCATTTTAATTTTACACTGTTTCTACATTTTATACCAGCAATGCATGTTTAGTATTCTATCATTGTTCCTTGCACAATGTCCTATTAACAGACACGGTGCAGGCTGCACCTCATCATGTAATGCTAACTGCAGATCAACATCAACATATAGAGGACGGACATGTGACCACGTAACAGGTCAATGTAGTAATGGATGTCAGGCTGGTTACCATGGGCAGTTCTGCGCTTCAGGTCTAGTAAATAGCAGTAGCTATCTACATGTGTATAATGATTTATTGGGACAAAATGATATGATGCCAGATTGCATTAGTGCTAAAATGTATTCATGCCACATATAATTATGTTGGTGAAACATTGCCCTGATGGTTACCGTATTGCACTCATTTGTTTATAGATTGATATGTCCCAATTATTTTGTTTTTACACGGCAATTTTTTGTTGTGCTGTTACCAGTGGCGTAACAGGAGCATTCTCCAGGGGTGTTCAGATGGGGATCAGCCACAATGAGTGTTCTCGAATATTTCCCGTATTCTGAATGATACTAGAACATCTTTACTTTGGTTTATATTATAGATATCTTCTTTTTAAATTTACTAAGGTTATTCTGAAGCAATGAGATTAAGACAATATTTGAAGGTGTCAGTGGCGATCGTCTTCTTCTAAGCCACTATTTATTTTGATATTTGTAACTACCATTATTTGGGATTCTATTGTTCTCGTTGTTTGGCAAAGCCTAGTATAACACCATGCATTCTCATAACGCTAATCGTAGTCAATGTACTGTTGGCATCCAAGGTGAGGGGATCTACCTGTATAGCATGTAGTAAGTACATAGTAGTTCAATTATAATTGTCTATTTCCTGCGGTAGATGGGAAAGGTACGAGACCATATATGTTTATAAAAATGTGATTGAGAATTGTTGATGGCGATAGCAGCAAGAAATCTCCTTCAAATTATTTGCGAAATACTCAGCAGAAAATGCATGTGCCACTATCTAACTTTGAACCAAATTGTTTTCAAAATAAGCAGCTGGATGTTCAATGTGTAACACATTCTCAAAGTATTTCTAGCAATTCGATTGACGGTCGTTACTGACTAAATCAGCAACAGCAATAGGAACTTCTTCCAGAAACAGCAAATAGATGACACATAATTAGGCCTATGCCATATAAATTGTCAAGATCAGTGTGAAACATGTTCGATAATGCTCAACTGATATGTAAGTGTGTCACCGCATGTGTACTCGTGCATGTGCCTGGCAGACCTACTTGTCAAGGGAAAATTAGTTATCGATGTATTTCGGTTACGTTTATAAAACAGGCCTAACTAATTGTACGTACATAGTTAACGATATTGAAATCCCGAAACTGGGCCTGTATTCATGGCGCTTTCTTAGCCTAAGAACGTTCTTAGCCGCTAAGAATGTTCTTAGCGCTAAGAATGTTCTTAGTTAAGAAAGTTCTTAGCGCTAAGAACGTTGGAATTCATGGAGCGTTTTTAGTCTACATCTTAGTTAAAAAGGCCCTAAGAACTGGAAGTTGGGAATTTCCTAATGCTACAATCATTGATCAATGTACTAACTAGATTGGCCACACAAGACCAAATCGCGTGACAAAATCGTCTAACAGCTAACCAACAGCGCATTTGTGATGTCACATGACGTCATTAACCTAATGAAATCATCGTTTACGTCCAATATACCATCTCGCAATATTTTAGGCATTCCCCATAGATCTGCGTGGTATTTTCCGTGTGACTGGTGGTTAATGATGTCGTAATTGTTAAAGGGGCGGTATAGCTGACAGACACTTTCCTGGTGTAACTCTTAAGGCGCTGATATCCCAGTGTCCATGCGCCGATTTTAATGACTCGGGTATCTAAAAATAGCTGCTGATTAGCTGCATCCCTTGGTACTATGGACGTTAGTATTACTGAAACAATTCTTTTCAAAAATGTAAGAATAAAGCTTACAGATATAAGAACGACGTGCAAGATAGCTTTTTTCATTGTCACAAGAGAGATAATCGTCGACAGGCTCCCGACTGCCTGTCTTGAGGTATGGTACCCAGAGTTAACTCCCGTTAGCAGTGAAAAGCTATCTTGAACAATAGTCGGAGAACAGTCTGACCATATATATTGCCAAAGCATTTAATGCTCTATCATTTGCGCCCATAGGTTTCTGGGGCATGGGTTCGCATATATTAACCCTTTAATTATCAAGCAAGTAAAATTTAACTCTCCTGTGATCTTGTGGAGTGGCTATTTGCAGGCTAAGATGCCATTCTTGAAAATTTACCAGATGAACAACTGCCTAGAGCCAGTCATTCCAATGGTAAATTTTCAATAAGTAGTCGTCTATTAGACTGCAAATAGACAATACTTTGGCGAAACTTTGATTAATGGTCAAGTCAGATGAAGATGGCATCTGCAATGGTCATAAGATGTATCCAATTGAGTTTCAAATGACATGTAGCAAATTACTACATTATACCTTGGCCCAGCCTACCTATAGCCTTGTGATCCTGAACACTTGATCCATGGTCAAATAATTGCTGTTAAACATATCCAGAGCCAAAAATCGGACACCAATGTCGAATTTCAAATCAGTTTTTTTCAGCTAAGAAAGTCTTACATAGAAAGGACATCTGGGACATCGGATCATATTAACCAGTCAGATTCAAAATACAATCTGGACATTTTTTCCATTAAGCACAGATTTCTTAGCTCAACACGGTTTTCTGAATTCCATCTCAGAACTGTACTCTGGCAATGACTGCACTAGCAGAATAAAAACACATGTGACCACTTAACTATTTTATCTTTGCCAATCAGTTACAAATTATTCGCAGCTTAAAGATGCATCCTCACATTTCATTCCATATAAATTATTACAAAAAATTTGGTTTTGAATTAGGTGCTCATGCCGCTAATTCAATTTCACAACTTAAAAAATTATGTTAATTTAGACGCAATGAAATTATTGAATGCTAAGATTTATTTTGTTTCATTACATCTAGTCACACAATTTAAGCCTTTAAAATTATTAAATTTGAACACTGATTTTAAAGCATTTTAGTGTGAATATGCAACTTTAAGGAATAGTATCTTGACTATTTTAAAATAATTTGAATGGAGACATGTGGCTTCAATATATTAACCACAGTAGGTGGCATACTCATTTCACATCTGGAAACTCCATTTTGCTGAAACACGATTAGAACTGATCAACTGATCATCTGATGTTTTGTCAGATACTTTTATCTGTATACCAATTCACCTTTCCAGTTTATCCATCTATCCTTCATGTGATGGCAAAAATCAAATAAGTGGCGTGTAGGCTAACGTCATAATTATGATGTCATGAATGATTCGAATAGTCTGACAAGTTGTACGAATTGTATGTCTTTGCTACTTAATAAACATGATGTTGGGGAATAACTATGGGCAATAGACAGATTTTGCTAAAACTAGACATTGAGCCCTGCATAGGTGTAGTAACATGGGTGCGGGTGTGGGGGCGGGGCGGGGGGTGGCGGGGTATTGACATGCACCATCACACAATATGACCTACATTGCATCTGGATAAAAATCAGTTCCTATTTAATAAATATTGTGTTGAATATGTTCCAGCTTATTCGACTAGAAGCTGTTACTGCGATAGGCATCAGAATCCAGTAGAATTGGTCTCAAAATATTCCACAGCTTTTCTGCATAGCTATCTTGAAATTGAGCCACTAAGATTCCAAAGGCTAATTGGTTAACCGCATGTGCCATTGTCTTTATATATATATATATATATATATATATATATATATATATATATATATATATATATATATATATATATATATATATATATATATATATATATATATATATAAGCATTCAAAGGTTTTATATTACATGACTTAGCGTGTCATGTGATGTGCATGAAATGCTAAAATATAAAACCCGCTTAATAGTTTCAAAACTATTTTATTTGCCTAGTGCAAGACAGCAATTACTAAGAGGTGCATAGAAAATGTTTCGAGTATGTTGTCTGTCGATAGGTCTAATCAGGTAAAGTGTCCATTCACAGAGATCTAAAGCACTCCACTCTAAGTATGACAAAGTGATCATCTGCTCGAGTCCTGGCTGTTGAGTTTGTAAATGAGATGCAGCAGAACAAGTGCCCATGGACTTTGATTGATCTGGATATCTGATTCTGAAATATAAACACACAGATGCGAGATATTGGTCATGAAATACTTACACCAAGTGTGTTTGAGAGCACAATTCTCATGGACCGCAAGACATATTTATTAGGCTCCGTCTCCAGTGGGTGGGTGAGTGAGGGATCGCCTTGCGGTGGGGGTGAGGCTGAAAGGTATATCAGTTACCAATATGATTGCGGACTGAGAGACAATATTTACATTAGACTTACAACTAGGATGAGGGGAGGGGGCTGGGGTTGAGGGGTGGGGACAGGATGGCAAAGTTGGTGGAATTCTGAAACCAAATTTGCTTTGTGGGTTACTGTGAATATGATTGGAAATCATACAATTTTTAAAAACATTGATTTTTGACGCTCAAAAGAACATTTCTCAAGATCACTGCAAATGTTAGTTTGATCATTAAAGGTTTCCTATAATTCATGCATTGTTTATCAAGTGAGTCAAAGCATGTACTAAGAATGAGATATCATTATGTTCATGTCATTTATAGAAGAATGCAATGACTTCTCAGTACATTCTTGGAATAGCCTAGTGCATTGTCATTAATGACATTTCTGGACATGCAGCTTTTATTTTTAATAGGCATACCCATATTTTGTTCTTAAGATAATGGCCTTGGTAACCATGTTACTTTGACCACATCATTAATGTGACAATAAATTTAAGAAAAATTGCGTTTCTTTGCATGGGCCTATACAGAGAAAATTGGCATAGTCTAACATTACACATGCTACATTAAGTAGGTGATGGTTAATACTTTAAGCTACATGGGATGGAATGTATAACTTCTCGACCTTAAGGGTTGTTAGAGGGCCATTTGTGTCATTTCAGTCAGTCACGGAAACACATTACGCGTCTGTATCAGGCGCATTAGATCTTTTCATGTAGCTGCGATTTCTTAACTTTAACTATTTTACGACCAATTCGCATCTCCTCTGTTGTGCTAAACAAACAGGTAATCGGTTAGATGTGTATATTTTGAATTATTACCTCTTGAAGACGCTCAGTTGGATTCTAGCGAAAGTGTAATTAGCCAACAGGAGGATTCCCACACAACTGTCATGTTTCTAACAGATGCTGACATGCGCAGTGTCCAATCTATGGGTATCTATGGCTACAACGACGTTGCGTGCGTGCGCATGAGTTGTGCATGCCTTAAATAGTTTAATATTTTGCACTGGCTCAGTCACATATATGCGTGTTCTTAAAGAATATGTACCATTATGATGTCATTTCACATTATGACGTCATATTACTGAAGCAGGAAATCAAACGTAGTGAAACATAAATTCTGTAAAAAAAAAACCAAACTATAAATGGCGAAGGCGGGGGTATTTAGTGGACTGGACGCAAATAATACAAACATTATTTTAATCCCCGTGTTTTTCGAAAGAAATTGAGGATTGTATCATCCTATGTGCGTGCGTCCATGCGCGTGCGCGCGTGTGCGTGTAGGTATGTATGTAGACGTGCGCGCTTTCACACGTGCGTGTGTGTAGGTGTGCATGTGTATGTGTCCGCACGCACGCGCACGCACGCGTGTGTGTGTGTTTGTGCGTAAATAGAGAGATCCATTTTTAGCCATGCCCCCGCCCATCATTATTTAACCTCCGCCCACACTTATGTTGGGTCGATTTATCGGGCGACTTAATATATATATATATATATATATATATATATATATATATATATATATATATATATATATATATATATATATATATATATATATATATATATATATATAGGCCTAGGCGCTACTTTGAATCCGAAATGACCAGAATCCCAATTTCATGCTAACTATATGCATACAGGCAAGCTGTTGAATATTTTGAAACGAATTTGACTGGGTGCTTTGGCAAGCAGGCAATCAGAAATGTGTGCTTGCCCTGTAGGTGGGGCTTAGAATACACCTTCCATATCCTCTGCGTGTCGTAAGATGTGACTAAAGGAGGTAAGGGTGAGGTAACCCTGACAGAAACCTCGAGTGCTGAAGACGGAGGTTCCAGTCCGCACGGCGCACTCTAATAAACCATGGATCCACGCACTTAACGCTTATGATCATGTCGATAGTCACTTACAGGACTGGCGGTATGATCAGCGTACGAAAAGAAGAAGAAGAAGAAAGAAATGTGTGCAAGCTCATTGTCTCATATCGGCCCAAATATAGCAACTGATATTGGTCCCCTGCGCCGTTGATCAACTGGTACGCCGATATCAAATTAACCTATGATTACTTTTTCCGCATGCCTTTGGAATTGTCTTATTTGCTCCACTGACATTGTTACTTATTTTGATAAGTGTAGCTGTACACCGATGCTATATGACAACACTACACACTTTTAGCAACAGCAACATATACAGCCATACTCATTCTGCCATACGTATATCATGTTGCTACTATTCCGTCCATTTACCTGATTATTTCAGTTTGTAAAATAAAATACCAGAAATGTTATAAAACACACAATGCCATGAACCTGCTGCTATAACAATTAGCAGGCGACATTGTTTATAACGGTCCATAACAACAAAAACAAAATGCTATAACAAGAAACACATTTTGGTAAAAAAATGCGTTGACAAGAGCAAGCAAAAATCCTTTGAGGAAAGGCTTTAGCAATAATAAGAAAACTGTTTTAAAATAATGTATAACAATAATGCAAAACATTCAGTTGAAATGTAAAAATTCAAGGGCCACAATCAACGATTCTCTATATATGAGAGCCGTGTGACAGAAAACGTTTACATTCAGTGGAATGACAGATGGACAATAGACAGTTCTACTGGCATCTGGCTATGTGTGTTCATTAAAAGAGTCATTGCCTGCAAGAAACGGCCGTTCCTTGGCAACAAAAGGAAATCAGATGACAACTGACTTATGTACCAAATAGATCAAGCGTTTACCATATGTTGGTCGTTTATTACAGGTTTTGCAAAAATGTATGCCCATTGTTTTATATGTTCACAATACTTGTCATATATAGTAATCATTGATAAGGAGCCAATTTATACGTAGTTAGAATATACAATATTATTATGAAGTTAAGTATCTAATCTATACTAATATTGTGCTATTATTTAAATATATGCGATTATGTACGTATTTACCATAATGCATACACGATTGAAAAATAATTGTTTTAGTACTTAAAGTGGTCATGGTAAGTATGGTACAAATTGCAATTATATCTTATATGCCTCTCACGTGCAAATCAGAAAGTGTTAAATGAGGCGTAGATGTATGAGAAGCATTGCAGCCACGTTATAGATCTTAGCCATTTCTAGGTGATATGGTTACAACGGTAATGGATTAAAACATATTGGCCAGGAACATGGCCATTCCAACATCACCTCTTTAACCAGCACGCATTTGGCTACAACACCATATAAGTTTGGCTTTGTTCTATTATAGCTACGGGTATCATGATGATTCCTGGTCTTGGCTCATGTTTATGGAGATACCTATGCCACGCTAATGCATTTGTAGAGAAACACGCCAGTCATGTCTCGGTTGCTTGTATAGAAAACTATTTATGACAGTAACTGGCAGATGTCATCTGCTGGGAAAACTGGGTTGGTTTGCACCATATCTGTACGCGGTATCGAGATTTGGTATCATGCTTTAAAAGCAACGCCGGCGATACATGTTTTTCACTGCCCATAAAAATAAGATGGATAAAATAATCATTTACTCGAAACACATGTTTACACGTATTTTATTGAACATATACGTGATCTGTTGACGTCGCCAAAACGAGCGTGAGAATGTCAAAAGGAAATATCATAGAAATCACACAACGCTAAAAAAAACACCTTACTGGGCCATACTTTATCACACGCACGCACGCACGCACGCACGCACGCTCGCACGAACGCACGCACTCACGAACGCACGCACGCACGCACGCACACACATTATATATATATATATATATATATATATATATATATATATATATATATATATATATATATATATTGTTTCTTACAGAATGCAATATTAACAGATATGGTGCGCGCTGTGCCTCAACATGTAATGCTAACTGCGGAGTATCACATGGAAGACGGGCATGTAACCACGTGACAGGTCGTTGTACATATGGGTGTCAGCCGGGTTATCACGGATACTTCTGCGCTGCAGGTCTGGTACACAGTCGCTGCCTTGCTATTTGTACACTATCGTATATTGGAAGAGAATATATACCTGCTATAAACGCTGGTGCTACATATTGCATCACATTTAAATAATCTATTATAAAATTATTTTAAAATAACATGTTTATTGTACATATGTATGCATTGTACCATTCTGTGTGTAGTGTGCGTATACATACACGTGCGTACGCGAACATGCCAAGGAATTTAAATAATAGGTTGATGAGGTATTTCATTGTGCAAGCTACTGAGCGCCCGGGAAAGGCATACTGCGTATATGGCTCATGCCAGGCGAGTTATACAGACTATTAATTTTTTTAATTTTATCATTATTATTATTATTATTATTATTATTTTTATTATTATTATCGGCAATCGAGCAGGCGCTGGAGATCATATTCATTACAATGACACACGGGATATCAAATCGCTAACAACAAATCATAAGCAAATCAGCTCGTACGTCACCCCAGCCAACCAGTCATCTCCAACAAAAATATTGGCCCGAGAATAGCCCACGGACGATGTCAACCAACCTTTCACAAGACTTTTATAGCCAAAAGGTTGCTTGCGATTTGCTACTCAATGTGCCAATGCCTTGATAATATTTCATAAAATAGCATGAATCAATTCAGATTAGGTGATGCGTAATTACTAAGCTGAGTAATATTCTCATGATCTCAAGTGTATGCATTTTAATTTTACACTGTTTCTACATATTATACCAGCAATGCATGTTTAGTATTCTATCATTGTTTGTTGCAGAATGTCATATTAACAGACACGGTGCTGGCTGCACCTCATCATGTAATGCTAACTGCAGATCATCATCAACATCTAGAGGACGGACATGTGACCACGTAACAGGTCAATGTAGTAATGGATGTCAGGCTGGTTACCATGGGCACTTCTGCGCTTCAGGTCTAGTAAATAGCAGTAGCTATCTACATGTGTATAATGATTTATTGGGACAAAATGATATGATGCCAGATTGCATTAGTGCTAAAAATGTATACAAGCCACATATAATTATGATGGTGAAACATACCCTGATGGTTACAGTATTGCACTCATTTGTTTATGGATTGACGTCTCTCACTTATTTTGTTTTTACAAGGCATGTTTTGTTGTGCTGCTACCAGTGGCGTAACAGGAGCATTCTCTAGGGGTGTTCAGATGGGGATCAGCCACAATGAGTGTTTTCGAATATTTCCCGTATTCTGAATGATACTAGAACATCTTTACTTTGGTTTATATTATAGATATCGTCTTTTTAAATGTACTTACGGTTATTCTGAAGCAATGAGATTAGGACAATATTTGAAGGTTTCAGTGGCGATCCTCTTCTTCTAAGCCACCATTTAGTTTGCTATTTGTAACCACCAATATTTGGGATTCTATTGTTCTCGTTGTTTGGCAAAGCGTAGTATAAAACCATGCATTCTCACAAAGCTAATCGTAGTCAATGTACTGTTGGCCTCCAAGGTGAGGGGATCTACCTGTATAGCATGTGGTAAGTACATAGTAGTTCAATTCTAATTGTCTATTTCCTGCGGTAGATGGGAAACGTACGAGATCATATATGTTCATAAAAATGTGATTGGTAATTGTTGATGGCGATAGCAGCAAGAAATCTCCTTCACATTATTTGCGAAATACTCAGCAGAAAATGCACGTGCCACTATCTAACTTTGGACCAAATTGTTCTCAAAATAATCAGCTGGATGTTCAATGTGTAACACATTCTCAAAGTATTTGGAGCAATTCTATTGACGGTCGTTACTGACTAAATCAGCAACAGCAGTAGGAATTTCTTCCAGAAACAGCAAATAGATGACACATAATTAGGCCTATGCCATATAAATTGTCAAGATCAGTGTGAAATATGTTCGATAACGCTCAAGTAGTAGGTAAGCGTGTCATCACATGTGTGTTCCTGAATGTGCCTGGCAGACCTACTTGTCAAGGGAAAATTAGTTATCGACGCGTCTCGGTTACGTTTATAATACAGGCCTAACTAATTGTGCGTACATAGTTAACGATATTGGAATCCCGAAACTGGGACTGTATTCATGGCGCTTTCTTAGCCTAAGAACGTTCTTAGCCGCTAAGAACGTTCTTAGCGCTAAGGATTTTCTTAGTTAAGAAAGTTCTTAGCGCTAAGAAAGTTGGAATTCATGGAGCGTTCTTAGTCTACTTCTAGTTAAGAGCGCCCTAAGAACTGGAAGTTGGGAATTTCCTAATGCTACAACCATTGATCTATATATTAACTAGATTGGCCACACAAGCACAAATCGCGTGACAAAATCGTCCAACAGCTAACCAGCAGCGCCTTTGTGATGCCACATGACGTCATTGACCTAATGACGTCATCGTTTACGTCACAATATACCATCTCGCAATATTTTAGGAATTCCCCATGGATCTGTGTGGTATTTTCCCGTGTGACTGGTGGTTAATGACATGGTAATTGTTAAAGGGGCGGTATAGCTGACAGACACTTTCCTGGTGTAAGTCTTAAGGCGCTGATACAGGCCAGTGTCCATGCGCCGATTTTAATGACTCGGGTATCTGGAAATAGCTGCTGATTAGCTGCATCGCTTGGTACTATGGGCGTTAGGATTACTCAAAGAGATTTCTTTTTTACAAAAATGTAAGAATAAAGCTTACAGCTATGAGAACTACGTGCAAGATAGCTTTTTCATTGTCACAAGAGAGATAATCGTCGACAGGCTCCAGACTGCCTGTCTTGAGGTATGGTACCAAGAGTTAACTCCCGTTAGCAGTGAAAAGCTATCTTGAACAATCTGCGGAGAACAGTCTGACCGTACATATTGCCAAAGCATTTAATGCTCTATCATTTGCGCCCATAGGTTTCTGGGGCATGGGTTCGCATAGCTTAACCCTTTAATTATCAAGCAAGTACAATTTAACTCTCCTGTGATCTTGAGGAGTATCCATTTGCAGGCTAAGATGCCATTCTTGAAAATTTACCACATGAACAACTGGCTAGAGCCAGTCATTCCAGTGGTAAATTTTCAATAAGTAGTCATCTATTAGACTGCAAATGGACAATAAGTTGGCAAAACTTTGATTAATGGTCAAGTCAGATGAAGACGGCATCTGCAGTGGTCATAAGATGTTTTCAATTGAGTTTCAAATGACATGTAGCAAATTACTACATTATACCCTGGCCCAGCCTACCTATAGCCTTGTGATCCTGAACACTTGATCCATGGTCAAATAATTGCTGTTAAACATATCCAGAGCCAAAAATCGGACACCAATGACGAATTTCAAATCAGTTTTTTCAGCTAAGAAAGTCTTACATAGAAAAGACATCTGGGGCATCGGATCATATTAACCAGTCAGATTCAAAATACAATCTGGACATTTTTTACATTAAGCACAGATTTCTTAGCTCAACACGGTTTTCTGAATTCCATCTCAGAATTGTACTCTATCAATGACTGCCCATGCAGAATAAAAACACATGTGACCACTTAACTATTTTATCTTTGCCAATCAGTTACAAATAATTCACAGCTTAAAGATGCATCTTCACACAATAAATGCTTTGAAATACAATTGTTTAAATCGACTAATTTTAAAGGCTTAAATTGTGTACCTCAAAGTAATGAACCGAAATAAGTCTTATCATATGATGATTTCATTCCATATAAATTATTACAAAAAATTGGGTTGTTAAGTTGAATTAGGGGCTTATATTAATTTATACGTAATGAAATTATTGAATGCTAAGATTTATTTTGTTTCATTACATCTAGTCACACAATTTAACAATTTAAAATTATTGAATTTGAACACTGATTTTAAAGCATTTTAGTGTGAATATGCACCTTTAAGGAATATTATCTTGACTGTTTTAAAATAATTTGAATGGAGACATGTGGCTTCAAAATATTAATCACAGTAGGTGGCATACTCATTTCACATCTGGAAACTCCATTTTGCTGAAACACGATTAGAACTGATACATCTGATGTTTTGTCAGATACTTTTATCCGTGTACCAATTCACCTTTCCAGTTTATCCATCCATCCATCATATGATGTCAAAATCAAATAAGTGACGTGTAGGCTAACGTCATAAGTATGACGTCATGAATGATTCAAATAGTCTGACAACGAATTGTATGTCTTTGCTATTTAATAAACATGAATATTTTGGAACTAATTTTACGGAGGGCTCTTACCGCGATAGGCAGCAACAGTACCCAATCAAATTAATTTCAAAATATTCAGCAGCTACCTACATAGTTTTCTGGAAATTGATAGTCAGGGAGTTCAGAGATCGATCGATTACAGTACAAGCGTGGTGTGGGTGGAGCTTAGCTAAAGATGGGCGGGGCATAGCTAAAACCAGAACGGTCCATTGAAATTTGAATTAAATGTGTCAAGATATTTTCTGGTGATACACTGAAAACCATATTTTCAATGAATTTCAGGTTTTTTTATGGGGGGGGGGGAAATAACTATGGGCAATAGACAGATTTTTCTAAAACTAGACATTGAGCCCTGCATAGGTGTAGTAACATGGCGGTGGGTGTGGGTGGGGGGGGGGGGAGGGGCGGGGTATTGACATGCACCATCACACAATATAACCTACATTGCATCTGGATAAAAATCAGTTCCAATTCAAAAAAATATTCTGTTGAATATGTTCCAGCATATTTGACTAGAAGCTGTTACCGCCATAGGCATCAGAATACAGTAGAATTGGTCTCAAAATATTGTCTGCATAGCTATCATGAAATTGAGCCACTAGGATTCCAAGGGCTAATTGGTTAACCGCATGTGCCATTGTCTTTATATATATATATATATATATATATATATATATATATATATATATATATATATATAAGCATTCAACGGTTTTATATTACACGAAATGATAAAATATAAAACCCGCTTAATAGTTTCAAAACTATTTTATTTGCTTAGTGCAAGACAGCAATTACTAAAAGGTACATAGAACATGTTTCGAGTATGTTGTATGTCGATAGGTCTAATCAGGTAGTGTCCATTCACAGAGATCTAAAGCACTCCACCCACGCACCGGGCAGAGTTTACTTGCTGCGGTCGAAAGTCGAAAGAACCTACACGATTAGTGCGACGGCCATTGAAATACCACTTTTAGGCGTGGCCGGCAGATCCGGTAAGTCATCCATCAAAGAACATCCTGCCTCTACATCTGTAGACTCACATATTCAGGCCGTAAAGGCCTCACTGCAAGTTTGTGTTCTGAATGTGGATGTTAGTATTCGTGAACGATTATCAGAAGTTCCAAATTACTCCCGTAAATAGGGAATTACAAAATTGTTTTAGTGCGCTGGGTTGGAGAATTGCACGCTAAGGGATAAAAACCCGACACCTAGCAAAGGAAGAAGCGTATTGACTATCGCGCTTATTAGTAGCTGGTACAGATTTACCGGGAACAGGCAATCAATAAGGATTACAGGGTGCCATCTCGGTACACTGAAAGCGCCATCCTATCTAGGCCGTAACTACACGCTCCATATAGACAGCGTCCTGGCGCGTGCATGCGCTTTAACGAACTTAGTCGTTTTTCGACACGCTATCTCTCCCATAGGCCTATATACGCTTATGGCTCTACCCAGAGGGGTGTGTTCAGGAAACGAATTCAGGACGGGCGGCCGGTATCCGGTCGATCCGGACTACAATAATTGGATAAGAACGCATTGCTGCCAATTATGTTCAAAATATTCGACAAAGCATTTCTTACTAACAACTGCGGGTTTTGTTTTTGCTTTGGAAACATGCATGCTGACTATAAATTTATGAGCTGTACTGTAGGCAAACACGTAGCCTATAAACATTTAAAGCCATACACGTGGCCTACATCATCATGTCCACGTACACGAGGACACGCATGTATTCACGAGCGCATACACGCTAGTTCGCACGTATTTCTATAGTTTAACAGCCTCTATGCTGTTCCTCTAAATTGTATCTCATTGATATGATGGCGTGCTGGAGCGGTTGAATCATCGACAACAAAATATTATTCACGCGATAACATCATACCACAACGATCATTCACACAATGACGTTTCCCACTGATTCTCATGAGAAATTGAAAAAAATTACTTTCCGTAGCGAAATTTACTACTAAAGTATTCGAAAATATGCAAACAATATTTTCTGTTATTTAAATTATACGAAAGCGTAATTGTTCGCGCTTTGCCAGACAAACAAATTAAAGAAGTGTTTGGCGTCATAACTAGTCTTCAATATTTCAACCGTAAATGAATTCTGGGTCGCACCGTGCATGTAGCTTGTCGCCGCAGTATGACGTCACAATTGATCGTCATAATGGTGAGAAAAGACAAAAAGCATTCTGCTGCAAGTATATATAATATATGTATCCAATCTACATTTGTTTCAAATAATTAGAAATACAAATATAATTAGGGTGGGTTGCGCGCTGGCACGCATCAGGCGTTGCTGAACATACACAAAACAAGAAGAAATTTTCACTAAGAACTTTCTTAGCGGATTTACGCCATGGGTGTATATGTCGTAAATTAAGAAAGGTTTAAGAACGTTCTTAGGCCTAAGAACACGCCATAAATACCTATTTTTACTACGACATCGTTCTTAGCGCTAAGAACGTCTTCTCAGGCGCCAAGTACGCACCATGAATACGAGCCCAGATGCTGTAAGATCTATATGGCTTAGGAGTCCATATTTTGTATGCGGTAAATCCCAGAGCTGCAATAGCTGTTTGATTATTATTAGTATTATTATTATGCCG
Organism: Chaetoderma sp. LZ-2023a; assembly: GCA_034401795.1. Classification (NCBI taxonomy): domain Eukaryota; kingdom Metazoa; phylum Mollusca; class Caudofoveata; order Chaetodermatida; family Chaetodermatidae; genus Chaetoderma; species Chaetoderma sp. LZ-2023a. The sequence continues at coordinate 207,850,115 of CM067369.1, read as the reverse complement.
TTGAAATTCATATTTTAGATTAGCTTTATAAATGAACGTGCTTTCGTTAATCGTGTTAGTTCTGAAGTAGTTTGTGACTGCTCATTGTACCTATATATCGATGAAGAGACAAATATTGCATACCGTTTCATTGTAAGCTATGTTTCTGGTGATCTGATTTTGCATCTGGAGCATTGCATAAATTACTACACTTTAATCTAATTAATGTACTTCAACACAGGAAGTTCTTATCAGAATATGAGAACATAAACAGCGTTATGTGTTTTATCATTTCCGTGTTTGGGTATATTACGTCATTTTAATATCATCCATTCTCGTGATATGACGTGGTCTTGCTAGAATTATTCTTTTCTTTGGTTTCATATATAGAATTTTAATCATTCCGGTGTATATACATTAATTGATTCAACTGCAACTGCATTTCTACCTGGTTGTGTGCATGGCCAGTGCCGCTATGGTCAATATCTTTTAAATGTGATGGCAATTTTTCCAATTTATGCAATTAGATCGTGTGTATGTGATTATAGTGCCAGGAAACAGAAAACATACATTTTACGATGTAGCAATACATCGGTCATTAATTATTAGTTTAGCGGACACATGCACACGCACACATGCGCATACACATGCACGCACGCATGCAACTGTGTACCCACATAAGTAGAAGCGCAGTGATATAGATCATTTGGTGTACACTATGTACTGTATTTTCGATTTTGCCATTCACTGTGTCCTATAGCTGCTGCCCCGTTATAGGTGGGAGATACATAAGTAGGTCATTTGGAAATCCCTACATTGGCGGGGTGGGCGGCAGCATTAATTAATAAAATAGAAAAATCCAGACAATAGGAATTCCCTCCTTTTCCCCCTTATGGTCCATACCGGGGACACCCAGCAAAATGTTGAAAAAACCCTCCAGATGGCACATATAGGGTATAAATACCAAAGGTAGGTCTTTGATGATCCCACACAAAAATAGGTCAAATCACCTCCACAATCTACCTCCACACATATTTTCTATACCCCTGCTCTTCTACTCACGTACTGATACATACTTTTAATCAGAATGCTCAGATATCAACACATGCATTGGAAAATTATTTAAATATATGCTATTGACTATTATGATGGCCACACTAACCGGCATTTACCTTTACATTTCCAGCAGGAGTCTGGTTATCTAAATGGGTGTGCGTACGATTTTATCGCAAAGTCATTACAGCAAATTAATATTTTCGTTTTGTGCGAGGATCTGAGTCCAAACCCATCATCAGACGAGATTTCAGTGACTATTACGGTGTGGTGGCAAATCATATCATTCATTGATCAACATTGAACTTCTCAGCTATGGATTTAGTTATCATATTTATTTGCTCTTTCAATTCGATCATGTAGACGTGTTATTATGCCAGGCTGAATTTCTTCTTCCTCTTCTTCATTTCATTCTTTTAACCTTGACTCATCATTCTTAGATTGGGAATGGCGCTGCTAGATATTTCCTTCTTCTCTTTCATGGAGTTGTTCTAGCCAAAGGCAATTTTCAATCTAAGGAATGTATTGATAAGCTTAGTGTTACCTATCTCTTTGCCACCTGACCAATACTCTCTCGTGTATATTAACTAGTGTCTGGTTCAGGTCGACCCACAAAGTGTTCATTCAAAGCGTTTGTCAAATCGAGGATATGATGATCATTCTCTCCATGGCAGATAGGTATCAGCGATAGGGCTGCACCCTAAAGGCGGTAGGTCATGTATACTGCATTCTTTTCTGTGCCATATTTATTCGGTGTTGCTATATGATCTTGAACTGACAAAAGTAGTTCCAACAGAGTACTTATCCATAATAGTCTGGAGGGAGTATTACATTTACACGTTATCTGCAGCATTAATTAGAGTATTACTGGCGCTTTGTTCACGAAATTTCTGGTCCATTACTATGTCCAGTTTCATTCCTGGGATAACCATAGTTTTAGATAACTAAGGTCTCTTGGTTGTTCTTCAATCCGACCAAGATCAATACGAGATATTTCTTAATACACTGTCTATATGTGTCAATAAGAGTTGAATATCTGAAGAATCTACCAATTCATATCCTTTTTTTAGAGGCTTGTCTACAAATCGGACATCATTGTGTTAATTTCAATATCATTCACTAAGGTTTCAGAATAGCTAAACAGTTATACTTCGGAAATGTGTTCTCTGGAAAGCGGACTTCCTTGGCTACTAATTCTAAAAACCATGAGCTTGACCAGGGTAATACACTGTGCCACTCAGACCAACTTGTGTTTCAAACTTATCTTCGGATTCAGGCTCGCAACCCCGTTTCTTCTAAAACAATCAGACCATCGGATACCTGTGGCATTTTTATATTATGTCATTGATAGCAAACTATCGTACATCTTCTAGTCTAGTATATCTAAATACAGATCATTTTAGTTAGGAACGCAGCGGGTATACAGTACGATTAAGAACACTGTGTGATAGAAAGCCGGGGAAAAGTAAGATTAAATAGGCGTGAGAAGGTTTTACCATATATATATATATATATATATATATATATATATATATATATATATATATATATATATATATATATAAGAAGACATTCAATGCCAAAGCATTCCGAGTTCATGCTACCTGCATAGTTCCTTATATCATTCATTGCGAACATTTTATAATCACGTATTCAACGTTATCTATGTTAACCACTGAAGCATAGGTGTGACTCGATCATCTTAAAAATAAGAAACCTACATCCTGTCGTTGCTCTCACATGAAATTCGTAATTTCAATACATCCTACTATGTGTTTACAAACAGACAGTCCTTGAATGATAATAAAGGTATTCATTTCTATCTATGCCCCCCCCCCACCCATTCTATCTACGCTCTATCCCACTTTTTGTTCATGTTGGAATCAATGTATATACTTTAATCATGAATTCCGAAAATACTCATTTTAACGTAATTATACACGTGAACTGCCACATATTTTGAAATTAATTTGCCCGGGGCAGCAGCAGCTCCTAATGTTGGGTAAGCTGCATTGTCAAAGTAGTTGTCTCTCCGTCTTTTAAAAGCGTTATGAGTTGGAGCGGTTACCACGGTGTCCAAAGGCTAGTCCAGTGGTTTGTTCACCCGAATGCTGAAGAACCGCTTTCTGATGTCACTGTCGAATCACTGGTTGTGTAGCTTGAAGCTATTGTCACAGCTTCGGTCCCATTTGTCGGATGGCTCTCAGCATCAACCGTGTATATGCTGTCTGCCCATTTGTAAGCCTCGATAAGGCCACCACAGCATCTATAAATTAAACTTGACAATTTTAGGAATTTCAGACGGTCTTCATACTCCATGGCCTTTAGCCCTGGGATGGTCTTTGTTGCTCTGCATCCAATATTTTCGTGGATGTTTATGTCGTGCTTGTAAAGAGGTTACCATATGGCGTTTCCATATTCCAAGTTGGATTGTAAGTCGGGTAGACTGAATGTGCTTGGATCGAGAAATTCAAAGGACCTGCGGATCATACTGACTAATTCATTCCTTTTATTGGCTGCTGTTTCAGCATGTTGTTTGAACTTTAATGCACTGTCAATATAGTCTAGGAGCTAAAGCTAGGTCAGAATCGTGACGTAGCACACCCGGTATTCGGAAGGTCTGACACTTTCTGTGGCTTGGGGGACATGTCCCACACATTTTAAGCCCTGTTGTACAAACAAATTGTGGTAGCACTAATTAGTTATTCTGATTTCTTTGCATAGGGGGTCTAGGCTTTGGCTGTATCCACAGTGCACAACGATATAAGCATGATCGTGTCATAACTCAAAGTAATATCATATTAGATTCACCATATATGATATTTAGACGGCTTAGAAGATCTCCTCATAGAGGCCAACACATATGGTAGCAGCACGGCTGCTGCTCTACTTAAAGGGAAGTCATATAATCGAGGAGTGAGGGCTCACAAATTGGTTATGGAAGCGCTGCTGCGATTACAAAGGCAGTCTTTTTCCAAATGGGTTCAACAAAATGGACAACATGAAGACCACATTACTCCAACAGAATTGGAGAGTCTGGATGAGAAAATTAAGATGTGCCGAAGCAGCATTGACGACTTAGACGCACTGCAAGAAAATTTCAATATGTACGTGAATAAATTGCACCAGCTGTTCAAATCCTTTAAAGTTGAGTCAAGCTCGAAATCACACCTGTTCGCATTTTGGAACTCATATATTCATATGGTAGAGCTGCTGCTTGGATTCATAAGAGCTGAGAGAACTGGAGATTGGCAGGCACACCTATCTGCTACTGCTGCTATGGCGCCATATTTCTACAGCATGGACAGAACCAAGTATGCAAGATGGCTGCCAATATATCTTGCGGACATGAAGATGCTTCCAAGTACACATCCCCATGTACATGAACAATTCTTGAATGGAAATCATTCCGTAAGTCGCTCGGACCATCCATTCAATCAAGTGTGGACAGATATGGCCTTAGAGCACTCGATTAATTTGGATTCCAAAAAGCGAGGTGGTATTATTGGAATAACAGGAGCTCTGGAGAGGTGGTTTTTAACTAGCCACGAGAGGGCAGCCATAACAACGGTCACAAAGCAAATGTGTGGGTTACAAGATAGTCACATGTTTGGAGTACATAAGGAAATGGGGACTAATCGAATGAACAGGGATGAAACCGATGTGCAGAAGATACTTTCGATGTTCTCATCAGATATAATGACCAATCCCTTTAATATTGCGGAAAACGACGACAGCAAGTGTCTTCCGCTTGTAAACATTGCAACTGGCGTGGTATTGCCTAGTGAAATCGCCAAGAGACTTGTTTCCGCCTGTGACATTGGTAAGGAGATTATGGAAAATTGTGTTCAGGAGCGGCTGGACACTAACACGAGAAGCTTTTGGGACACGTTGCCACACTTAAAACTTAAAACATTTGCCAGCCTAGCACAGAAGAAAAAACTCAAAACAAATGAGGACAAAATCCACAATGTGGGATCTGACCGCGAACTATTTGGTCGATTAATTATTGCCGCAAGGTCCAGAGATGTTGATTTAAAACTAGTGATGACGTATGAACTGTCTGCTGTTCCACTATCATTGTCACATACGGATGGGACTCTAAGAAAGAATGTGAAAAGTGTTTTGTTAGGTGAACTAGAAAAGGAAGTAAATGTTGATGGACGGCTTCCACCTGTTGACAAGACAGGCGCAACAGCTTATGTAGTAGATGGCATGGCAATTGTGCAAATGGTTAAAACTGGAGGTACGTCTACATTTTGAGAATTGGCTGATAAATACTGGCACATATTTACAGTTCCACTGAATCAAGAAGACTGCAACAGAGTAGATATAGTTTTTGACAGATATGATAGACTGGAATCTCTCAAAGTGGAAGAGCAGCTAAAACGTGGGTCATCAACAGCATTGGAAGTAAAGATTGCTGGAGAAAATACTCCCGTTCCAAAGCAATGGGCCAAGTACATCAGCAATCCAAGCAACAAAAGTAACCTGGTTGCATTTCTCAGCAAGCGGTGGCGTCATTCTTGCTGGAGGCTTTAACGATGGAATGGATGTTGTTGTCATTTCAGCGAACAATTCGTCGTATTTGGAAGAACTTCGATCAGATCACGAGGAAGCAGATACGAGTATGATGTTGCACGCGCTACACGCTTCAAAAGACCACATGCGTGTTGTTATACAGTCTCCTGATACAGACGTGGCAGTACTTAGTATATATACGCATCGTTCGCTTCACTGTTCTGAACTATGGTTCCGTACGGGCACAAAGGACAAATTGCGATACATACCAATACATACAGTTGCTCAAGTACTGGGCCCAGCTATCTGTCTGTCTTTGCCTGGGTTTCATTCTCTTACAGGTTGTGATAGCACTAGTGCATTATTTGGAGTCGCTAAGAGAAAAGCATTCAATCTCTTAAAGTCATCTGAATGTCATCAGCTTAGCTTAGCCCAACTCGGCGAACATGTTGACTTATCACCGAATACTGCAATTCTATGTGAGAAATTTGTCTGTGAGTTGTATACCACCAGGGATGTGGGAAAGACAGCTGATGAAACCCGTTATTGGCTCTTTTGTCAAAAGAGACAAAGAAATGAAAATCTTCCACCTACATCGAATAGTCTAAAGCATCACACCGAAAGGGCCAATTTTCAAGCTCTTGTTTGGAGACGTTCATTGCAAGCTGTTCAGAATCTTCCATCTCCAAATGGACATGGCTGGAGTATAGTGGATGGTCTACTCAAGCCTGTTCTAATGTCAAAGGATCCTGCTCCATTTGGATTAATTGAACTCACATCATGTAGATGTCAAAAGTCTGCCTGCAAAAGAACAGATCTCTGTCAATGCAAGGCTAACAATCTACTCTGCACTGAAGCATGCCTTTGTATGGGAGGTGAAATGTGTGACAATGTTCAGCATACAATTGTCGAAGATGACTCTGACACGGATGGGTAACATTCTCTCATTTGCTCACGTGATAAATATGTCCTGCCAGCTTGTGTAGACATGCACTGCATGTCAGTTAAAAGTTTAATTATGAAAAATGTAGAAAACATGGGCATTGTTGTAGCTAAGGTATTGCTAGTCACAAGAAGACCTAAGTGCCCCAATATGTACAAAGCAACACACGGGTGTCTTAAACGAGGTTGATTATGTAGAAAAATCTGCGATATACGATAACTCCTTTCCATTTTGGTTAAGATTGTATTGATATAACATGCGCTTAAGTTTGTGAAAAATTTACCATTGTGAAAAGTGTTTGAGAGCTACATTCAGCACCTATTGTAAATGGGCTTCTCACGGGTTAGTGATACCACAATTTTCTTGTACAACACGGCTCAGAATATACCCAAGACATCGGTCTAGCATAATATAGAGACAAACCTTCTGAATACTGGGTGTGCTACGAAACCATTCTTCTAGACCCCTTTTGAAAATTGGCTCCCGGACTAATATAGGTACCATGATTTGTCTTCCTTATATGTTTATCTAGGATTACAGCTTCAGAGTTTTCTTGCATGGTGTATTGGTAACTGGCATTTGTTCTACCCACGTAACTGTACATTTTCTAGCATTACACTTCAGTTGCGAGTTGTCGACCCTTTCTTTCAGAAGGTTCAGATCACCTTGGAGTTTGTCATCATCTTCCAATGATGATATCTTTGAAAACAGTTTGGTGTTGTCTGCAAACATCTTGCTCATGCTGTGAACTTCATCAGGTATACCATTATTTTTTAAAAGATGAATACCCTGCCTTGTCGTGTCCCACTGAGTTCAGGATCCCAGTTTCAGTATGAGCCATTGGCCAATACGCTTTGCTCGCGGTTACAAAGACACGTTTAGCACTTCGCCATGAATGCCATACTTAATGCTTATTCAGTAGCCTTTGATGTGGAAATGTCTCAACTGTTTTGGCAAAGTACAACTAGATAACATCAAGTGATGTCGTCCCATTGTCGAATACTTTAGTGCAGTATTCTAATGTTTCAAGGAGTTGTGTTGTACAACAGGGGGCCATTGATAGATCCATGTTGACAACCTGATATAATACTTGGTATATGAGTCATCATGTGTGTCTTACGAACCAGACCATAGTTTTGCACACGACTGAACTTGGACTGGCTGGCCTGTAATTACTGGCCAATATCCGTCTTTCCAATCCTAAGGGGTAACTCCTTCTTTGAGTGGCAGGTTAAAATAGATTGTCAAGGGCTTGGCACGAAATTGACTGGGTTTCTTTAGAACTCAAGGGTGTAACTGATCTGACCATTGTGATTTTGATACAGAAAGGTTTCAGAGCCTCTTTCTGATTTCATATTATCCAATTATAATTTGATTTGGTCGAGTACATTAGAATGTAAGACATTCTTTAGTTGGGGTATGGGGCTTGTGTCTTCCCATGTAAATACACATGGGAAGTCATCTGCCTTCTTTGCATCAGTCTCGGTTGTTATATTGTTGTCTAGTTTTAGATCAGCAACACATGCAGTGGTCCTCAGCTTGGATTTAACATAGATGTAGGAGGCTTTACGGGTGGTTTTGGATGTCACGGCAATATCATTTTCCAAATATCGCTTTACTTTCTTTGAATACCTGGAATACATTGAATACCTCGCTGTCGGGTTTAAAGACGCTCTTATTAATATCTTCTCATTATGCTCAACCGATTGATTTATTTTGTTGACGTAGTTACTGATGAACAATGAATTTGATATCCTTGTCACTCCAATGTTTATCTAAATTGTCTTTGAATTTTAGTCTTAGACTTGATGACACACTGTGGTAAGACATTCCATAAATCAGTGTTGGAAGTTGCAACTCTTTCAATCTTTTGCTATATTTGAGATGTCTCAGCTCTGGGATCAATTGTGTTACTCGTCTCTGTACATTCTTTATTATCATGATATCATTCTTGAATCGTGGTTTCTACACTGTGTTAGCGTACTCTAGATGTGGCTTCACCATAGCATTGTACAGTTTCAGAAATATGTCCTCCAAGTAGTCCAATGTTTTTGGATTACAGCTAGGACTGTGTTGACTTTATTCACACAATTGGCTATATGATTTCTGATCAATAGCTGGCTGTCAAAAGTTACTCCCAGATATTTTTTCCTCATTGTCCGTGGTGACTACCCTTTCTTGTTCATTTTCTGGCATGGTAGATATGAAGTTCGGATTGCCATTTCCAATGTGCATTGTTTTACATTTGCCTGCGTTGAAACTCAGGTATCCGCCCAGTCACATAATTTATTAAGATTCTGTAGCAATTTACCCACATCCTTAGCATAAGTGTGTGTTGTCTGCAAACATCCGGATGCAGTCATCAACTAGATCTGGAAGATCGTTTATAAAAATAAGGAATAAGATGGGTCCCAGCACACTTCCTTGTGGGATTTCACGTATTGCACTAGACCAAGGAGACAATTTCGAATTTACTTTCACAAGTTGCTTGCGGTCTCTCAGATATCCACAAAAATATCTGTCCTTTTATGCCATAAGCGTTAAGTTCATTACAATGTCTTTTATATGGTATGGTGTCGATTGCTTTACTAAAGTCTAGGTATACTACATCTAGTGCATCTTCAGAGTCTAAGATTTTCTTCCACATTTCAATAATTTCCAATAATTGTAGAATACATTAGCTTCCCTTAGGAAACCCATATTGAGTGTCTGAAAATAACTGGTTATCAGCCATGTGTTTCATTAGTCTTTCTCACTCACTCGCTCACTCTCTGTCTCTCTCTCTCTCTCTCTCTCTCTCTCTCTCTCTCTCTCTCTCTCTCTCTCTCTCTCTCTCTCTCTCTCTCTCTCTCTCTCTCGATTTGGCAATCACAGTATGCGATCTGATTTATTAAGTGAAATATCCCTATGAATGTCACGGCGTTTTGACCCTATTTCAAATATATGCGATCTGCATTTAGGACAAATATTCACATTTAAACCATCAGCATTGGATTCAATATTAATATGTAATAAACTAGGAATAAAACGAGCCTTTATTGCATATTTTGAAACAAAATGGTGGTTTTAATTTATGTAATGCAACCACATTAGTGTGACTTCATTCGTGATCAAAATCATTTAGATGCATTGATTATTTTTAAGTGACTTCTCATTAGGCAATAAACTTAAATATTCAGAAACTAATTTTAGTTAACAATAATGTCAGATCAATTTTGCCTTACTCTTTTAGAATGTATTCTGGATTACTATGGTGAGTGTAGGACCAAGTGCAGCAAGCATTGTATAACAGTAGATAGCGGACAAAGACAATGTAACTTTATATCTGGTGATTGTACAAACACGACCGGATGTCAGCCAGGTTACATTGGATCTAAATGTGATCAAGGTAAGATACATTAAAACAATGCGTTCTTACCGTGTATGTATGTGTTCATGTGCGCGTGCATGCGTTCGTGCTTGCGCACCCACCCGCCCGCCCACCATTCCGCCCGCCCGCCTGCCTGCCTGCCCGCCAGCCCGCCCGTCCATCCGTTCGTCCGTCCATCTGTCTGTCTGTCCGTCCAGAAAAACTACTGATCCAGTTTGGCTAAAATATTAACGCAAGGATTGAACTTGCCGTGCGAGAAGATTTCCTGACTGTGTCCTTGATCCTGATAAAATATCCCGAATCCAGATCAGATCAAACTCTGGGTCTGTGGATACCTCGGAAACTGCTGGTCGGATTTGTCTCAAATGGTAGCACGGTAAAGTGTGTACCTATACGCTAGGATTCCACCAAGTTGTGCATGGTCCGAAGAAATTCGGAAAATTCGAAAGAATTATACAACGGCACAAAAACAATTATTTATTTATTGGCAATCGCATACCACTGCGATGTGTATGCTATCGTAGCATTATCCAGATATGGGTTGTCTGTATACGAAACGACAATGCATATAATGTGTGTATCTATTTTCTATTTATTTATTTGTTTTGCTAAATTCTTACTAAAATAATCTATTTTGTGGGTTAATAAATTTCTAATAATTATGTTTACTTAGCACGCATTGTCAAATGTATCAGCATTGGGTCCAGTCTATTTAATGTGGTTTGGGAGTCATGCATTGTTTAAGGATATAATGCTTTTAGACGAGTGTTGAGTCAATTAAATAATTATGGTGCGTTGTTTAATTATGCACCAGAAGGCAATGTACTTACTCTACACCTTCGGTAAACTAACATGGGTTCCCGGCTTGGACAATTTCCTGGTTTACTGGTCAATCAAGATATTTTATAAATCACGATTTCTATTATCTAAATAGAGAAAAATTGGAAAATCCTGAAAATTTGATGACTGTGACTTAGAATTATGAAATCAATGAACAATTCAAAATCCTTTCACACTGCCTATATAATAATTCTAACAGTTTCTCACAAACAATATCTAATAAAAACCTAATGATATATTATATGGTGCATTGAATTTCTTAGAAACACAAAGGCGTGATCTGATAGAATTTACCTTTCCGGTTTTAGCCATGCCCAGCCCATCTAAGCTCCACCCATACATCGCTCGTGTTGGGATCGATCGATCTCTGAACACCCTGACTATCGATTTCCACAGAACTACACTGGTAAGCTGTTGATTATTTTGAAACTAATTTGACTGGGTGCTGTTGCTGCCTAAGGCAGCAGCAGCATCCAGTCAAATTAGTTTCAAAATATTCAACAGAATGTTTATTAAATTGCAAAGAATTACAAAGACATACAATTCATACAACATGTCGGAGTATTGGAGATCTGATGACGGTCTATATGGAACCCTTTTGTGACGTAATGATTGTGACGTCATCATACACACGCTGAGCAAATTATGAGCCATATGAGGTCGGATGATGGATGGCTACTCTGGAAAGGTGAACTCTGTTAACGTTCTTCTATTTAATCTCGCGATTACAGCTTACTACATGTTATCCTCCAATTATCATGTTAACGAAGTGTCAATTATCTAGACAATGATTCAAAAATATTTTTGTGACAGAAACATGGCCACACGTAAGCAAAGGAAGCACCATCCGCCAATCAAATTAGTTTCAACATATTCAACGTCTTACCTGTATATTTATCTTTAACTCGTAATTCTGTGAATTCAACGTTGGACGTATATAAAGCGATTTCCATACACGTAAAAAGTGGGGAAAGCTTAAATGGTCTATACCTGATAGAGCTATACATTTAATATACGGAACCATGTTATATATATATATAGAGAGAATCTGGAACGAGGTCACTTTTCATATTTTTCATATGACTATTATGGACCGAGTTGAAAAGTATCAATTTGCAGGAGCAAATGTTTTAAATGGTAAATTATGAATGTCACAAATAGAAAAAAATGTAAACACAAATCTGACGGTCGCCTGCATCTCCGTTTCGCAGAGAAACCAGAGTATTTGCTACTTAGCGGTGGCTTGAGATTCATTCATGGTCTTGTATAAACAAAAAATATTATTATGCAACTCATTTGTTGCTGTTATGGTTTCAGCCCTACTAGTGGGTATCTGTTTGACGTTTCCGATCGCCGATCATCGTGGCGCTAGTATTTTGTCTGTCACCTGCGAAATGTCTAGCCATAGTTAAGATTTTCTGAAGTATTTCCAATTGGATTGTTTTATAAATATAACGCTGCCCTAAGTTGAATACTCATAGACGCACACGAGTTTCCAAAAAAAAGCCCAAACAGAAGGTACAGTTGCTTGTTTTTGTAAGGGAAACAGAATACCACACATGGTCATAGGATACTCTTGGGGTGGGGGTGGATTGAACCAAAATATCGTTGATAATTTTGAGAATTGGTAATATGTGCTATCATCCTGTAATGAATGGTATTGGAAACATAATTTAATGTATAGATCTGGGATGGGGAATTCTCTTCCTAACATAACTCTGTTACGGTGGGTGATGTTATTGAATTGGATGGGAATCAGATCTTTGGGGATTTAGTTACTTTAGTGACAATTGGTTGACAATATGGGGCAGTCCAAATATCATGGGTAATTTTGGACCATCATATTTTGAACACCTCTATTGATATGGTAGGTGGAACAGAAAACAAGGGATGGTCATGCGATATGAAATTCCCTCCTTAACCTATGTGTGTAGTGATTGTGCCCCCCCCCCCCCCCTTGGTGACAATACGATTTCAAATTGGGGTGGAGTGTCAAATGTCATGTAGAATTTTGAGCCATGATATGTGTGCTCCCTCTCATTGAATTGTATCCCAATCAGGCATATTTTATAAATATGTAGCATTTTGAGAATATACGGTTTGATGGTGTCTTAGTTGTTCACTCCTGTTCCTCAATTATCATTGTTATTTATCCTACAATTTCATTAATTATATTTTTTTGGGCCATTACCCCATTTATTATCCCACCTTCAACGTGTTCCTTTAGACAAATTCTTCTCAAAAACTACTGGGCCGCTTCACAAGAATCACCTTTAGGGCATAGAACAAACGAGAGGCCCAAGGGGCCTGTATCGTTCACCTGGAACATTGGCATTTCAACTAGAAAGGCCATTGGCAATAAGTAGAATCAAAAGGCTTTTGAAAATCCTAAATGAGTTGATCAGAATTGTACCATGACAGTGGCCATGTTTCATTATAAGGACCAACTTCCCTTGACTAAACCTCAATGGCTCTTATTCACTAATCATATCTCCCAAATTTCGGCCAGACCCATTTAGCGATTCTGGAGAAGTTACTTTTGCAAAACTAAGTCATCCAAGATGGTCGCCAAAGCATTTGGCCAATCAATTTCCCTTGAAAATACTTGGTTCAGCTTCTGCCCTAGATGACATTTCATGTGTTTTGAATCGATTCACCAACCGCTATCGTGGATGATTTCTAAAGACATTTCTAAAAATTGGACACAATTCAAGATGGCCGCTGGCCAAATTGGACGATTGGCTTTGTTTGAACAAACCTGGATCTCTAAGCCCTAAGGGTGCTTCCAGCCACATATAATTGAAATCGGCCTAACAGTTCTCGAGAAGACATTTCAAATTTCCCATTGCATTACTATGGGAGGTTTCAGCGGGAAAATGATCCAAGATGGCCTCCAAACTGTTTATCAGACAGTTTCAGAAGTGGTAAATTTGAAATAAGCATACCCAAAAACCTGTATAAATCCAGTTTCTGCAACAAAATTCATCACAAAAATCAAAAATGCGCCACATTTTGATTGGTTCACTGCAACCATGTTTTTCTAGCTATTAACTTTTCTTGGACGAGCTATAATGGCCCTTACTCCCTAATCATATTTCCCAAATTTCAACCTGATCCCGTCAGCGGTTCTGGAGTTGTGTTCGCTAGAACCAGGTCATCCAAGATGGCCGCTGCACGATTTGGTCAATCACGTTCTTCTGAGCAAACTTGGCATAGCTCTTTTGCGCTAGATGATGTTTCCTGAGTTCTGAATCGATTCCACAAGGGGCTTTGGAGAACATTTTTAAGAAGTTTATAAAATTCGGATAAAATCCTAGATGTCTGTCGGGCCAATTGGCTGATCGGCTTCATTTCTACAAACTTGGACCTACATGACAATAGGATGCTTTCTGCCCAAGATAATTGAAATCGGCCCCGTAGTTCTTGAGAAGTAGTTTTAAGAAAAAGTTGGCAGACGCCCGGACTCTGAATACTCGCCATGGCAAAGCTCACATGGCTATTCTGGCCAGGTGAGCTAATAATACGTCAAATCATTTTTGGAACATTACACAGCTTCCAAACAAGCAATGGATGGATCCTACAATAGTCCGGCAAGTGTACAAATTGTATGCACATGTACTATTTAATAAATAGTCAGTTGAATATTTTGAAACTGACTTGACTGCACAAATCAAACTAGTCAAATTAGTTTTAAAATATTCAATAGCTTACCTGTATAGTTACCTTGTTGTTGGGATTCTTAGAATGCAGGGTTCAAATTATATAAATCGATTCGAACACCTACAAAGCGTTGGCAGAGTTAACCTACAAATGGGCGGGACATAGCTAGAAATGGACCCCTCTATTGTGGATGGGTATCATGGAATAGATAATCAGCTGTTGGAAATTCATGGAAGAGTGTCTCAAGAACACCATATATTATATATAATTTAATTGTAATTGCCGTGGATAAGTTATACACAAGAGGCCCAAGGGGCCTGTGTCGCTCGCCTGGAATTATTCACCACTGGCACAACCGGACAAAAGATGACCACTGGAAAAATTTACCAATATAATTTCTGTGAAGAAGGTTAAGCGAAGTTTTATTAAAATTGGACCAGTGTTTAATAAGTGGTCTTTTTACATGTTGGCCAAATATGCTAAATTTTGATTAATTTTTGCTGGACATGGTTTTTTTATGCATTTGTTTTTAATGGGAAAAATGAGATGGCTGCCAAACCATTTATCAGACAGTTTCAACATGGGAAATTTAACATCAGAATACCCGAAAACATATACAAAACCCATTTCGGCCTCAAGGTCCAGCAAATAAAAAATCCAATACGGCCGACAAACATGCTACATTGGTGATGTTTTTGATGGATACATTTCCATTGAACAAACTTCAATGGCCCTCAGTCCCTAATGATATCTGCCAATTTCGGCCCAATCCGTTCAGTATTTGTGGACGTCGTTTTCGCGAAAACTAGGTCTTCCAAAATGATCGCCTGACTATTTGGCCAATCAAGTTCCCTTGAACAAACTTGGCTCAGCTCTTTCCATAAATCATATTTCATGAGCTTTGAACGGATGCCCCAATCGGTTTCTGAGATTTTTAAAGATTTTTAAAGATATTTTTTAAAAACGGATAAAATCCAAGATGGCTGATCGGCTTCGTTTCAACATACTTGAATCACTATGCCCTAAGGATTGTTCCTCCAAAATATAGTTGAAATCGGCCCAGTAGTTCTCGAGAAGCCATTACAAATTTCCCATTGGTTTAGTATGGGAGCTTTTGGCGGGAAACTGATCCAAGATGGCCAACAAACAGTTTATCCGACGGTTTCAAAAATGGCAAATTTGAAATCAGAATAACCAAAAACCTATATCAAACCAATTTTTGCTGTAAAATCCATCAAATGCAATAATCAAATATGGCTGCCAAACAGGCTACATTTTGATTGGTCCATGGTCGCCATGTTATTTACGTAGCAACTTATCTTGAACACAGTTTAATGGCCCTTAATCCCTAATCATACCTCTGAAATTTCAACCAATCCGTTCAGCACTTCTAGAGAAGTCTTTCCGCGAAAGCTAGGCCATTCCAGATGGCCGTCTAACTATTTGGCCAATCACCTTCCCTTGAACAAATTTGTTTCACCTTTTACCCTAGATGATATTTCATGAGTTTTGAATCGATCCCCAAAGGGATTTCGGAGAAGATTTTTAAAGGTATTTCTAAAAATAGGCCAAAGTCCACGATGGCCACACACCAGATCAGCCGATCGGCTTCGTTTGAACACATTTGAATCTGTATAACGTAGGGATCCTTCCTGCCAAATATTATTGAAATCGGCCAAGTGGTTCTTGAGAAGAAGTCGTTTAAAGGAAAAGTTAAGACAACGGATGGACCCTCGATGGGTGGTCGCCATGGCATAAGCTCAATTGGCCTTTCAGGCCAGGAGAGCTAATAATAATATGTCTAATTGGTTGTTTTGGCGGTACATGTAGTAAACCATGTTAACCATTTACTGGTCAAAATTTTTGCTTAGTGAATGCCAATTTGCCAGCAAAGAAGGCTATTTTGAAATTTACTTTTGGAGTGCTTAAGTTACGTACATGTATTGAACCATAACCAGCGGGAATCTATAAAAGATAGATCATCTTGACCTGCAAATACGTATTTCACAATGTGTGGCCAAGCTTTAATTCATTTAAATCATTGAAATTTAAGTCAGAACTTAAATCACTAAAGGCTAAAATTGAAATATAATAATTTAGAAATTTCCATTGAGCAAAAACCATCTCTCTAGATTGCCGTGTATTGACACATCAGATTAAGTAGCTATAGTCAATTGCAGATATAATGCGTGATTGTCAGAAATGGCAGCTGCTACATATCTTTAACCAGAAATGTGGGTGCAAAGCAACTATGAAGCTTGACTTTATGACTTTTTCAACGAATCATGAAGCTTGACTTCAAACATAATATACATATAGAATGCCTTATCTACAAAAGGCCAAGTGCCTGTAGCTCTAACCTGGACCATTAGGATTTGAACCATTTGCAATTAAATACGGGTACACATGATGGATAATTAAAAAAAATCCAAGATAGCCACCAAAGAAATTGACCAATCAAAATTCTCATTTGATATGGTGAAGCCTACTACCATAGGGCCATTCCACCCAAGTTTCGTTGAAATTGGCCCACTAATTAACGGGTAGCATTTTAAATGGTTCTGGAAAGTTTTCAAAAAATCCAAATGGTCAAGAAAAAAATTAAACGATCAAAATTCTAAATAGAAGTTCTAGAAGAGCCTACCATTATAGAATCCTTCCAGTAAAATGTGGATAAAATCAACCCAGCGGTTATGGAGAAGATGCATTTTGACAATTCCCAGTAAATTTTTCATAAAAATGCCTGATTACCAAGGAAATTGACTCATTCAAATTCTGAGTAGATGTTCTCGAGCCTAACGTGATAGGGTCTGTCTAGCCAACTACAATGTAGGGTTGAAATCTTGATGAGTAGCTTTAAAACAATTTTCGATCAATTATTCAAAAAATCTAAGGTTTTTGCCAAAAAAACTGACCAATCAAAATTATGTTTGTAAGTTCTGATACATATCGCCATAAGTTCCTTCCAGCCAACGTAAGTTGAAATCCGCTGAGCGGTTAATGAGGAGTAACGTCTTGAAAATTTCTGGTTAATCTTTCATAAAATCTAAGGTTTTCACCAAAAAACTTGACCGGACAAAATTCTGTATATAACCTCTGAAGCATAGGTCCATAAGGCCATTCCAGCCAAAGTAATTTGAAAATCCACCAAACGGTTAATGAGTAGTGTTTTAACAATTTCTGGTATATTTTTCATAAAATGTAAAATTTTAACCAAAGAAATTGACCAATCAAAATTCTGTACACAAATTCTGTAGCCTACCCCCAATAGTGTCCAAATCCACCAAGCGGTTAATGAGGTTTAGCTTCCTTAAACAAAGGTTGACAGATGAGACGGTCACCATGCATATCAGTGACCTTGCCCTTTTGACCAAAACTTCTTTGTATGATGCCGCATCATTATAAGGCGCCATATGTCCAAGTTTTGGTCCAGTATGATTAACCAAACCTGGGATATAAAGAGAAAAGTCGAGCTAAACGGAAAATGTTAATATTAAAAGATACAGTTTTTACTAAGGTCACAGTGACCATGACCTTTTGACCTCAATGTAATTGTGAGATGCTGCAAGTTTGGGTCCAGTTTGATTAACCAAAGTTGAGACATAAACAGAAAAAAGCTAAAATTAAATTGGACGATGACGACACCACCACCGGATGACGTGCAGGATATCACAATAGCTTGTTTTACTTCATAAATTCGAGCTAAAAAAGAATGCCGTTGTTAATTAAATGTTTAAATTTTTTAAATATTCTTGAAAGACTTGACAACAAAAGATGTCATATAAACACTTTATTTTCAAACAATTCCAAATCAAAATTGTAAAGGTTAAATTTATAGCACATAAAGTACACAAATTAGCTCTTCACACATTTTGGTTTTGATAGTCTCTTTCATGTGGCATGTTAAGCTGCAAGTGTTCAACTGAACTAATGCCCCACAAGCCACCATCTAGGAGGGAAATCAGTGGATGTAGCACATTTACACTGACACACATGTACTTTTCTTGAAAAAGTATGGTAGTTAAATCCTAATCGGTTTCCATGCAGCACAGACAGCTTCCAAGACCTGGAAATTAAATTAAAACAAAAATCTTATTGACTTTTAACCCATTAACATTCAAGCCAGCCAAAATGACTTGTGCAGTGGTCTTGAGAAATGTCCATTCGCAGAGCAAGAATATTCTTTTTTAGCAAATTTACCATTGGAATGACTGGCTCAATAACTGAGCCAGTTATTCCAGTGATACATTTTCAAGAAGAACCTTCCTTTGCCTGTAAATTGACATTTTCTCTGAAAACATGTTTTCGAACAAATTTGAGCCTTAAATGGTTAGAATCACAGTGTGACATATGGCTATGCCATTGATATGTCCGTGCCCCAATTTCAAGATGACTGCTATACTAGAAAGCTGTTTAATATTATGAAAATAATTTGACTGAAACCGGTAACAGATCCCACGGAAATTGGTTCAAAATATTCAACAAAATATTTCATACATCAAAATCAATTTGTTTATTTGTCTGTCTGTATCCTTGACCATGGGCAAAACATAACAAAACTAGATGACCACTGGCATGTGTGAACAAATTTACTAATCTAATGTGTGTGAAGTTTTAGCCAAGGGTTTTTAAATTGGTTCAGTGATTAGTTTTAATAAGTCTTTTAAATGATTTTCTCTGAAATTTTCAGAAAATCCAACATGGCCGCCAGACGTTATATTTTGATTGATCCACGGAGGTCATGTTTATTTATGTATTAACATCCATTGAGCAAACTTTAATGACCCTTAGTACCTAATCGTATCTTCCAAATTTCAGTCCACTCCATTTAGTCTTGTTAGTGGTTCTTGTTGAACTCATTGTAGGTAATCCAAGATGGCCTCCAAAGCATTTGGCCAATCAATCTCACTTGAACAAATCTGGCTCAGCTGTTGTCCTAAATGATGTTTCATGAATTTTGAATTGATGAGTCCCCAAGTGGCTTCGGAGGACATTTGTAAAGACGTTTCTAAAAAGCTGTTAAAATCCCAGACGGCCACCGGCCAAACTCGTTGATCGGCTTCATTTGACCAAAGTTTGATCTCTAATGCCCTGAAGATACATTCTGCCAAATGTAATTGAAGCCGGCTCAATTGTTCTCGAGAAGATATTTTAACTGTCAAACTGTTTATCCAACAGTTTCAAAAGCGGCAAATTTGAAATCAGCATACACAAAAACCTATATACATGTAGCTGTAAAACAAACTTCGGCTTCAAACTCCATCATTTAAAAAAATCAAATATGGCCAACAAACACGCAACATTGTTTAGTGGTCTATGGCAGACCTGTTTTTGATGAATAGAACTACTTAACCGTGAACAAATCTTAATGCCCTTTAGTGCCTAATCATATCGTCCAAATTCCAGCCAGGATCCATTCAGCGATTCTGGAGAAGTAATTTTCGTGAAGACTAGGTCATCCCAAAGTGGCCGATGAAGCATTTGGCTATTCAAGTTTCTTTGAACAAACTTGGTTCAGCTCTTGCCATAGATGATATTTCATACAGTTTGAATCGATCCACCCCAAATGGTTTCAGAGATTAAAAAAAATATTTCTAAAAATCACCCAAAATCCAAGATGGACGCCGCCAACTTGGACGATTGTCTTCCTTTGACTATTGATCAACTTGTGTCTCTATGCCCTACCAATATGTCCTGTCAAATTTGGTTTAAATCAGCTCAGTGGTTCTTGAAAAAAGGTGTTTTTTAAAGTTGACGGGCAGATGGTCGCCATGGCATAACCTCACTTGGCCACTTTTGCCCACGTGAGCTAATAAATGTCAATGTGCAGGCGAAGAGAAAAGAATTTTTAATTACGGCTAGAATGACTAGCTGGATTATCTATCTCAGTCGATCAAGTGGGAAAATTTAAACAAGAGGCCCAAGGGCACGTGCCGCTCACCTGGACCATTATGATTTGAACCATTTGCATTTAAATAGACATTGATAATTTTTAGAAAATCCAAGATGGCCACTAAAAAAATATACCAATCCAGATTCTCATTTGACATTTTGGATCATACTATCATAGTCGTTCGACCGAAGTTTTGTTGAAATCAGACTTGATTAAGGAGTGCCATTTTAAATGGTTCTGGATGATTTTCAGAAAGTCATAGATGGCCACCAAAATATTGACCTATCAAAATTCAGAATATAATTTCTAGAGGTTAGCTAAATTTGGTTTAAATAGCCCAAGGAGTTAATGAGGAATAACATCTTAAACGAATTCCCATTTCCCGGAAAATCCAAGATAGCCACCAAAATACACCAAGCAGTCAAAATTCTGTATACAAATTATGAAGTGTACCAGACTAATTTCCGTCCAGCTGAGTGTGGTTGAAATCAGCCAAGCGGTTAATGAGGAGTAGCCTTTTAAATAATTTCCAAAAGATTTCGGAAAATCCAGGATGGACACTGGAAAAATTGATCAATCGAAATTCTGTATACGTGTTCTGAATCCTACCACCACAGGGTCCTTCTCACCAAAGTTGATTGAAATCGGCCCCAGCAGTTAATGAGGAGTAGCCTTTTAAACGATTTCCAGCTATTGTTCGGGAAATTTAAGATGGCACCAAACAAATTGACCAATCCAAATTCTGCATACAAGCTCTGAAGCACACACCGCTAGTGTCCTTCCAGCCATGTTTGCCTGCAATAGTTCAAGCAGCTAATGAGTTGTACGTGGCCTTATAACTGATTTCCCGAAATTTTCAACAAATCGAAGATGGCCGGCAGAAAAATTGACCAATCAAAATTTGGTATACAAGTTCTGAAATATACCAGCCTATAACAATCCCATATTCCTGCATTTTGTTCTAGGGATGAATGAGGATCCAAGTCTTACCCTACTGGGATACCAATCATATCCCACTGGGATCTCAGCGTTTCTTTACCACTTGGATCACAGATCTATCCTGTCATGAGCCATTGGGATCCCAGTAGGATTCCCACTGGCATCGCAGGTTTATTGTCGGGATCTCAATTGGATACTAGTGGGATTCTACTGGGATGTCACCTTAATTGATGAGTAGCATTTTAAACTATTTCCCGCCATTTTTTAGAAAATTCAAAATGGCTGCCAAAAACATTTACCCTTCAAAGTTCTGCATATAAATTCTGAAGCATACCACTCTATGGTCCTTACAACCTAGTCTGCTTGAAATCAGACAAGTGGCCAATGAAGAGTAGGCTTTTAACTGATTTTCAGAAAATCCAAGATGGCCGCCGGAAAAGTTGACAAAGCAAAATTCTGTATACAAGTTCTGAAACCTCCCACCATAGTATCATTTTGGCCAGGTGAGCTAAAAATAGCAAATATGAAATCAGAATACCCACAAATATATATATATATATATATATATATATATATATATATATATATATATATATATATATATATATATATATATATATATATATATATATATATATATATATATATACATTTTCGGCCTCAAAATCCATCAAATAAACAAGCGGTTAATGGGAAATAGCCTATTAACCGAGTTCCCAAAATGTTCAGAAAATCCAAGATGGCCACCGGAAAAGTTGACCAATCAAAATTCTGAATATACACATTTTTTAAGCCTTCCGCCCTAGGCTCAATCCAGTCAGTCTGGTTGAAATCGCCCAAGCAATTAATCATGAGTAGCATTTAAAACGATTTTCAGCCATTTTTCGGAAAATTCAAGATGGTCACTGAACAAACTGACCAATCAAAATTCGGTATACAAGCTCTGAAGCAAACCACTTTAGGGTCCTTCCACCCGTGTTTTTTGTTTACTTACTCAAGCAGTTAATGAGGAGTAGCCTTTTAACTGATTTCCCGCCATTTCCCAGAAAATCCAAGATGGATGACGGAAAGATTGAACAATTCGTTGTACATCTTCTGAATCATACCATGCTACGGTTCTTTCATCCAAGTTTGATTGAAATCGGCACAGTGGTTATCGAGGCGTAGGCTTTTAATTGATTTCCAGAAATTTTCAGAAAATCCAAGATGGCCACCGGAAAAATTGACCAATCAAAATTCTGTATGCAACTATACAAGCGTACTATCCTTCCAGCTAAGCCTGGTTGAAATTGCCCAATGAGGAGTAGCGTTTTAAATGATTTCCCGGCATTTCCCGGAAAATTCAAGATGGCCGCCGAAAATATTGATCAATCAAAATTATGTATACAGGTTCTGAAGCCTACCGCCATAGGATCCTTCAAGCAAAATTAGTAGTAGAGTTTTAAAGCAAAAGTTGACAACCGGACGCCATGCCATAAGCTCACATGGCCATTCTGGCCAAGTGAGCTAAAAATGGCCACCTGGTCTGTAAATGTACATGACCAGTTTCTTGACCGGTCATGTCCTCCATCAGGCAAGTCAGGTGTTTCGATTTAGATTATTGCTCACCACCTATCAGGCTGAGGATCCATCGATGCCTCTAGAAATCAAAGTTTTGAAAATCTGAGAGAGAGATTTTGAACTTTAATAGCATCATAAAGTCTCTGAATAGCCATAAAATGTCACAGAATCCATCTCTCAGTATTCAACTGACTGTAAATCAGTTAATTACTGTTCATAGCACCCAGTAGGATTTTAATATTGGCTCACTAATTTGATTTGGAATGTTTGGGTATGACTTTTAGGTCCCATATAATTGGTAATCAAAGATACTGTGTCCATTAACCCTTTAACTATTGAAATGCCAATATCTCAACTTCAATAATACTATACAGGCATGATGTTGAATATTTTGAAACTAATTTCGACTGGAACCAGTTGGTGCCATAGGGAGCAAAAGCTCCCAGTGAAATTGGTTTCAAAATATTCAACAGAATATTGCATATGTCAAAAAGAATTAGTTTTTTTATTCTGTAAGGGTTAAATAGTTGGTTAACCATTCTCAGGTAAATTTTAAATATTGTCAAATTAATTTCAAAGATGAACTGGTGTTCATTTTGCAACAAATTTGATGTTAGATGTTGGTGTCGCAAACCAGGGCTTTAGATTACCCCATAGCTTTACAAGTCATGCCCAAATGAAATCCGCCCATATTAGTGAGCCCAACTCAAAAATCCTACTTGCTGCTACATTTGTATGAACACTAATTGCAGTATGCCGCAAAAATAACTTTACTAGAAAACGCGAAAAAACGGGAGCATAGCGCCAAAAAGATGCCAAAAATGGGACAGTTTCCGCGCTGCGTCAGTTATAAGATTGTGATGCGTTAGGAAAAGAAGATTTAGCGCACCAAGAATTTCATTTAGCGCGTGGATACCTCTAAAAAGGACACATTGAGACCCGTTTTGAAGAAGATTTAAACGGGTTCAAACTATTTAGGCGCGTTTAAATGTTCAGTGGCTAGCATACATTTTCTTGACGTGTTTATAATTCAGGCTGTTACTGTCATCGTGTTCGCGTATTAATTACGTTAACGTGATATGGCCTATTTATGTCTACTCCGCATATAAGAAATACTCCAAAACCTATTACTAAATATTAAATTATCACTAAATTTCACAGTCATATACAATTCCATACACTCACTTCTAATACCTGTAGCACTTTTCCGGGAATAAAACAGCATACGAGGCTTACGAGTGGACAATTAACGTACATATGTATTTGTTGCTTACTGATTTTTCGGGAATTTCCTTTATCTGAATATATGGTATTAACATTTTAAACCATATTTTCGTAATTCTTTAGCGATTTTGCTATACGGTACATCCCGGTGCTTTGGTTATTTATAAAAAAGAAACTGCGAAAGCAATCGTATAAGTTGAGATCACACTTCATCGAGAATTGCCAAACGTCCCCGATATAGGGTATTAACGTTTAAACCGCATTTTCGTAAAATGAATGAATGGCGGTAGAGTCGACAAGTCAACTTTCAGTAGTGAAATATTTCAGTTCCTTTTAATGTGTAGAAAGCTTATATTGCAGATATGTATTGAAGAATATACAGTTGAGAGTTCGCCTGACACGCTGGTGTATGATTTATGTGTTTTACGGTGCCAATTATTATGGATATTTGTGGTCAAAGTCTATAATCTACATTTCTATTGAGAATCCGTGAGTGAAACACATAAATAACTCAATATACGAATAGACGCGCAAATGGGCCTAAATAGGGACAGTCATCCAGTGCGACCTGAGTGGTGAGTTGTTTTTTCACAATATACCTCCTTACCAACTTTTCAGCAGTGTTATTGAGCGCAGGCAGTAGAATGACCAGTGAACAAACAGCCAATGTCTTACTATTAGACCGTGCGAGTATGGACATGACAGACCCGTATGTAGCGACCAAACGTAAAGCGTCCACCTCACCTATGGGTGGGCAAGTGCCTAGTCAACTGCCAATATCTTCACCAAACACAAACGTCGCGTTCAATAACAGTGTTATAAATGCAATTGGCGACGCGAATACCGTTCTGTGGAGATCGCCAACCTCAGATACTATATCCCAACCACCTATAGATCCACTAACAAACTTAGCCATACCTCAAACCGTAACCGCATCTGTGCCCAGTGATACGTGTACAACAGTAACGACATCAACGGCCATGACGTCACAACCAACGTACCAATATGTGACGTCACATTCTCAATGTCTACCTGGTACTGTAACAATGAACACTGGTGTATATCCTGGAACTCTAGGTCACGTAGGACCCCAAGATCAAAGGTGTGCACCTAGACAGGGGTTCAGTCCAATGACCGATTTTAACCGTAGATACCGAATGTGCTTAAATACACAGCTGCAAAACCCACCAAGTGATCGCGACATACACAACATTGCGTTTACTACAATAATGGGAGCAAGTGAAAGGCTATCACTGCAGATTAACAGTCTTACTGAAACTCAATCCAGGATGTGTGACGCTCTAAACAGACTAGAGACAATAGAGCAACATGTCATAGACTTTCGTTCAGGCATGGAAAGGATGGAGCGTCGAGTGACAGAGCTGGAGTGCAGGTCTGGTCAGCAAGAGGCTGCAATCTTTTCTCATGGTGACGGCATGGCAGGAATGAGGGAGGAAATAGCACAATTAAAACAACAAAATAGAGACATTGAACGTGAACATGAACTTATCAAAGACCGTGTCATTGACCACGAAGCAAGATCAATGAAATACAATCTGTTATTTCTTGGTCTTGCGGATCGCGACGGAGAAGACGCGTACTCAGTTCTAAATGACTTTCTCTCGACACATTTAGGTATTAACAATGCTATAGCGGTACAAAACGTGCATAGAGTTGGAAAGCCACGCACAACAGGCGATACGCCGAGACCGTTAATAGCTCGTTTTCTGCAATACAAAGATCATGAGTATATTCAACAACTAGCATTTGAGAAATTACGCCGGTCAGATTTCTCGGTTATACAACAGTATCCGTACGAGATTCGTGAAAAAAGACGGCATCTAGTACCTGTAATGATGGAGGCGAGACGTCACAACGACACGGCAAAAATAGTTCGCGACAAACTTTATATAAATGGACAGTTATACACACCATCGTCTACCTATAATCCACAATCTAGACCAGAATATGCTCAACAACAGAACTGGAGGTCAAATCCATGGCAAAACTGACAGTCAAATGCATAGGGGTCTCGCGGGGAAAGAATCCTTCAATCGCAGAACTGTTCACCTGCACTCAATCGCGTATTCGAACGTGTGTATAGCCATCCTGGGAGCAAAATAAAACTGAAAACTGCTACCACTGTTGGAGTTAATCTAACTACAGCTGCTCGTTTCATCACTATCGTTAATAATAATAATAATAATAATAATAATAATAATAATACTAATAATATTAATAATAATAATAATAATAATAATGATGATGATGATGATGATGATGATGATGATGATAATAATGACAATAATAATAATAATAATAATAATCATCATCGTCATCATCATCATCATCATCATCACCATCATCGACATCATCATCATCATCACCATCATCATCATGGAAAAGACGATCAATATGATAGCGGTTATGAAAGTACTGATCCCCAAACAGCCAAATATGGTACCATGAATGCTTGTTCTACATCACCTACTACCTGTGATTCTGATAGTTTTATTTTTTCTTCCCCAACTGTCTCTGCTGATGCCACCACTAAAAATGCTGCTGCTACTCATGCAACTATTCATATAAATTGCTCAATTATCCCAACTACCACTTCTACTCCATCTAACTCTGCTACTGCTGCTACTGTTACTATTGATTCTACTACCTCCTCTACTATCACACACCCCCACCCCTAGTCTAGAAATCCTGGTGCTATAATGATCAATACTTCCTACGCTGCATCAATCAACACCTACAGCACTCCTGCTGCACCCAACCACGCCAGGCTCAACGACAACAGCAACAACAACGACAGCAGCGGCGCCAGCAACAACTACAACAACAACAACAACAACAACCATCACAACCATCATGACTACCATCACCTCCACCACCACCACCACCACCACCACAACAACAACAACAACAACAACAACAACAACAACGCATGCAGCGATGATAATATTGAAATTGCATACAGTGATAACTGCAAACGCAGTAGAGGTGACTTCTTGCATACCGCATGTATAAATGTCTGCGGGATTAGATCAAAGATTAAGATCCCTGAATTTCTCAGTTTTATAAATGCCCATGACATAACTGGTATTAATGAATTAAAAATATGCGAACTAGATCATGTTGCTATAGACGGCTATCTTTTACTGACAAACCTACGAACTAGAAACTTAAACTCTGGTGGGGGGGTGGCATTGGGGTTCTAATAAAAAAAAAATTCGAAAAATATATCCAAAAAGTAAACTGTGACGTAGAACACAATGCAGTACTGTGGACATCTATTAGCAAAGTCATAACCAAGCATTGCGAGGATATCCTATTGGGGTTCGTTTATATACCGCCCGAATCTTCTAGTTATCACACTAACGAAGAATTCGACAAAATACAGCATGACATTCAGAATTTCAGTAGAAGATTCAAAACGATTGGGCTAATAGGAGACTTTAATTCTAAATCTGGCACTGAGTGTGACTACTCAGAGTTTGACGATTTTACTCGCGACCACTTCGGTATAGACTATGCTCCCAATGTCGAATTGCTGCAACTGTTACACAAGGAAAGAAGTAGCCAATGTCAAGGTAGAATCAACAATAACGGAAGAAAGCTGATTCAGTTTTGTAAAAATTGTAATCTGTTCATCATTAACGGGAGAGTAGGGAAAGATAAATTAATAGGAAGGGCAACAACGACACATAATAGCCTACTCGATTATGCTATCGGAAATACCAATTTTATTGAAATCATCCGTGATTTTGAGGTCAATGACTTCGATCCACTTCTTTCAGAGATTATTTGGGCAGTGATTTTAAAGATTAATAGTAATAATGATAATGATGATAATAATAATGATAATAATAATAAAAATAATAATAATAATAATAATAATAATAATAATAATGATGATGATAGTGATAGTAACAATAATAATAATAATACAAAACCGATAAGATGGGTGGTAGACAAAAAAGGCATCTTCATCGCAAGCTTTAACACTGAAAGCATTAATCAAATTAAGCAGTGGTTAATAGAAATAGAAAATGGGGATTTTCAGCAAAACTTAAATAATGTAAACAAATTAATTGTAAATCTATTTTTGGCGAGCGCAGAAGAAACATTTGGACAGAAAAAGGTTTACCATCCTGGCAGCGGAAAAACAATAAAACTTGGTTTGGAAGAGAGTGTGCGGAAGCAAGAAAAGCATATCATAATAGTAAGAAAGCCTATAATATACACTAAACCGAACAAAACAAACTACACTTGATAAGTGCAAGTAAAGCATACAAGAAAAAAATTCGAATACATTCACAAAATGCTCGCTTTAAACTTCACAACAAACTACGAGAACTGCAAAAATGGGACACGAAAGCGTTCTGGAAAGCCTTGAACAACAAATCGCAGAAAAACGACGAACACGTTAAAATGGAACTGGAGAAACTATTACTTCACTTTCAATCTGTAAACCAGGGTGTACACAATGGAGAACTAAATGTAATTTTAGATTCAGACATATTAGACTGCCCAGAATTAGATAAAGCAATAACTCGGAGTGAAATTCTTGACAAAATCGCTAAACTAGCAAATAACAAAGCAGCTGGTGAGGATAATGTTTATAATGAGTATATAAAATCTACAGCCGATATTATGCTACCAATTTATGAAAAACTATTTAACATAATTTTCGATCATGGCAAGGTACCTGAGGATTGGCTAATTGGAAAAATTATTCCAATTTATAAAAACAAAGGTGAACCCTCTGATCCAGCCAATTACCGCCCGATTACCTTACTAAGCTGCCTTGGGAAATTATTCACATCAATTTTAAATGCCAGATTGAAGAATTTCGCAGAGACACACGACATTATATCAGAATCGCAAACAGGATTTAGAAAAAAACGATCCACAATTGACAATATCTTTTCACTTTATTTAATCATAGAATTGCTACAAGCACAAAGGAAAAAATTATTTTGCTGTTTTATTGATTTTAAACAAGCATTTGACACGGTCTGGCGGGCGGGCCTCTGGAGAAAGCTTTTAAAATCTAATATATCTGGAAACTGTTTTAGCCTCATATATAATATGTATCAAAATATAAAATCCTTCGTTAGCTACTACAAGCAAAAAGCTGAATATTTTATGTGTAATATAGGTGTTAGGCAGTGGGAAAACCTTACTCAATTTCTATTTGCTATATTTTTTAATGACATGGAAGAATTTCTTAATCTGAATAATATACCTGGGATTCTATCAATGAATAATCTACCAGAAGAGCATTTGCATTTATTTGTATATCTTATAGTCCTATTATATGCTGATGATACAGTTTTAATGGCAGATACTCCGGATGGGTTACAAAGAGCTCTAAACGTCTTCAAAAATTATTGCGATGAATGGAAACTTAAAATAAATTACAGCAAGACAAAAACAATGATCTTCTCTAAACGCAAGACAAACTCAAACAAAACCTTTTATATTGGAGCCCAGGAGCTTGAAGTAGTCAGTGAGTACCTTTATCTGGGAATTCTCTTTAAAGCCAATGGAACATTCACAAGCTGTAAAGCAAGAAATGTAAAACAAGGCACTAAAGCTATATATTCTCTACTAAAGAAGACGAGAGAGCACGGCATCCCGATCGACTTGGTAGCTGTATTATTCGACACAATGATTCACCTATTCTACTTTACGGTTAAAAAATCTGGGTTTTTGAAAATTATGCCCATATAGAAACGTGTAAATTACATTTTTTTTAAATCTACTTCATTTAAAACAAAGCACTCGAAACGTAATGATCTATGGGGAATTTGGTATTTTTCCACTGGAAAGTACAATTAAATGCAATATGATTCCCTTCTGGGCGGGACTTGTAAACATGGGTTACGGCAAACTATCATCCATCTTATACTTTTTATCAACGGATTACATGACACCACAAAATAAACGGTTTAAATGGGTTGAAACTATCAAATCTATTCTGGAGAGCACAGATCAACTAAGTTTATTTGAGACGGAGCAAATAAATACTAAGCAATTAATAAAACAAACCAAACATATTTTAGAACAACAATATATAGAAAAATGGTCCAGAACATTAGCCGAATCATCGCGACTGACGTTTTATAAGCCAATTAAATCGAATTTTGAGCCCGAGAAATACCTAAAATTACTCCCATACCGGGACGCCATAACATTCTGCCACTTTCGTACGCTAAATCATCAACTCGCTATTGAGACAAAGAGATGGATCAGAATAGAACACAATGAGCGCCTTTGTAGTATATGCAATATTATAGAAGATGAAATCCATTTTCTCTTCCACTGTCAGAAATATGTGAGAGAAAGACACCGATATATACCTCATTATTATATAAGGGAGAATACATTTGAAAAAACCAAAGGTCTATTCGCAATATGTAATGGACCGATACTAAGCAGGATGTGTAAATACTTACGATTTTCAAAACAAAAAGCAACAGAACAACATCAACATCATCAACAGCAACAACAACAACAACATCATCAACAAGAACAACAACAACAATAACAACAATAATTTGTTATCAACGACAACAACAAAAACAACAACAACAACAACAACAACAACAACAACAACTGCTACTGCTACAGCTACTGCTGCTGCTGCTGCTATTGCTATTGCTATTGCTATTGCTACTGCTACTGCTACTCCATAAGCGGCGGCATCAACATCATCATCATCATCATCATCATCATCGTAACTAAAAAAATAATAATATTAATAATAATAATAATAATAATAATAATAATAATACTAATAATAATAATAATAATAATAATAATAAAAATAATAATACAAATAATAATAATAATAATAATAATAATAATAATAATAATAATAATAATGATTGCAGTACTCTCATGTATACAGATCTCTACCGTGACATGTTTATCGATTTATGTACCCTCATATTCCGTATAATAACGGCCTGAGTGAAATAAAGAAAACTGAAACTGAAACGTACTAGCCAAACTGTGCTCACTGTGATATCGCATATGCGTTACGTTTGGGTTATAAAAAGAAGGAATTACGCGTGTGCGGTAATCCCTTCACTAGTAGTATATGACAGGACGACCACACGCAAGATAAATAGTTCGGGTCGTCGTATTTCCAGCGCGTAACATTTTAAAGCGTGCTTCAAATATATAGCACTCCTCCTAAATTTAAAATTATTAGCACGTTTAAAGATTTCAGTAGGTTCGTCAGAAACAAATTAATGGGTCAAGACAAATTAGATGCATCCAAACAAGAGTTTAGGCCCGTAAGAAAATGTCTAGACAACACGTTTTCTATAGCATTTTGTTTTAATACGCGTTAAAAATTGGGCGCGTTTTTATTTTCCTTTTGGCACATTAAAAATGCGTTTTTCGTAAGTTATTTTTGCGGCATACTGTAACTGATTTACAGTCAATTAAATACTCAGAGACGGATGCTGCGGCATTTTCTGGCGATTCAGAGGTCTTAAGGTGCTATTAAAACTAAAAGGACTCAAGATCAATCTCTCAGATTCGAAAATTGTCAAGTTTCTACGAGGATTGATGGATCCTGAACCAGATAGGTGGCGTATCCAAATGAGGCAAATCTAAAGACCTGAAACAACAACATCTTCCACTAGAATTGTTGAACAAGAGGGCAAACTCTGGGGCCTGTA
The DNA here is from genome assembly GCA_034401795.1 of Chaetoderma sp. LZ-2023a. NCBI lineage: Eukaryota > Metazoa > Mollusca > Caudofoveata > Chaetodermatida > Chaetodermatidae > Chaetoderma > Chaetoderma sp. LZ-2023a. Next base: position 207,818,430 of record CM067369.1, on the reverse strand, counting down.
TTCCTCACCTGGAATTATTGGCCACTGGCACAACCGAACAAAGCGAGATGGCCACTGAAAAAATGTACCAATCTAATTTCTGTGAAGAAGGGTTAGCCATGTTTTATTAAAATTGGACCAGTGGTTAATAAGTAGTCTTTTTATGGTTTTCTTAGAAATTTGCAGAAAATACAAGATGTCCGCCACAAACGGTAAATTACGATTGATTCATGGCGTATAAAAAATCGATCAAAATCCTAGATCGCCACCAGCCAAATTGGCTGATCAGCTGGATTGTACACATTTGAATCTCTATGGCCTAAGTATTATTCCAGCCATATATAATTGAAATTGGCCAGGTGGGTCACGAGTAGCAGACATTTTAAATTTCCCATTGCATTAGTATGGGAGAATTTGCCTGGAAAATGATCCAAGATGGCCACAAAACCATTTATTCGGCAGTTTCGAAAATGCCAAATTTGAAGTCAGAACACCTCCAGAAAAATACATAAAACCAATTTCGGCCTCAAAATACATCAAATAAAAAAATCCAATATGGCCACCAAATATGCTACATTTTGATAGGGCTACGGGACACAGCAGCCATGTTTTCTGATGGAACAAAATCCCTTGAACAAACTTTAATGGCCCTTAGTCCATAATCATACCTCCCAAATTTCAACCCAATCCATTAAGCAGTTCTGGAGAAGTTGTATTCATGAAAACTACGTCATCCAAGATGGCCGACAAAATACTAGGCCAATCTAATTCCCTTGAACAAACTTGGTTCAGATCTTTCCCGAGATGATATTTCCTAAGTTTTGAATCGATCACCAAAGTGGTTTCGATGAAGAAGATTTTAGACTGGCAAAATCCAAGATGGCTGACCGTTAAATTGGCCGATCAGCTCCATTTGAATAATCTTGAATCTATACCCTAAGGATTCCTCAAGTAAAATTTAATTTAAATCAGCCAAGTGGTTCCTGAGAAGTTGTTTAAAGAAAAGGTTGAGCGACGGATGGTAGCCATGGCATAAATTCCCTTGGCCTTTCAGGCCAGGTAAGCTAAAAATGTACACCAGTTTCTTTGTTATTCATTTTTGTCCAGGAAAGCTATTATTATATATTTAAAATGAATTAGACTGGAACCTGTTTCCGCCATACATACATACATACATACATACATACATACATACATACATACATACATACATACATACATACATACATACATACATACATACATACATACATACATACATACATACATACATACATACATGTAACATAGACAGCAACAGCTCCCAGTCAAATTGGATTTAAAATATTGAACAGAATGTTCTATATGTCAACCATAATTTGTCGTATTTGGTCGGCAAGAGTTCAAGGGTTAAAGGGTTAACACAAATTCAAAGACAAACCTGGTCAGACTAGTGTTAGCCCTTTAACACTCAACCTGAGCAAAACGGATTCTGCAGTGGTCTTGGGAAAGACTATTTTTGAAAATTTACCACTGGAATGACTTGCCATACAACTGAGCCAGTCATTCCAGTGGTAAAATTTAAAATATAATCTCAGTCTGCACATGTTTTTTATTCTATAAGAAAGTCAATATTTTCTCAAACAAATTTGACTGCTAAAGGGTGAAATAATCAAATAAAATATAAATAAGGAGTGGATTTATAATTGGCCAGATGAGTGATCTGTCATGTCTGTGCCTCATTTCTGAATCCCAGTATTTTCATTTCAATGCAGCCATACATGTCAAACTCGGTTGAAAATTCTAAACATAATTTGACTGGAATAATGCGCCAGATGGTTGTTGGGCTTATACATGGCAGTCTTATACATTGCAGTTTGCAGTATACCCATTAAATAGGCATGTATCCATTGACACACATATATTCAAATTAGTTTTGGAAAATTTTGGAGAGGTGTAAACCCGTTTGGTCACAGTCCGTTCAAAGTTAGTTTTGGAGAGTCAAACCCCAACCCTCAAACAGACAGTTAACTAGTTCAACCCTATTTAGCATTCTATGGAGTTTGTTTACAAAATTTAACAGATTATAAATTTGCAGCCAAAGAGATTTTTTAATAGCTCTTTCACTGTATATCCAGTTTGCATATAAATGGAAATAGTATTTAGTTGACAATCTCACAAAGATAAGTTCAACTAAGCAGATCTCCTATCGCCACTCAGCACATGATAAATGACTGGTTCCTGTTCCACCAGACGTTTAACAATGCCATATTTAACTCCCCAGAGTGTAGGACAATCATGTGGATAAAAGAATCATGGATTGTTTTGTAAAAGATGTTATATTCGAGAAATTACTCCTAACAGAAAATAACATTTAAATCCATGTGGCTGTACTGGCTAAATGGTACAAAAACACAAATCACAAGCTCTGACAACAAATGTTAGAAAATAATATAAGATTCATAGCCTCAAGTTCCGTTCATGGCCATATTCGTAAATCACACTTAGAGGACATTCAGATATTGCTTGACTATTAGCCCTTTCATCCGACAAATCCTTTTATGCTATAAAACTTACTCTGTTGAATATGTTGGCAGTCATTTGACTGGAAAAGGCAGCAACAGCTCCTCATCAAATTAATTTTAGAATGTTCAACAGATTTCCCGAATGGTTTTCCTAAAATTAGATATGGGAATTCATCGGTGAAAGAGAATTAGCTGATGTATGGTTCACAAACCACAATAATCCCATGCAAGCGAACTGAACCATGGTTCGTCTTCCCTTGGATTGCAATTTTCTGAACCAACGAATGATCATTACAGCCCTACTGAATTGTGTTCTCTTGGTCTGCAATGGACATTTTCTATGCGAAAATTAAAACTTTTACAAACAGGCTTTAGTGTGAAAGGTTCAATATAACTCCTTCAGATGTACCCATTTTGAACACATTTTTTATTAATTTCAAGGAAGTTCTATTAACATTTTAGCACTCAAACCTGCCAATTTTTGATAATTTGCCTCTGGAATGACTGGCTCGATAACCGAGCCAGCCATTCCAGTGGACATTTTCAAAAATTGTCTTCTTTTGGTCTGCAAATGGACATTTAAATTTCCTTGAAGAAATCTATCCTACTATGGCCTGCTCGCAGTATAAAGATGGTAACCTGTCGTGTCCTTGTCAAGTTCTTGATGTGGTCTGACTCCCGGGTTGTTTTGCCTTACTAATCTGCTTCATTTCTTCAAAGTCAATGCGATTTTCATACTGTTCTTTATTTGTGGCCTCTTTTGCAAGCTGGTCAGCTTGTTCATTTCCCAAAAGTCAACACTGAGCTGGTATTCACTGTAAATCCACTGTGTTATACTTGTTTTTTGTCTCAAGAGCGCTTGCTAGCCGGATGACTTTTCCATTCCTGGTCTCTATAGTTTGTAACACAGACACGGAATCTGTAAGAATAACAATGTTTAATTGCATCAGAGCTCTGTCGTCTAAGATGTTAGCCACGTGGATAGGAGCCTGAATTTCTGCTGTGTAATTAGTACAGTGTTTTCCTGTGGGCACTGAGAGCTCCTGAGTACATCCGTCTGGAAATTGTATGTATATTTCTGCTCCTCCGTTTCTTACAGCACCACACGTTGACCCATCAGTAGGTACTCATGCCCATTGCTCTTCAGGATATTGGTCATTTGGCAAAGTTAAGGACAGTGTCCTATAGACAGAATCATCATGTTCATCATTGCTGCTTATGCCAAGATTTGAAATCGTGATTGCTACCCAACTCATGTCAGGAATCTCCCATGGATGGTTGTTTGATGGTTGTTTGATGGTTCCCATATCATATTGACATTTTGTTGAAAACTTGGCTCTCTTCTGCTTGCAAGCTTCCGTGAGTGGGGTAAAATTGCTCACCTTAAGTCTGCACTTTGTGAGTTGCTTTGTGATGGCATTCATTGTGTATTTAGCTAAGACCGTACATTTTTCTAGCTGGATTTCTATTTTTAAATCTCTTCTCGGTTTTAGAGGTTCTATGGATGTAATTTCTTCAATTGCAGTAATGGGTGTTGTCTTCATACCTCTAGTGATTATCCGTAGAGCCTGGTTTTGAATTTTATCATGGGATTGCTAGTAACTTTTTGCTGCAGTGGCCCATGATGAGGATCCATACGCAATGATAGGTCTGACTGATCCAGTATATACCTTCTCGAGGATGTCCATGTTTGTGCCCAATTAGTTCCTGCTAGCTTCCGCATGACCATCATTCTCTGCCCGACTTTTCCAATTTGTGCTTTCAATGGCATCCGTTCTACTCTGAGGTAGGTCGCTTGATCTTTCACTTGTAATCTATAACTTCCCAGCCTCAAATCAATCCTTGTTTTAGGCTTTGTGGATAGGGCTCAAAGAGTTGCTGTTGTTTTCTCTTTATTTATTGTTAAACAGTTCTTATTTGCCCACGATGAGAGATGATTGATGGCAAGCTGTATCCTATATGCGGCAGTCGTTGTATATTCCTCAGCGCACCAACTGACTAGATCATCTGCATAGACAACAGCCTTGATTCCTTTTGGGAGCTCTTTAATAAGGTCAGTTATGAAGACTACGAACAGAGTTGTTGAAAGTACCCCCCCCCCCCTGAGGTTCTCCATGTTTCAGCAGGATCTTTTTGCTGTAGTTTACTCTAGCTTTTCTATTTTGAATGCGCATAGATATACAGCCAAACATATATCCTGATATGTTGTTCTCTCCGAGTTTCATAAGGCGTCCTTCCTTCCAAAGCTTGTCAAGCGATTTTTGCATATTGACACACACAGCTAGTGTATTATGCTTGCATTGAAAGCCTTCTTTCAGGATGAATACCTGGAATACCTGGATATGGTGTGGCTCGTGTTAGACTTCATTTCAGGCGATAGAGATGCCAACTGGCCCATGCACCTCAAAGCCTTTATTTCGAGTTTGTCTTATGACAGAGTATTTGATCACTTAAATTATTTTAAGGGCGTGGGGCACTGTGTACGTCAAGGACATGAAGATGCTTCCACAAGTCACTTCAATCATTCAAAGATAATTTGCTTAGAATGGAGCACGTGCAGTAGCAAGGTCATCCTCAGAATCCTCCTTTAACTCTGTTTCTCCAGATATGACAAGGATGGATCATTGGTGTGTCTGGAAGTGGCGAGATCGGAGACAGATGGGCACTCACAACTCATATGATGTCTATATAGGTCATGAGTGGAATTACCATGACTTCATATTTTCGTAAAGACCTTGGGTTACATAAAATGCAAAGTGGTGAAGCTGATGTGCAGAATATCATTACGGTTATCAAAATGAGAATGGACAATCCTTTTGATTTTAGATTCTACGACGGAGAGAAAATGGCACTAATAAATATAGCTACTGGAGCATCTCGAGTTATTGTTACCAATTCATTATTTACTGCTAAAGTACAAGGGCAAAAGTCCATGCAAGAGTTTATGGAAAAGAAGATTATAGATGGAAAAGATGATTTCCGGAGCTTTTTGACGCAAACATTTGAAACGGAAAGTAGACAGTCAAAACACTGAACATTGAAAGGCAAGTATACAGACGACTGTTGAGATAGACAAAGATGCACGAAATTGATCTAAATGTAGTGCGGTCATATGAACTTTCACAAGCTAACATAAACCAAAGTGTGTCACTAAGAGAGTTAGATATGGACAGGTTGGCACAACCCCCCTAGTTCCAATTGATAATTATGACCAAACAGCTTACGTAGTTGACCTCTTGGCAGTAATTCAGATGGTAACAAAAGGCAGGATGACAACATTCTCTGAACTGTCTGACAAACCCAGACCGACAATTCCTGTTAAATTCCTTTTCGATAATCATGTCCATGTTGTTCCAGATAGATATGATGCAGTTGATTCCATCAAACCGGGTGAAAGAGCAAGGGGAACTGAAATTAGGGCAATAGCAATACAAATTCAAAGCACAGTAACTAAGTTACCAGTCAGTCTGAAAAGGTACCTATCAAGTGCCATGAACAAATCAGATTTACTAACATTTCTTTTTACTGACAGTCGTGAGGAACTTCCTAGACAACTCAAAGAAGGTCAAATACTAATTCTAGTGTCGCAAGATGGATTAGCAGTACAGATCGCAAACTCGGTCAATAAGACCAATCGGCTGCCTCTCCAATCATATCATGAAGAAGCTAACCACAGAATATCTGTTCAAAGAGAATACTGAGGAGTTCGAGAGAATCGTCATCTCTCCAAACATTGAAGCAGCAGTGTTATGCTGGTATCACTTTAAAGCATTACATACCCAAGAGCTCTCATTCCATACTGGTACAGGGAAAATGTAAGGTGTGTACCTGTGCATGAATCTGTTATAGGCATATGATCTGTGTGTGAGTTATTACCTGCGATGCACATATTGACCAGGTGTGATTCCACAAGCTGCCTACATGGTATTGGAAAGAAGAAGGCATTGCTTGCATTATCGAAACATGAAGACCAATTAAAAGCTAGAAAGTAATCTTGACAATGACTGTTTAATTATTGATGATGCCACTATTAGTGCTTCGATGAAAGCTACGTCAAATTTGAACCTGCTACGATACAAACTTGACACCAGTAAGGGTTTGGATATCAGTACGCTTCCACCAACAGAAGACAACGCTCATCTCCATAGCGTAGCGGACGGCATGGACAGATCAATTGGTTGTTGATTAGCGGGCGCAGTTTGTGAATAATTAAGGTGGGTTTCCCCCCATTTCTACCACGATCGCCTCCATCCATTATATTCTGACTGCCTGGTCTTGCACTAGTTCTTCTTGTCTTAGCGCCTGTTCTACCATTTTTGTATGTAAATCAAGCACGAAACTGTCCTCGCACGCTACAGGAGATAGCTCACGGCTGGGTGTGAGCAAAAGATTGCTAATTGTTGTCAATCTTGCCTCCAAATCGACTATTCCCGGTGTTGACACAGCGGCCCTGTGTATGTCCACTTGATTAGTTTATGTCTGCTGTACCCTATGGACAAGATTCCCATGCGAGAGTATGAAGACTATGCATGAGTTCTAACCACATGTTGGCGCAAGGAGACATCAAATCTGCGCCTCAAGATGCACATTCTTACTGTGAGTACCAAAGCGCAAGACGCTGAGAGCAAAAATATATGCGTCACTCTCAGACTCGTCTGCACTTTCCATGCCAGTGAGAGATGAAGTGACGCCCGTGAACTTTACGGTCCCGGCACCATCATCTGTGCCCTCGACAGGATCTTCTATGTCCCTATCCGTGAATGTTGTTAGTGTTATGCGTGTGCCAAGTGTAAATGCAGGCTGAGTTTCCTCATTGGGTGACACCATTGGAACAATGGGTGTCAATGGCATGTTCGCGTTGGCCATCCCTGCAACATAGTGTAGTGTGCATGGGTGGTATATGTGTGCACAAGGTGTGCAGCGCAGCTATAGCTGTGGCGCCCGTGGCGTATGTAGATAGTGATGATGCTTGTTTGACTTGTGTATTTTTGTGGTGTAAATGTATATAAAATGGCTATGTCCTAAGAATTTAGAATTGCTAGCAATGTGGATCAACGCCTTAGCGCAGTATGCATATTCCTGTATGTGCTAGTATGACTGAATTTTTGGGCGAAATGACTTCTTATCAATTATTTGCTGCTAGAATTTCTAAGTGCTAAGCATAACTTTCAAAACCGCTTTGCAGAATTGCGTCTAATTTGACTATGTCCTGCAAGCGTGTGTTCTAGCGCTTGTAGACGTAATTTGTGATAATTTTCGTATGTTCGGCAATGCACAGATGCGCTTTGCAGGATAACTTTGCATAACAGTATTGACAGGCGTTATTCTTGAACCGTAGGACTGAGAATAAAGCAAAATAGTCTGAAATTGTCTAAGCAACTTGTGCAACTAAACTTATAGAAATCAAGAACTAAATGGAGGTTTTTATATTTGCACTACTGCTAAGATGACGACGGATTTTAACAGAGTGAAATTAATATGAAAATTTCAAACATAACAATTAATATGGTATGGCCTGTCCTTTGGTAAATTGGTCTTTCGGGCTCAGAGCTCAGTTGCCTCCCATCCAACATGCCCACCCTCCTATAATACAAGAATATCTGAGTGTCAAATGTTGAAAATAAAAAAGATTTTAAAAGATTGAGGGAAAGAGGGATTGAGTGACCAACATATGGGAGGATTGAGAGACATATATGTTCTTTAGATTTCAAAGGGGAATGGCAATAATGATACATGCATACACATACTTATGTACCCATAAAATCACCCATGGATAAATGTGCACACACTCTCGGGCCTGGATATACTCATGCAGAATGCAGTAACTCCCTTAATTATACACGCATGCACACATACACGGGTACACGTATGCACGCATGCATGCACACATGGACACGTGCACGCACATGAGCGTGCACGCACGCAGACATGCACGCATGCGTGACAGGTGTGGGTTATGAAAACTGACACTGAAAACTGTACAGCTACACAAATATAAACGATGTCATATACATGGCATAGGGATATTTGTGTTTGCTGATTAATATTCTATGCTAAGTGTTTGCTACACTGATTGTAATTGCAGTGATTATGTGGATATTACATATGTTGCATAATATTGATTTGTGTAAACAACAAGCCTACGTGAAGAATATCATGAATTAAACGCTAACCTCTAGATATCCTTCAGACCTGAACCTTAGCGTCTTGCCATCACACCTGTCTGGGTTTGAAAATAGGCACGCAAACTATCGCGACCATAATATGCTTCCTGGGTTGCGCGAGCTTTTCCTGCCATTAATCGTGACTCTATCCATCTTTGTCCATACCGTAATGATTCAGTTTCCGCACTTTGTAAGTAGTTATGCAGTATACCTGCAGCTGCTTCAATGGGGTCTACATTTTTAGGGGACATGGTGATCCGATTTGAAAGATACGCCAACGATCGCCAAATGCGTTTTCAACTACTCCATGTTTTAGCAAACATTTAGGATAAACGATAATTGAATATTTGCTTTTACTTCATTGGTGACACCCCGGATACGGTTCAAGCAAATATTGTTTATGTGGGAATGATGCAACACCAACTTTGAACAGTTTCATTCCTGGGATAACCCTAGTTTTAGATAACTAATGTCCCCTTCTTGCTCTTCAATCCGACCAAGAGCAATAAGAGATATTTCTTAGTACACTGTCTATATGTGTCAATAAGACTTTAATATTTGAAGAATCTACTGATTCATATCCTTTTTCAGAGGCGTGTCTGTAATTGGAGGTAATTGTGTTAGTTTCAATATCAGGGTAATACACTCTGCCACTCAGACCCGATTGCTTTTCAAACTTATATTCAGACTCAGGCTCGCAACCCCGTTTCTTCTAAAACAAACAGACCATCGGATACCTGTGGCAGTTTTTATATTATGTCATTGATAGCAAACTATCATACATATTTTGGTCTAGCATATCTAAATACATAACATTTTAGTCAGGAACGCAGCGCGTATATAGCACGATTATGAACACTGTGTGATAGAAAGCTCGGGCAAAGTAAGATTAAATAGGCGTGAGAAAGTTTCACTTGCAGGTAGGTGATATATATATATATATATATATATATATATATATATATATATATATATATATATATATATATATATATATATATATATATATATATATGAATGAAAGAAGACATTCAATGCCAACTCATTTGACGTTCATGATACCTGCATAATTCCTTATATCATTTATTGCGAACATTCTATACTCACGTATTCAACTTTATCTATGTTAACTACTGAAGCAGAGGTGTGACTCGATCATCTTAAGAATAAATCACCTACATCCTCTCGTTGCTCTCACATGAATTTCATAATTTCAATACATCCTACTATGTGTTTACAAACAGACAGTCCGTGGATGCTAATAAAGGCATTCATTTCAAGCTATGCCCAACTCGTTATAGCTACGCTCCAATCCACTTTTTGTTCATGTTGGAATCAATGATATACTTCAATCATGAATTCCGAAAATACAAATTTTAACGTAATTATACACGTAAGCAGTCACATATTTTGAAACTAATTTGCCTGGGGCAACAACAGCTCACAGTGTTTTGTAAGCGGCATTGTCAAATTATTTGTCTCTCTGTCTTTTAAAAGCTTTATGAGTTGGAGTTGTGACCACGGTGTCCGAAGGCTTGTCCAGTGGTTTGTTCACCCAAATTTTGAAAAACCGTTTTCTGATGTCACTGTTGAATCGCTGCTTGTGTAGTTCGAAGCTACTGTCACGGGTTTGGTGACATTTGTCGGATGGCGCTTAGCATCAACTGTGTATATGCCTTGTGTGTATTTGTAAGCCTCGATTTGTCACCGTGGAATCTATAAATTAAATTTGGCAGCTTTAGGAATTTCAGACCGTCTTCATACTCCATGCCCCTTAGCCCGGAGATGGTCTTTGTTGCTCTACGTCGAACATCTTCGGGGATGTTTATAGCGCGCTTGTAAAGAGGTTAACATCTGACGTTTCCATATTCCAAGTGGAGTCGTATGTAGAGTAGACTGAATGTGCTTCGATCGAGAAATTCAAGCGACCTGCGGATCATACTGACTAATTTATTCCTTTTATTAGCTGCTGTTTCAGCATGTTGGTTGAACTGTAATGCACTGCCAACATAGGCACCATAATCTGTTTTGTGTATAGGTTTCTCTAGGGTTACAGCCTCAAAGTTTTCTGGCATGGTGTTTTGGTATCTGGGATTTGTTCTACACACATGCGTAGCTTTACATGTTGGAGATGGTGATCAACAAATTAAACTAACGGGTGCAGCACTGTCGGCTAAGTTAGCACATGGAAATTGAAGCCGCACGTTGCCAGTGCGTCAATAAAATAAAAATACATATACTGCCAGAGCCGTGCTGGAGTCAGAGTACAATAGGCGTAAAAGCCTAGGATTGATTGTGACAGATGCATCCACAGATAGTCCCATATGAATCGTCAGTGTGTCAGTATATCAGACATGTGAAAACTGGTCGGCCAATCCTTGACTTTTAGTCTTGGTGCGGTGGTCCAGTGGAAAGATGCCTGGTTGCTGATGCTATGCGGAGTTGCAGGATGACGGTTCGATCCCCCGACCGGGAGATGGTGATCAACAAATTAAACTAACGGGTGCAGCACTGTCGGCTAAGTTAGCACATGGAAATTGAAGCCGCACGTTGCCAGTGCGTCAATAAAATAAAAATACATATACTGCCAGAGCCGTGCAGGAGTCAGAGTACAATAGGCGTAAAAGCCTAGGATTGATTGTGACAGATGCATCCACAGATAGTCCCATATGAATCGTCAGTGTGTCAGTATATCAGACATGTGAAAACTGGTCGGCCAATCCTTGACTTTTAGTCTTGGTGCGGTGGTCCAGTGGATAGATGCCTGGTTGCTAATGCTATGCGGAGTTGCAGGATGACGGTTCGATCCCCCGACCGTGAGATGGTGATCAACAAATTAAACTAACGGGTGCAGCACTGTCGGCTAAGTTAGCACATGGAAATTGAAGCCGCACGTTGCCAGTGCGTCAATAAAATAAAAATACATATACTGCCAGAGCCGTGCTGGAGTCAGAGTACAATAGGCGTAAAAGCCTAGGATTGATTGTGACAGATGCATCCACAGATAGTCCCATATGAATCGTCAGTGTGTCGGTATATCAGACATGTGAAAACTGGTCGGCCAATCCTTGACTTTTAGTCTTGGTGCAGTGGTCCAGTGGAAAGATGCCTGGTTGCTGATGCTATGCGGAGTTGCAGGATGACGGTTCGATCCCCCGACCGGGAGATGGTGATCAACAAATTAAACTAACTGGTGCAGCACTGCCGGCTAAGTTAGCACATGGAAATTGAAGCCGCACGTTGCCAGTGCGTCAATAAAATAAAAATACATATACTGCCAGAGCCGTGCTGGAGTCAGAGTACAATAGGCGTAAAAGCCTAGGATTGATTGTGACAGATGCATCCACAGATAGTCCCATATTAATCGTCAGTGTGTCAGTATATCAGACATGTGAAAACTGGTCGGCCAATCCTTGACTTTTAGTCTTGGTGCGGTGGTCCAGTGGAAAGATGCCTGGTTGCTGATGCTATGCGGAGTTGCAGGATGACGGTTCGATCCCCCGACCGGGAGATGGTGATCAACAAATTAAACTAACGGGTGCAGCACTGTCGGCTAAGTTAGCACATGGAAATTGAAGCCGAACGTTGCCAGTGCGTCAATAAAATAAAAATACATATACTGCCAGAGCCGTGCTGGAGTCAGAGTACAATAGGCGTAAAAGCCTAGGATTGATTGTGACAGATGCATCCACAGATAGTCCCATATGAATCGTCAGTGTGTCAGTATATCAGACATGTGAAAACTGGTCGGCCAATCCTTGACTTTTAGTCTTGGTGTGGTGGTCCAGTGGAAAGATGCCTGGTTGCTGATGCTATGCGGAGTTGCAGGATGACGGTTCGATCCCCCGACCGGGAGATGGTGATCAACAAATTAAACTAACGGGTGCAGCACTGTCGGCTAAGTTAGCACATGGAAATTGAAGCCGCACGTTGCCAGTGCGTCAATAAAATAAAAATACATATACTGCCAGAGCCGTGCTGGAGTCAGAGTACAATAGGCGTAAAAGCCTAGGATTGATTGTGACAGATGCATCCACAGATAGTCCCATATGAATCGTCAGTGTGTCAGTATATCAGACATGTGAAAACTGGTCGGCCAATCCTTGACTTTTAGTCTTGGTGCGGTGGTCCAGTGGAAAGATGCCTGGTTGCTGATGCTATGCGGAGTTGCAGGATGACGGTTCGATCCCCCGACCGGGAGATGGTGATCAACAAATTAAACTAACGGGTGCAGCACTGTCGGCTAAGTTAGCACATGGAAATTGAAGCCGCACGTTGCCAGTGCGTCAATAAAATAAAAATACATATACTGCCAGAGCCGTGCTGGAGTCAGAGTACAATAGGCGTAAAAGCCTAGGATTGATTGTGACAGATGCATCCACAGATAGTCCCATATGAATCGTCAGTGTGTCAGTATATCAGACATGTGAAAACTGGTCGGCCAATCCTTGACTTTTAGTCTTGGTGTGGTGGTCCAGTGGAAAGATGCCTGGTTGCTGATGCTATGCGGAGTTGCAGGATGACGGTTCGATCCCCCGACCGGGAGATGGTGATCAACAAATTAAACTAACGGGTGCAGCACTGTCGGCTAAGTTAGCACATGGAAATTGAAGCCGCACGTTGCCAGTGCGTCAATAAAATAAAAATACATATACTGCCAGAGCCGTGCTGGAGTCAGAGTACAATAGGCGTAAAAGCCTAGGATTGATTGTGACAGATGCATCCACAGATAGTCCCATATGAATCGTCAGTGTGTCAGTATATCAGACATGTGAAAACTGGTCGGCCAATCCTTGACTTTTAGTCTTGTTGCGGTGGTCCAGTGGAAAGATGCCTGGTTGCCGATGCTATGCGGAGTTGCAGGATGACGGTTCGATCCCCCGACCGGGAGATGGTGATCAACAAATTAAACTAACGGGTGCAGCACTGTCGGCTAAGTTAGCACATGGAAATTGAAGCCGCACGTTGCCAGTGCGTCAATAAAATAAAAATACATATACTGCCAGAGCCGTGCTGGAGTCAGAGTACAATAGGCGTAAAAGCCTAGGATTGATTGTGACAGATGCATCCACAGATAGTCCCATATGAATCGTCAGTGTGTCAGTATATCAGACATGTGAAAACTGGTCGGCCAATCCTTGACTTTTAGTCTTGGTGCGGTGGTCCAGTGGAAAGATGCCTGGTTGCTGATGCTATGCGGAGTTGCAGGATGACAGTTCGATACCCCGACCGGGAGATGGTGATCAACAAATTAAACTAACGGGTGCAGCACTGTCGGCTAAGTTAGCACATGGAAATTGAAGCCGCACGTTGCCAGTGCGTCAATAAAATAAAAATACATATACTGCCAGAGCCGTGCTGGAGTCAGAGTACAATAGGCGTAAAAGCCTAGGATTGATTGTGACAGATGCATCCACAGATAGTCCCATATGAATCGTCAGTGTGTCAGTATATCAGACATGTGAAAACTGGTCGGCCAATCCTTGACTTTTAGTCTTGGTGCGGTGGTCCAGTGGAAAGATGCCTGGTTGCTGATGCTATGCGGAGTTGCAGGATGACGGTTCGATCCCCCGACCGGGAGATGGTGATCAACAAATTAAACTAACGGGTGCAGCACTGTCGGCTAAGTTAGCACATGGAAATTGAAGCCGCACGTTGCCAGTGCGTCAATAAAATAAAAATACATATACTGCCAGAGCCGTGCAGGAGTCAGAGTACAATAGGCGTAAAAGCCTAGGATTGATTGTGACAGATGCATCCACAGATAGTCCCATATGAATCGTCAGTGTGTCAGTATATCAGACATGTGAAAACTGGTCGGCCAATCCTTGACTTTTAGTCTTGGTGCGGTGGTCCAGTGGATAGATGCCTGGTTGCTAATGCTATGCGGAGTTGCAGGATGACGGTTCGATCCCCCGACCGTGAGATGGTGATCAACAAATTAAACTAACGGGTGCAGCACTGTCGGCTAAGTTAGCACATGGAAATTGAAGCCGCACGTTGCCAGTGCGTCAATAAAATAAAAATACATATACTGCCAGAGCCGTGCTGGAGTCAGAGTACAATAGGCGTAAAAGCCTAGGATTGATTGTGACAGATGCATCCACAGATAGTCCCATATGAATCGTCAGTGTGTCGGTATATCAGACATGTGAAAACTGGTCTGCCAATCCTTGACTTTTAGTCTTGGTGCAGTGGTCCAGTGGAAAGATGCCTGGTTGCTGATGCTATGCGGAGTTGCAGGATGACGGTTCGATCCCCCGACCGGGAGATGGTGATCAACAAATTAAACTAACTGGTGCAGCACTGCCGGCTAAGTTAGCACATGGAAATTGAAGCCGCACGTTGCCAGTGCGTCAATAAAATAAAAATACATATACTGCCAGAGCCGTGCTGGAGTCAGAGTACAATAGGCGTAAAAGCCTAGGATTGATTGTGACAGATGCATCCACAGATAGTCCCATATTAATCGTCAGTGTGTCAGTATATCAGACATGTGAAAACTGGTCGGCCAATCCTTGACTTTTAGTCTTGGTGCGGTGGTCCAGTGGAAAGATGCCTGGTTGCTGATGCTATGCGGAGTTGCAGGATGACGGTTCGATCCCCCGACCGGGAGATGGTGATCAACAAATTAAACTAACGGGTGCAGCACTGTCGGCTAAGTTAGCACATGGAAATTGAAGCCGAACGTTGCCAGTGCGTCAATAAAATAAAAATACATATACTGCCAGAGCCGTGCTGGAGTCAGAGTACAATAGGCGTAAAAGCCTAGGATTGATTGTGACAGATGCATCCACAGATAGTCCCATATGAATCGTCAGTGTGTCAGTATATCAGACATGTGAAAACTGGTCGGCCAATCCTTGACTTTTAGTCTTGGTGTGGTGGTCCAGTGGAAAGATGCCTGGTTGCTGATGCTATGCGGAGTTGCAGGATGACGGTTCGATCCCCCGACCGGGAGATGGTGATCAACAAATTAAACTAACGGGTGCAGCACTGTCGGCTAAGTTAGCACATGGAAATTGAAGCCGCACGTTGCCAGTGCGTCAATAAAATAAAAATACATATACTGCCAGAGCCGTGCTGGAGTCAGAGTACAATAGGCGTAAAAGCCTAGGATTGATTGTGACAGATGCATCCACAGATAGTCCCATATGAATCGTCAGTGTGTCAGTATATCAGACATGTGAAAACTGGTCGGCCAATCCTTGACTTTTAGTCTTGGTGCGGTGGTCCAGTGGAAAGATGCCTGGTTGCTGATGCTATGCGGAGTTGCAGGATGACGGTTCGATCCCCCGACCGGGAGATGGTGATCAACAAATTAAACTAACGGGTGCAGCACTGTCGGCTAAGTTAGCACATGGAAATTGAAGCCGCACGTTGCCAGTGCGTCAATAAAATAAAAATACATATACTGCCAGAGCCGTGCTGGAGTCAGAGTACAATAGGCGTAAAAGCCTAGGATTGATTGTGACAGATGCATCCACAGATAGTCCCATATGAATCGTCAGTGTGTCAGTATATCAGACATGTGAAAACTGGTCGGCCAATCCTTGACTTTTAGTCTTGGTGTGGTGGTCCAGTGGAAAGATGCCTGGTTGCTGATGCTATGCGGAGTTGCAGGATGACGGTTCGATCCCCCGACCGGGAGATGGTGATCAACAAATTAAACTAACGGGTGCAGCACTGTCGGCTAAGTTAGCACATGGAAATTGAAGCCGCACGTTGCCAGTGCGTCAATAAAATAAAAATACATATACTGCCAGAGCCGTGCTGGAGTCAGAGTACAATAGGCGTAAAAGCCTAGGATTGATTGTGACAGATGCATCCACAGATAGTCCCATATGAATCGTCAGTGTGTCAGTATATCAGACATGTGAAAACTGGTCGGCCAATCCTTGACTTTTAGTCTTGTTGCGGTGGTCCAGTGGAAAGATGCCTGGTTGCCGATGCTATGCGGAGTTGCAGGATGACGGTTCGATCCCCCGACCGGGAGATGGTGATCAACAAATTAAACTAACGGGTGCAGCACTGTCGGCTAAGTTAGCACATGGAAATTGAAGCCGCACGTTGCCAGTGCGTCAATAAAATAAAAATACATATACTGCCAGAGCCGTGCTGGAGTCAGAGTACAATAGGCGTAAAAGCCTAGGATTGATTGTGACAGATGCATCCACAGATAGTCCCATATGAATCGTCAGTGTGTCAGTATATCAGACATGTGAAAACTGGTCGGCCAATCCTTGACTTTTAGTCTTGGTGCGGTGGTCCAGTGGAAAGATGCCTGGTTGCTGATGCTATGCGGAGTTGCAGGATGACAGTTCGATACCCCGACCGGGAGATGGTGATCAACAAATTAAACTAACGGGTGCAGCACTGTCGGCTAAGTTAGCACATGGAAATTGAAGCCGCACGTTGCCAGTGCGTCAATAAAATAAAAATACATATACTGCCAGAGCCGTGCTGGAGTCAGAGTACAATAGGCGTAAAAGCCTAGGATTGATTGTGACAGATGCATCCACAGATAGTCCCATATGAATCGTCAGTGTGTCAGTATATCAGACATGTGAAAACTGGTCGGCCAATCCTTGACTTTTAGTCTTGGTGCGGTGGTCCAGTGGAAAGATGCCTGGTTGCTGATGCTATGCGGAGTTGCAGGATGACGGTTCGATCCCCCGACCGGGAGATGGTGGTCAACAAATTAAACTAACGGGTGCAGCACTGTCGGCTAAGTTAGCACATGGAAATTGAAGCCACACGTTGCCAGTGCGTCAATAAAATAAAAATACATATACTGCCAGAGCCGTGCTGGAGTCAGAGTACAATAGGCGTAAAAGCCTAGGATTGATTGTGACAGATGCATCCACAGATAGTCCCATATGAATCGTCAGTGTGTCAGTATATCAGACATGTGAAAACTGGTCGGCCAATCCTTGACTTTTAGTCTTGGTGCGGTGGTCCAGTGGAAAGATGCCTGGTTGCTGATGCTATGCGGAGTTGCAGGATGACGGTTCGATCCCCCGACCGGGAGATGGTGATCAACAAATTAAACTAACGGGTGCAGCACTGTCGGCTAAGTTAGCACATGGAAATTGAAGCCGCACGTTGCCAGTGCGTCAATAAAATAAAAATACATATACTGCCAGAGCCGTGCTGGAGTCAGAGTACAATAGGCGTAAAAGCCTAGGATTGATTGTGACAGATGCATCCACAGATAGTCCCATATGAATCGTCAGTGTGTCAGTATATCAGACATGTGAAAACTGGTCGGCCAATCCTTGACTTTTAGTCTTGGTGTGGTGGTCCAGTGGAAAGATGCCTGGTTGCTGATGCTATGCGGAGTTGCAGGATGACGGTTCGATCCCCCGACCGGGAGATGGTGATCAACAAATTAAACTAACGGGTGCAGCACTGTCGGCTAAGTTAGCACATGGAAATTGAAGCCGCACATTGCCAGTGCATCAATAAAATAAAAATACATATACTGCCAGAGCCGTGCTGGAGTCAGAGTACAATAGGCGTAAAAGCCTAGGATTGATTGTGACAGATGCATCCACAGATAGTCCCATATTAATCGTCAGTCTGTCAGTATATCAGACATGTGAAAACTGGTCGGCCAATCCTTGACTTTTAGTCTTGGTGCGGTGGTCCAGTGGAAAGATGCCTGGTTGCTGATGCTATGCGGAGTTGCAGGATGACGGTTCGATCCCCCGACCGGGAGATGGTGATCAACAAATTAAACTAACGGGTGCAGCACTGTCGGCTAAGTTAGCACATGGAAATTGAAGCCGAACGTTGCCAGTGCGTCAATAAAATAAAAATACATATACTGCCAGAGCCGTGCTGGAGTCAGAGTACAATAGGCGTAAAAGCCTAGGATCGATTGTGACAGATGCATCCACAGATAGTCCCATATGAATCGTCAGTGTGTCAGTATATCAGACATGTGAAAACTGGTCGGCCAATCCTTGACTTTTAGTCTTGGTGCGGTGGTCCAGTGGAAAGATGCCTGGTTGCTGATGCTATGCGGAGTTGCAGGATGACGGTTCGATCCCCCGACCGGGAGATGGTGATCAACAAATTAAACTAACGGGTGCAGCACTGTCGGCTAAGTTAGCACATGGAAATTGAAGCCGCACGTTGCCAGTGCGTCAATAAAATAAAAATACATATACTGCCAGAGCCGTGCTGGAGTCAGAGTACAATAGGCGTAAAAGCCTAGGATTGATTGTGACAGATGCATCCACAGATAGTCCCATATGAATCGTCAGTGTGTCAGTATATCAGACATGTGAAAACTGGTCGGCCAATCCTTGACTTTTAGTCTTGGTGCGGTGGTCCAGTGGAAAGATGCCTGGTTGCTGATGCTATGCGGAGTTGCAGGATGACGGTTCGATCCCCCGACCGGGAGATGGTGATCAACAAATTAAACTAACGGGTGCAGCACTGCCGGCTAAGTTAGCACATGGAAATTGAAGCCGCACATTGCCAGTGCATCAATAAAATAAAAATACATATACTGCCAGAGCCGTGCTGGAGTCAGAGTACAATAGGCGTAAAAGCCTAGGATTGATTGTGACAGATGAATCCACAGATAGTCCCATATGAATCGTCAGTGTGTCAGTATATCAGACATGTGAAAACTGGTCGGCCAATCCTTGACTTTTAGTCTTGGTGCGGTGGTCCAGTGGAAAGATGCCTGGTTGCTGATGCTATGCGGAGTTGCAGGATGACGGTTCGATCCCCCGACCGGGAGATGGTGATCAACAAATTAAACTAACGGGTGCAGCACTGTCGGCTAAGTTAGCACATGGAAATTGAAGCCGCACGTTGCCAGTGCGTCAATAAAATAAAAATACATATACTGCCAGAGCCGTGCTGGAGTCAGAGTACAATAGGCGTAAAAGCCTAGGATTGATTGTGACAGATGCATCCACAGATAGTCCCATATGAATCGTCAGTGTGTCAGTATATCAGACATGTGAAAACTGGTCGGCCAATCCTTGACTTTTAGTCTTGGTGCGGTGGTCCAGTGGAAAGATGCCTGGTTGCTGATGCTATGCGGAGTTGCAGGATGACGGTTCGATCCCCCGACCGGGAGATGGTGATCAACAAATTAAACTAACGGGTGCAGCACTGTCGGCTAAGTTAGCACATGGAAATTGAAGCCGCACATTGCCAGTGCATCAATAAAATAAAAATACATATACTGCCAGAGCCGTGCTGGAGTCAGAGTACAATAGGCGTAAAAGCCTAGGATTGATTGTGACAGATGAATCCACAGATAGTCCCATATGAATCGTCAGT